>JAYMYH010000021.1:0-500000 GCA_037013635.1 Plagiodera versicolora
TTGTCAGGTCGTGGTGAATGAATATCCATGAGATTCTTCACTCACCTTTCAAACAAAATCCAATGAAGGCACGGGGCTCGTTGAAAATCTTCTAATAAATATGCAACCATTGTCTGGGCATCTCTAGAGGATTGATCCTCTCGGCATTTTCATAAAAAAACGATGAAATTAAGCTCTCAAAAGAACAAATTCACAAAAATCGCAAGAAAAGAATAATTCGACTGTAAACAAACGATTGTAAGGTTTCGCTCCAAACAATTTGGCATCGTTGTGAAATGACATTTAAGTGTTGCTGTGATTCTTGAGGCTCTGATGTTTCCAGCTGATGTGTAAACCAATTAAGACGTCATATAAAACCTTCAAGGAATCGCATACAATTAGATAAGAAATTCCTGATCAAAATCATCAAATCCTGAACCCACTGTCTCCACAAGATACACAAGTTTATAGTTGTGAATTCCCACATGTTTCTGACACGTTCATGCTTATGACTGAGCATATATAATATCGTTGTTATTGAAAGTGGAATACCTCATCGAAACTTATAGTATCTTGGAACGACCACTGCTTAATACAAAATCTAATACTTTGTTATCATGTTTTCCTATAGAAACTTATAAATTCTCAGTTATTCTGAGTCACATAAAACCTTAAAGGAACCGCATGAGATTAGATAAGGAATTCCTGATCAAAACCATCGAATCCTGAACCCACTGTCTTCACAAGATACACAATTAGATTATAGTTGTGAATTCCCACACCTTTCTGACACGTTCTCATGCTTATGACTGAGCATATCGTTGGAATTGAAATTGGAATACCTCATCGAAACTCATAGTCTCCTTTGATAACCACTGCCTGATACAAACTTGTATACCGTGTATTCGGATATGCTTATGAATAACATCTTATGAATTCACATAAAACCTCATAAAAAGTTTATGTGTCGCGTAACGTACTTATAGGTTACATACCTTCCTCATATAGGTAGATCCACGATCGTATACATAGGTCTTGCAACTCGGGTGGTGGGGGATGACCCAAACATTGAGGAAATTTTCGTGGTTCTCATGTTTCGCCACCTGCAGCGCTGTCCTCTATTGTCACTTTGTCAGCCAATCACAAATCAGATCCGATCAGCTTTTTGAAAGTAAGAATGATTTTTATTTATTCGAGAGAATTTTGCAAGATATAATATTTCTGTCATTGATTTTATTTACCATTCGAGTCCGAACCGTTTGTTTTGTTGTCAAAGAATAATCACGTGATTATACCCCTATGTCCTCCTAGCGGATAATTATAGAAACCACTCAAAATTGCCATAGATTCCAGACTTTATGTGTATGACCGTGGGTAGATCCTTATAAATCTGCATAAATTGTCAATATTGTTTCATGAGATTTCATATGGTATTTTCGGCAGGGCTAGTATTTGGATGAGATGTTATTTAGAGAAAACATCAGGTCAATCAGTGAGGCAGATTCAAGTACAAGACGAGGACGACGATAAAATTTCTTGAAAACCTATAGTGGGATATAGGTAGAATATACAGCAAAAAGAATTTCAATAAATCTCAACAACTTTATTGTGCAAATAAATGAAATGAAATATTGAGATATAATGATCAATTAACCAAATGTGATGTTGTCTGTTTTTTTAAACACTGCGTTTCCTCTCAAGGAGATCAAAAGTGAACCGGGAAAACCTTGGCTAACGGTTAGTCCGCTAAAGATATGAGAAGCTCACATTCGATTAGGAAATATGCTATGGACAATGCAGGATTCATTTCATTTCATAACAAGTACCGGAGAGGTACTATGGGAGCGGCAAATTGTATTGTATAGACAAAATATTGATACTTCGGGTAATACGCAAAATGAGAGTTGGGCAATCGTTGATGAGTTAAGGGGTAAAAACCATGCCGTCCCTGTAGAAATAGAATACTATTGCTCAATAGCAGATAAGATATCCAAAGAAATTCACCCTACAATCGACTCCATGGATTATCTAACAAATATGAATCCTTTTTCTTTATGTTGAAGAATCGAAACGGACAATCCATGAAACGACAGATAAAAATTTTTTCTCACCTACCTGATTGCTCTCATGAGTCTGGTTGAAGCTATTAATTTATCATTTTCATCAGGAGTATTTCCAGAATGTCAAAAAAATGCAGTGGTGATTCCGTTACATAAAGGTGGTGATATGGAAAATCCGGCAAATTTTAGTGCAATCTCATTGCTTCCCACCCTTTCTGAACTAATTGAAAAGCTAGTAAAATAGAGAGTGATGGCTTTTTTAAGGAGACACAACGTTTTATAGTAATTTTCCTAACAAGTGCGTGTACGGGAAAGACACTTTCCGCATGAGTTAGGAAAAATATTTTTTCTACAAGCGTAGGAAACAAATTCATTAATTGTGGCAATTTCACTGAATCGAAAATTTCATATAAGTACGCTTTGTCTGTCAATCTGACAATTACAAACAAATTTGTGTATTGATCGGCATAACAACATCAATTGTTACCTACTCGTTATCAGATCAATCAAAGCCTATATATAGGGTGATTTTCATGACAATACATTTTTATTCATGAATATTCGTTAATTTTTTCAATGAATAGTGCAAAATGATGAATGATTTTGAACAAAGTCACTTAGTATTGCGAAAAAAAGCTTGAACTTTCATATTTTGTTACCCACCACTTATATTTTATGAGGATATCATATAAATGACACTTTCCAAACTGAATTGCGTGCGGGTAGAGGGTGAATCACGCACGCTTGTAAAAAAAATGTTTTTCAATTCGGGTTCCAAAGAGCAAAAAGAACAAGTAATATTATTTTTAACCTACTACAAGATGTATATTTCAGTCTCAATGATAGTGATGTTACGACAGCGGTTTTTTTATCTAACTAAAGCATTTGACTGATAACCATAAATTTCTGCCAAATAAACTAGTGAGATATGACTTTAGAGATATAGTTCTGAAATGGTTTGATGCGTATTGGTAGAACTCAAATCGTATCTCTTCGAAAAGAATTATTCGAAAAATTCGAAATAAAATGGCTAGTAGTGCTTGGGCCAATGTTTTTTTTTGATCCACATTAATGACCTAGCCTCAATGAATATTACGGGAAAATTTACGCAGTTTTCAGATAATACTACCTTACTATGGCGCGATGAAAATGTCATGGATCTGCATCAACAAATCAATAAAGATATTATCAAGAAGCATGGTTTGATGCTAATATGCTATCCTTGAAAATATCAAAAAATAAAATCCTGACTTCTAAATGTCATCTGCCAGAACTTTATCTGGGTAATCAAGAAATTAGTAAGAGAGCAAGTAAATTCTTTGGCTTACACATTGATGAGAAGTTGAAGTTTGAAGACCATATAAAGTTCCTGGGTGGAAAAATATTCTCTGGGTGTTTTGCAGTGGAAACCACCTCAGGGAAACTTGGTTGGGACATGGCCAAACAGGTTTTCTTAGCCGTAATTGAATCACATATAAGATACGCGATTTGTTTTTGGTGATCGTGTAGTGGTATTGATTTGACACAATTTCCGTATAGCAGAAAAGGGCATTAAGATACATGTGCAAAGCCAAATTCACTTGTAAGCCTTCATTCATCGAACACAAAATTTCACTCCTATCATGTATCCACGGTCATACACATAAGGTCTGGAGACTACGGCGTTTTTGAGTGGGAGGGTGGCACCAGTTTTGAAGAAAAAGTTGCCATAATTATCCGCTAGGAGGACATAGGGGTATAATCACGTGATTAATCTTTGACAACAAAACAAACGGTTAGGACTTGAATGGTAAATAAAATCAATGACAGAAATATTATATCTTGCAAAATTCTCTCGAATAAATAAAAATCATTTCTACTTTCTAAAAGCTGATCGGATCTGATTTGTGATTGGCTGACAAAGTGACAATAGAGGACAGCGCTGCAGGTGACGAAACATGAGAACCACAAAAATTTCCTCAATGTTTGGGTCACCTCCCACCATACGAGTTGCAAGACCTACGTATACGATCGTGCATGTATCTATATATTGGAAACAGTATACAGTGCTTCTCAAAGACCCCTTCCCCCTCTTATCTTTGGAACGACTATACATAAACAAGTGAAATTTGGCAACTGAATATTAAAGGTTATAAACTGCCCTACTAGGGATGATAGATGACGACACAAGATGACGTCACAAGGCCATTGTGACCAATAATTTTGAATGGAACCCTACGGCAAGCGACACGTCTCTTAAAAGGTATCGAAAAAACCTATTCGATGATACCAATTTTGTTTGTGTTTATGGCAGTTTTAATGGCTCATTTAGTAAACATTAAAATTTTAATTCCATTCAGTATGATATTAATTACAGATTTAAGAATCAGTATCTACACAAAGAAATTGTCCGAAGTGACCTCCATTTACTTCCTGACAGTAAAACATCGTATTTTTAAACTCTTCTCGTAGTTTTGCAAATGTGTCTGCGGAAACAGCCTCACATTCTGCAACAATACGTTGTTTCAAAACGACAATATCGTTAGGTTGAGTAACGTAAACCTTCGATTTAAGGTAACCTCATAGAAAAAAATCCAATGGTGTGAGATCCGGTGATCGAGGTGGCCATTCCTTTACTGTAGGTTTACCGTCACTTCTGCCAGTATATCAAATTTTTTCTCGTCAGAAATTTGTGGTCTGCCAGATCGTTATGCATCATTGATACTACCCGTTTTTTCGAACTCACGAAGAAGCCCCCTTAAATAAGTCCTCGAGATGGGGCGATCGGGAAACCTCTCATTAAAAATGCGTTCTGCTGCATGAATATTTTGTCCAGTTTCATCAAGAATTAGGATCGCTGCTACTTTATCACCTAAAGCACGTACCATTTCGCTTCTTGAAGCACTTGAACGTTCGGCTCACAACAGTTTAACAAATTATCGAAATGTACAAAAATATGAAAAGTACCAAAAGTTGCTGAAACATTTGAACGTTCGATCAACAATACACAAATTATCAAATGTACAAAAACTTGGACAATTACAAAAACGTCGAATTAGGGAGACTAACAAAAACGTCAGCTAATTTGACAACTATCCAGAGGCGGAGCTCGAATTTTGAATTTAAGTATTAACTGATTCAATCCATCACAGCTTTGCGTTTTTTCAAAAGCGAGTTGCCAAAACTGCCATAAACACAAACAAAATTAGTATCGTTGAATAGGTTTTTTCGATACCTTTTAAAAGAGGTGTCGCTTGCCGTAGGGTTCCATTTAAAATTATTGGTCACAATGGATTTGGGTAAAAAGAAATTTTCAAATACATATATCATCATGAAAAGCTATAAGTATCAAAGTCTAACATGAGTATCAATAACTCTAGAAAGATTTCAAAAACATTCAATCTAATGAATTTTCTCGAATTCATCCGAGGTAAATCACTATGCTTTTCACTAAACTCTCTGCATGTTCTACTGATATTTTTGTTACATTGACCATAAATGATGGACGATAAATCCATGAAAACCACATTCGAGTAATTATTTCCTGCCAAAAATGGAGTTTCAGTCATTTTCATGAGTCCCCGGAAGGCACTGACTTCTGAGCCTCCCTGTATGCTGAAACTGAGATCCAGTTAATCGACGGAATACCTAATGGTTTTATGCAGCTACAACCCAAATTGCAAGATTTTGTGAATCTGCATTGGCAAAAAAATTATATTTTTCAATGGTCAGGTTTTGCACAAAAATTTAACAAAATAATTTTCATCTAGCAAATCGTCACAGATAGGTATAGCGAATTATATGGAAAAGTTGTGAGGAATCTTATACGGATCTCAAAAATGATATGATATACGAGGTGTTCCATTTGAAATAACAAAGTAGCTACTACTTTCTGATACAAGCGGCAACACTGTATCGATAAAAATATTTTAGATGGATAGAGCAAGTTCGATTATCCACGCCCACAAATTTTCGGAATGATCTGTCTTTCTGTTCTCCAGATACTTCTAATGTTCCATCCACTCCGACACACTCTGTATGTTTGTGTTAACTGAGAGGTCTAATCTCTCCATAGATTCATCATCTCAATATTTTACAACCGAAAATATGTTTACATATAAAAACGATTTCTTATCTTTCTGAACAATGTCGATTGAATTCACTGGCGTAGACCTAGAAAGAACACGGGAGTTAATCATTTTTGTTTCAAAAACATTAATATGTACTAATGAAATTATTTGAAATAAGTATGGAATACATTGTCAGGTACTACAATCTTCCATCAATGTGGAATGTGGAATGCTGGAGCAATATGTTGAAAAAATGAGGGGATATCATGATTGACATTTGACATAATGACAACAGGTGATACCAACAGGTGGATGGTAACTACTGTTGTGATTGATAGAATTACTAAATTTTGATGGTATCAACTGAAGGATGAATCATAATTGCCAAGATCAGAAAAAAATTCACCCAATTTAATATAATTCATTGATAAGTTCCTTAGTTTATACTAAGACTTGAGATGAGACCAGGTTGATTGATACAATTTTTATTATTATCCAATGCTAACAAGAAGGAATAAATTCCAATTAAGTGTTGTACATCCGTTTTTCTGAGTGTAACGTTAAAATCGTCGGATCCCAAAAAATCATTCCAAATAAAGACATATTATTGCATTATTTAGTTTCAACTGAAAGGAGCAAAAACGTGAAATGAAAGGTCATATTAATAAAAGACGAACTCGAAATAGGTAGTACTACCGCCATCAAACGGAAACGTGGAAAGAAAAGACTGATATTGACTGTTTTTTTCCTCCGAATTTTTATTCTTAAACTGTTATGACGATCTTTTATCATAGTTTCAATCATTGTTTTCAATATGTATATTGCAATCTGCTTTACATCTTTTTATATCATCTGTTGCATATAACCTCACCGACAATCTTTTCCTGATGATGACAATAAAACTTGTTGAAATATTGGATTAAGTTGTTATAAGAGTATACTTCCTGAAAAGAAAAGTAATAACACATCATATATGAGTTTCGTTAGTCACCCCGCACAAGTTTCGATTTATGGGGAGTTGGTTGAAAAACCAAACTTTGAAGAGGTGAAAACATTTACATTTACATTCACACTGAAGTTGCTGTACACCAACCTTCCAGCGTTTTCAAATCATTTTGTAGTGAAAAAGAGTCTGCTATGCTATTGATCCGTCTCAATATTTTCATGTCATCAGCAATATTATTAATTATTTGCTCTCTTGTTATTGTTGCATTATATCCATGTAACTGCTACTATTCGTGACATTTCCACCATTTGCCAAAGTATTGAAGTGGTTCACAAAAGCATCCATAATTCGTTGTGGATCATCGATTTCTATCCTTTTATAAATCATTTTGCCTGGTATGCAAGATTTTTGCTTTTTCAAATTAATGTAATTCCAAAAACTTTGAAGATTCGATTATGGAGTCGTTTCTGATTCTGCAATGTAAGATCGATAAGCCTCAGTAAAATCAGATTTCATAGATTTCCTTAATTTTTTCATTCGAGATAGAAATCAAGTTTATGTTCACGACATATTCCCAGATAATCATTTTCCGATTGTATTCTATAATTCATGTTTTGGGTAAACCAAGCTGGATATTTCAAGTTATTTTGTTCCGATAGTGGTACACATTTTTATATCATATTTGTTAACGAGTTGCTAAAGATCTGGCTAGCAATGTTTACATCTGAGCATGAGTCGATTACATTCCTGTAGTCGGTAGGTAGTCGGTGAGTAAGTTCTCCGCAGTCAATTTTTCGTTTAGTTTTAACGATCTGTGGTGGAGAAAAAGTTACTTTTGACATAGGGAATATCTTGGAATTCAATAACAAGAGCTGGGTGGTGGGGATCTAATGGAAATAAGAGGTCACTTTCACAAGTCACAGAACATTCAACTGTTGATGGTCCAATATTCTGTCATTAAGATTAACATTTTTGTTAAGTTTAACGAGATCTGAGAATGCTAGAAAGTAGTTAAGACGAGCTACTAGTTTAGTGACGGGAATTTTGTCATCATAGTTCTTTTTCAGTTCAGAAATGTTGGAATCCCCCAGTATGATAAAACGGTTGATGTCTTGACTAACTGTGACAAGGACGGGGGAGGGGTCAACTCATTATGAATTTTATGTGACGTAAATTGTCACTTATTGTCAATTATTTCGAAAAAATTCTCTTATAGAAATTATTCAAAAGTTTAAACCGATATCTAGAGAAAATGAGGAGCCTAACCAAATTATATGTTGTCGAATGAGTCCAAAAAAAAATATTCGTAATGTATTTCAATTAGGGGGGCTAGCGTAGTGGAAGGGCGGTCGACTGCCAGCTGAGAGGGTGCAGGTTCGATCCCTGGTCGAGGTAGAGATTTTTTAGTATCTCAGACTGAGGATAATCCCTTACGATTCCCTGTTGCGTTCAAAGAACAAAGTGTGAATGAAAAAATAGACCTATATGTAGTGGTTGTCCCCGCATAGCCGTCAATGACGTGCCATTTAAGTGTAAAAATACGAATTACCTGGCAAATTGCCTAGTAGCATCGCCAACAAACGAAATGAAAGAGATATTTTGATGATTTCATAAATGAAGTTTATCTCCATTATTGTTACGCTACTGGTTGGAGTGGGAATGAAAATAATTGATGTTATAATTTGATATAACTAATCGTCGTCAAGGTTGAACAACAATTCGAATCATCAAACGCGGAAAATGTGGTCGAGAATATTGTCGATATTATTGTTGATTCTCTTTGCGCACTCAACATGTGGTTATCGTATACTAGGTGTTTTCACGATAGCTTCGAAAAGTCATCATAACCTTGGGGGTGCTCTCATGAGGGCGTTAGCAGAGGCAGGCCATGATGTAACAGTCGTCACTGTATTTCACGATGATAAAATTCCGAAAAATGGGACATTGAAGGAAATTCATTTAAATGAATTATACCTCGAACAACAAGGTGAATATGTTTTTTTGTTCACGATTGATTGAAAACATTGCATGAAATGTTTTGCGTAATAGCCATATATGGAGTGAACGATTATTGTATCGAAGTAGAGATCCTGAGATATTTTGATATTTACAAGCTGTTCAGCCTAGGCGGGACAACATTGACTTCACTCTTTACTAATAGAACATGTATAATCTCTCACCATCGAATTCAATATCCTATTCCATTTTTATTCACTCCATGAAATACGACATTTTCAAATTAGAGAAAAAAAAACGAAAATTGCTGCACTATAAATGTTGTAAAAAAACGTTATCAGTGAGAAGTGAATCCATTTGGTGAGTACGGAAGTGAAGGATAGCTAGGATGTTCATAGTCTATTTATTCTGGGTTGGTACCTTCGTGTCGCCAGATTGAGCCATGATGCCACATGTTTTTCATTTTTCAGCGATGATGTAAAACTTGGGTTAGGTTGACCGTTTGTTTTGTTCTGGAAGTGTTTTCGATCCATGAAATATATTCATCATATTTGGATTACTATTGATTGTGGATAACCGTTGAATGGTTCGAATGATACAGGGTGATTCATTGGGAAATGGGCGTTCTGTAAGGGTAGGTAGAGGTCGCCTAGCTGGTTCTAAAAAAACCTATATGATGGGTCTAGATCCCTGTATAAGCGAGATACAGAGTGTTTTATGTATATCCCCTATTTCTTCAATGGCTCATAATGGATCCGCATTGTATATTTTATTCATTTCCACAACATCAACTGATAATATGTGATATGCACTAAATACTCACTGTTCTTGTACATATTGAAAGTTCAGTTTCTTATTTGATATTGTTGAGGTTGATCAATATCCACAACTAGTTTCTTCCGTTGTGTAATTCTGTAGATGTCCTAGGACGGTTTAGTTCCTACATTAAAAGTAGCGATCACTCTTTATAATAATCATATTTCATAAAAACTAATAAACCATTGTAAGACCGTGGTGAATGAATATTCATGAAGATTCCTCACTTACCTCTCAGATAAAAATCCAATGAAAGTAAGGGGCTCCTGTTATTCCGTTCTCGTTAAAAATGTTCTAATAAAGATGCAACCATTTTCTGGGCATCTCCGCTCAATCCTCTCGGCATTATGACCAAAATCTGCCAAATCTGACACAAGTATCAACCCAGAATAAATAGACTATAGACAAAGTCTGAGCCTCGTTTTGTTTACAGGGTGTTTTTCAAATAAGCATCTATTCAGAAGATTTCAATTGACAAAAACTTTTTTTGAAACACTTATTATATTATATAATCAACTTGTAGAACAATTTCATGCCTACGAAATATTTCAACATACTGTCCTCTCCAAAATCGATTGTTTTTGAGAACATCGCATTTTTAGTTCAGGATTCGAAATTGTCATGTTTTTAACAAGCAAGCTGTGAATGTGACAGGAATACTTTCATTTTCAATAATTTCTGGTGTGTATAAAAAAACTTAAAATGTTAGTTAACTATTTCATTAAATGTTCAAAATGACCACTGTTTACTTGCATACAATTCATTCGATCCTCGGAAGCTCCACAAGTAGTATTTCAAAATCAGAAGTTCACTTCGATTATCCAAGTCTCTCTAGTAGTCGCGGGTGTATTTTTGTATTTTCTTTTTCTTTAAATGATTATACTAAAAAAAATCATTTCGTGAGATCTAGAGAACAAGGTGGCCATTCATGGGCCTTTTCTGCCTATCTATCGTATAGAAAATCCATCATTCTAATTTTTATTGTTCAATTGATTATGGTCAACTGACGAAAATATCAGTTATACGAAATCACTGGTACGATATCGTCACAAAAATCATCGTACTTCAAATAACAAGCTGAAAAAACATTTTTTCAAAACAATCAATTTCATATAGTACTTCATATAGACATAATTCGATGAGACGAAATGGTTCTGCATGAAAGAATAATATACTGCGTGTTCCATGATGCCTATTCAGAAAACACCTTGTATATATTTTTATATATTTCATTTCGTACCCTTCAAATGGGTTTACTCACTCACCTCTGATAACTCTTCTTTGGTAGTATTAATAATTCTGCATTTATCATCAAGTTTTCGTTCTTTTACGTTTCAGTTTCATAACGTCGTATGTTGAAGAGAAAGAAACATAAAAGTGGATGCACAATGTCATACTGAAATCGACGATGGAAGAGTTTTTTTTTTTATTCGACTATAGGGTCTTAAAGGATGTACTGCCAGAGGCTCATAGTACTTCCCCTATCACTCTGACACCTTTGGAAGTTATTAGTCCCTTTGAGTATTTCACAAAGTTTAGAGACTCACATTTGCTAAAAAACCTATAACCTGATAATAAATTTACTATATTCCTGTCCTGGTGTTATCCCAGGCTACACTTGATAGTTTTTTGACCCGTCTTTTGATGCAACTCCTAAGTGCGTTTTTAGGCACTTCAAGAGCTGGTTCTGGGCCAAAGTAGGGGTGTAGCTGACCCCTTCCTGAATAGTTCGTCAGTTATTTCATTGCCTTCTATTCCACTGTGTCCAGGTACTCAGATCAATTTAATGCTATTTGATCTTGTCAGTGTCAGAAGTATAAAAGAACATATAGGATGTTCTATTGATGAAAGTGAACTCAATGTTGTCCCGCTTATGCTGATTACCCTGTCTATTATCTAATATTTCAGAACCATGTATTCGCACAAATGAAACAACCATTATTCGGAACATTTTTCTGTATTCTCATTCCTAAGTGAGTTATTCCAAATCCACACTCTAATGAGCCACCCTATATATAGATATATACAATCGAATTATATGATTCGATATATATTGATTCGAAAGAATGTGTTCTGATTGCATTATTTTTCAAGTCGAAAGAATTAATGAATATTTTCAACTACACCATCATAATTTTCTGAGACTGTAAATTCAAGTGCCCCATTTAGAAAGACCGATGCAAACATTCGAATATGAAGACTGCAAAAGTATCAAAATCTGATGTAATTCCCAATATACGAAAAAATATCGCCAATCAACCTTATACTGGGTCAATTATGATAAGAATTGATTTACAAATTACAAAACTTGAGCATAACATTTCAATGAAATGAATAGAAATGTAGAAAACGTCTATTGATAATCTGATCGAAATACCTAAAAACGTTTTCAATCTACGTATTAGGAATATTTGAATAGTTAGATCTCTGAGAATGTCTGAAAACATTACACAGAATTATCCAATCGTATAGATTATCTCTCATATATTGATCAAAGACATATTAGTTATCTCCTCACGTTACAAATTTACTTATTGCCGAAACTTCATGCCAATAAAAAGAAATAGACTGACAAGTTCCTTTGATGTTATAGTTGTTATCAAATTGAGTTGAGTTGTCTTTGAAAAATTGTATAATAATTGATAATTTCTTGCAGAAATGTTCAAGGGTCAGGTAAATCCGATGCTGACACCCACTTCCGATATTATGAAAGTGTTTTTTATGACTTATTTCTTCAACAAGATCGGTGTTGAAATAACCGAAAAGGCACTAGCTGACCCAAAAATGCAACAATTGATCAAATCGGGCGAACAGTTCGATATTGTGATAGTTCCCCAATTCATGATGGAAGCAATGAAAGCTCTCGCAAACTATTTCAATGCACACTTGATTATCTTCAATAACCATGCAGCAAATTCCTGGATGAATCACTTGGTGGGCAATCCAACCCTACCTTCGTTCTTTCCGGAACTTGTACTGGCCTATCCTGAGAAGATGTCTTTCCTACAAAGGGTGTTGAATACGCTGTGTAAATATGTTATGTTGCTTACCTATCACTTCTCCGTGTACCCTAAACACAGTGAATTGGTTCGTCGATATATTTCAGAAGAAATTGATTTTTATGACGCACTTTACAATGTGTCTTTGGCCCTCACCAATGGCCACGAGAGTTTGAATCATCCACACCCATCTGTGCCATGTATAAAGGATATTGGAGGTTTGTATTTTATCTCATTACCTTTCTATAAATTGGTTATCACATGAAGTGATGTGTCGTGAGATAATATGCTGCTCTGAGACATTACTGAAGTACTACATCTACTATATTATATACTATAAATTTAAACAAATACAAACCTTTTTTGCGGAACAATATTTTCGCTCTCTGTTATTTATGTATAATTGAAAGAATTCTGGAGTTTTCGAATGATTCATTCAATAGTTTAGGGAAAAAAATTATAATTGAATTGAACAATTGAACTGCTACAAATTCTAATTTGGAAACACTTGATATTTCCGAAACAGTTGAAGATAGGTATGGGACATTGTACATAAATAATGTCTAGAATTTTCTGAAGAATCCAAAAAACTCATAATATACAGGGGGTTGTATTCAGAATGAGAAAGTTGATATCGGCCACTGTCACATATGACACACCCTATAAAATTATTTCTTAAAAAAAATGCTCATCCAAAAATACAACTTGTCCAAGCGTTTTCCCCAACACGCTCTCATTTATTCGTCATCGAATTTATTTCATTTTACTGTTCCACACTGTATATATCATTCAATTTGAGAACAATAATAATATTAGTGGAATTGTATGAAAAACTCAGCTACATGTCGTATAATTGACATAATATCTAATAATCATAGAAAGATTGATCAACTTAGGATACAACCTCAAATTCGGTAGAGGATGATTTCTCAATTCACAACCAATTATCAGATACCACCATACACAACTGAAAGTATTGCAAAAAAATAATAAAAACAATTTCGTCTAGTGTCACTGATTTTTTCAACCATAAGAGTGCGATATTTCTTGGAATGCTACTTGCTAGGAAGTTTTTCATTTGTAAAGGTATAACATTCCGCCGATAGCAATGACAAAAAATTATAGATAGATTATATAGATCATGCCGGAAGCAGTCCATGTCATATTTATACAAATCTAATCAGACAAATCGAATTATTTATCTACTGATTCAATTCATTACCGATGAAAATTCTCTTCCTTATCAGTCAATTTTCAATTCATATACAGTATATTGAAAAAAAACACACACAGTCGTCATCAATAAACTTGGTCTTCCACTTGGAGCATAGACTACTACTTTCGTATATCATATACAGATTCATGAGGAATGTTTATTGAAACATAAGACATATGAAATAAAGATTCGATAAAGAACTACATACTGATATCATGAATGATTATAGATTCAAGACTGATTAGGAAATAATCATAACAATAAACCTTCATGCATGCAGGTTTTCACGTTGAACCACCTGAAAAATTACCAGATGACCTGAAGGCATATCTAGATGATGCTAAGGAAGGAGTCATTTTGTTCAGCTTGGGATCGAATGTCAAGGCTATTGATTTATCCACGAACGTGAGAGAAGCATTGCTCGGTGCTTTTTCCAAAAGGAAAGAAAGGATTCTAATGAAATGGGAGGATGATATTCTCCCTGGAAAACCCAATAATGTTAGAACCAGTAAATGGCTACCACAATCTGATATTTTGGGTGAGAAAGTGACAAGTTTCGAAAACCAATTCGTAGAATCGTGTATTGCTCCGTGAATTTATGAAAGCGTATGATAAATTTGCCTATTGTGTTTCGCTGCGAGTTGATTGAGGGACATGGAAGTAACATTTGTGATTGATTTCATCGAGATATCCTCCATATCGTGAGACCGTATTATATTCTAGAAAAACTAGAGCTTCAATGTTTTTTTTTATTTCTTGAACTAGTAAGCGTGTTGACTTTCTGAAGCCACATAATGTAGCTTTAGTAAGCAGAGTCGAATGTGATATCGATATCTAATATCACTTTTATGCAGTACTTTTCCCAATATTTCAGATATTTCTCTGAAAAAGATCTCCAAATTTTTTAATTCGGCGGACAAGCTACTTCGAATTGTGGGGTCGGTTTTTCCCAATCTTCATCTTCATTTGTGCCCTAATGTGTTCAATTGAATTGGCATCGAGTGACTGAGACGGCCAGTCCAAAGTCTACGAACAGTTCCGTATGATATATCGAAATAGTTTTTGGGCAATTTAAAAACAGGTCAAAAATCACGTTTTCATCTTTTTTGTCATTACACTGACAGAACCGCGATTTGGGAAGTCATTGATATTCTTTACCTCTTCGAAACGATTCACCCACCTACTCACACGTTTTCGCCTTCTGCATGTATTTCGTAGCAGCCTCTTCGGTCATTTAGAGTGCGAGCACAAAAAACTGCTTCGAGGCGAAGCGTCCGCGGTACTCATCTTGAAAGAATGCTGTGATAATATTGAAAAGCTGATTTATTTCCGTAAAGCATGAAGATCTTGTTCAAAATCGCTGATTTCCACTGCATATTTCAAATAAGGTGAATGCACCGCCATAATTCTGTGGTATAGTAACGTAGAGTGACGTCAGCTGTGACGTCAGTTACTATTTCCCTAAAACCACGGTTAAACAGTCCCGCTAGAAGACCTGACATCATTGTAGGACTTGGGAAGTGAAGTAAGCACATAGCTAGGTGTATTTAGGGAGTGGCGATCAGACCAATCGACCGGGGCCTCGTGCAACAACCCAAGCAGATTTTTTCAACTATATTTTTCCTATCCAAAACTTTCGAATTCGATTCATCCAAGTTAAAACAGCGGTAAATGAAAATGAAATTACTCAACTAGTTAATTCGAAACATAATCCAATATGTAGTATTTGATTATCACGCTTATAAACTCTTTGAGATCGGTTTTTCTAATCAACCGAAATTTATCCAACTATCGAAATGGTACCAAGAATTACTGCATTTGCTGAAAGGATTTTCTGAAAATTGTTGAAACATAGTTGATGAATAAGATAACGCAATGTCGACTTTCAGCCCTTGCTATTCTTTCAATCGAAAATGACATTGCTCATTCGTTGGATTATTGTGCTCCAATTAAAATTTTTTTGTCCTATAAAATACTGCAAACATTACCTAGTTTTCAAATTCATCATTTCTACTTTTGTAAATTTTATGAATATTTCTATTTACTATTTGCGGAAACATAATGTCGCTCCAAAAAGTCCGAAAAAATATCTAATTGAAAGTCAATCATGCATAACAACCGATTAGTAGAAGATGAAGTCGTTGCTGGCTAATTAAATGAACTAGAAACTGTAGTGGGGAATTGCAGCAAATGAATAAATACTCTTAGTAATCCTTATTTTATTCCATCATCAGGGACACTAGAAACAAATACATTCAATCTTATTATTTAAAGACGTATACATTGTGATACCTTCATGTTGTTCGATTTTGTAATGTTTTCCGTATCTTAGTTATTTTAAATGTCCAACTATTTTTATGTATACATTCTAGCAGAAGATGTAACTGTATGATTGTTTTTAATTTTTTATATATGGTTTTTGTCATGTCCCATTGTTTCCAGTGTCCCTGATGATGGAATAAAATAAATATGTCGAAAGCTTGGATAAATTTCAAAGAGTATATCTTGGTTCGGATTCCACCACCATAAACTTTAGGGCCCGCTCTTTTTCACCCCGCACAAGTTTCGACTTATGGGGAGTTGGTTGAAAAACCAAACCTTGATGAGGTGAAAACATTGACTTGTTTTGGTTTCAAATAGTTATTTGTCTGAAATAATATGAATTAGAAATCTTGATAATGCTTATTGAAAATACCTAAGTACTGTTATCTCATAAATTTTGAGAGTGACCTGTTATTCAATTCATATTTTCTATTGGCATTTACTTATATGGCGAAAAAAACATTCAATAAGTCAGTCTTGAACCTACTTTTATGATATAACTCATAACATAATAGTTATTTATGTATTAAGGGAATTATGAGGGCCTTAATTACCGATTGCCAGAGGTTATTAGGGCTCTATAATTCCCGTGGTACATAGATAATTTTATTTTTGACCGATTTTCATAACAATATGTCCATATTTAGAACGCAATAAATGTTTAAATTCATAACCTTTCTGGTATATTTGAATTGGGTAGCGTTGATTGTAGCATTGTTGGTTGTTGCTAGGTTGTCGCTATGTTACATGTTTATAAGCAAACTTTCTTTATCAATCAATGTTTTTCCGTTGAAAACGTGTTTATTTTTCACCACAAATCGACGATCTTTTTCTGATATAATGAAAGATATTATAAAAAAAGCGGAAAAAGCAAGACAATCATTACTTCCATCGAAAAGTGGAGCCCTATATCAAAAAGAATACAACTTATATCTGAAGTGGCTGACACTGTCTTTCTGGCATATTTTCAAGAACTGGTAAAGAATTTTCAGTATTTTCTGGTAGATTTGGTGATAATTGTATTTATTCGTTGCAGTCAGAAACGGGATACTGTTATGGTAGTGAACGTACCGGAAAGTAAAACTGGTGTATCGAAGAAATTTACAGTTGTGGATGAAAAAGAGTTCTCTGCTTTGCCTTGTCCTTGCGTCCTGAAGGTACAAAACGATTTTTTTTGAGCTTCCGACAAAATAAATGTACAACTCAGCCAATTGGAAAGAATATGTTTGGCAAAATTCCCAGCAAAATCGCAATGTATTTAGGATTGCCAAACCCCCTAGCCAATGCAGGAGCAACTATGACAAACTTAAAAAGACACGGAGGTTGGAGAAGTTCCACGGTGGCAGAGGGGTATCTGGAGGACAGTATTGAATTGAGAAATAAAACGGCGCGTATGCTGTCTACTTTGCCATTAGAAGAGGCAGGCACCTCGACTGTAGTGAACAGCAACAGCACCACCCATAAAAAAGAATAAATTGTTTCCAGCGGCGGAAGTAACTTTCAGGGAACATTTGAAAATTGTACATTTATTATTTGTAATGACGTGAATAAGAAAAATATGTCTCAGTTTTCATTACATATAAACGTTTATAAGCATTTCTTGTATCATTTCCACCTGTAAAAGGTAAGAGGGAGTTTTTGAACCTTAATATCCCAAGGGAGTTATGACCCTCATCATAGATATCGTAACTATGACGATATAAGCTTATAATGTCACTGTCATCAATAAAAATAACTAAGATACCTGAAAACCCAATTGAAATCCCTCCCATTATTTTTAGCGCATCCAAATCTGAAATTATTCATCACACATGGCGGATTCCTGAGTACAACTGAGACAATTTATCACGGAGTACCGATTATCGCACTTCCTGTTTTCGGTGATCAAATGCAGAATGCAAGACAAGCTGAAAACGGTGGATTTGCTATCGTTCTCAATATCCATGAATTGACCGAAGAGGATCTATCAGCAGCTTTGACAGATATGTTGTCAAATAACATGTAATTATATTGTGCTTATTCTTAATACAGGGTTGCAATGGATTCTGAAACCACTTGAATATTTCAGAGTGCTATCGTGATATTCTATAGAAATGAAAGATCGCCTCCTATTTCATACGGAGGGTGATAATTATTAAACCATTCTGCAAAATTTTGGTCACTAAACAATTTCTCAAATTCTTGGAGTAAGTTGAATACAGGGTATCCAGAAACTATTTTGCCAAACGGACACTACAGGTAATAGAGGTTATTTTATCTCAATTGAACTGAAATTATCATAATCCAAAAAAATGATTTTTAGGTGAACTATAGCCCTTTATAGAAGACAAACTTATACGAATTTGTTCATTTCTCGAATATAATTTGATATCACACATACAATTTTATAATACAATACCTCATGAAGTAGTAATTTCGTCATGATGACATTCAATTTGTGTTTTTTTTTGGGTCAACATAACCATAACGAAATTCCATCGAAATGCAGATCACATGAAAATTACCGTAGATCGCACTATAGCCGCAACTGAAATTTTCAAATTTCGTCCTCAAATATTCAGTTAGATATATCACCTTCTATGTAATATTCCTTTCTTTTTAGGTATGCGGAGAATGTCAAGAAGAGATCACGGATTTTTCACGACCGAACACAGTCGCCCTTGAAAGAAGCTGTTTTTTGGGTAGAGTATGTGGTCAGACACAATGGTGCGAAACATTTGCGTGTTTCGCATGTCCTAATGCCTTGGTATCAGTACATATTGCTTGATGTTTTTGTTTTCTTGTTTGCAATTCTATTCATTTCTTCAATTGTGACCAGTTTCGTTTGTAAGCAAACGATAGGTATAATATTTAGAAAACAAAAACTCAAGAAACAATAAGAAAGCGTGGTACTGTGATAAAACGCACATTGTTACTATTCAATGGAAAGTGAATCAATCAATCTATAATGTTTTAACGTATATGATTACTTGACATCAGTTGAATTATATCATCGATTGCAGGGAATACAAATTGACAAAGGTGTGTTCCAAAAATTAATATTTCACTGAAATAAACTGAAAATTTTACACGACTTTTATATTTTAACTACAAGTGCCTATTTTTCTTATATATCAGGAAATTAAACATTTCGGCATCATCAATAATAATAATAATAATAACTTTATTGGATACAATATTTGAATACAATGATGAGTATGGTGGAAATGAATAAAGAGCTCCTGCGATAAGTGCAAACACTTGTTTCGCGGAGAAAAATTTAACTAAACGATTTAAAATGATATAGATATAAAAAATATGAGATGCAGAATACATAATGTGAAGTACAGAATGCAAGAGCGTAAAACTATAATAAATGTAGATAATAATAATACAAACATATGAACGATGAACAATACCATGATACAGTCGGACTAAAAGAATAAAATAACCATTCATTGAAAAAAAAAACTATCGAAAGAAACGCATCTGAATTTCTGATTGAACGTTTCGATATCTAGGAGCCATCATCAACTTTAGTTTTTTGAGCACGGACCTGGATTTTTTATTGAAATTTGTGAGTATTTTCATTTCTGCATTTCTTCCATGTGAAACATTTCATGATTATTCTCTTCGATACATTTTGGTAAATAATGGAGGAATGAAAGGGCTATTGAAAATAATAATGTGTAAAGTATTACTACATAAATTCACCAGAATAAACAGCCACATTGGGAACATGAAATGACCAACTCAAAAAGGATTTAAAATATTGTCTAATTTTTGTTAACATTGTGTAGTTCTCAAAAATACTTCGTTGCGAAGTCGCTCGATGGTAAACTTTTTAACTACTAATTTAGCACTTTCTATGGGGATGGCATTGTGGTTATTTATCAATATCCTCATATTATTATCACTGCATCTTCGAATTGTTGTTAACAAAGCAATGTCGCAAAATAAACATGTTTAGAACAAGTATGCGTAATCACAATGAAGATATCTGTCCATGTGCAATTTGAGACTTCGCGAAACTGCCAAGTGATGTAACGTGTTTGCTGGGAATGTATGTGACAGTAAACAACATGCAACATATACAGTGTGCATAAGAATATGAATGAAAGAATATAATAAAAATGATGATATAATAATAATAATGATATAATAATAATAACAACAAAAGTATATGAAACACAAACACACACACACACACACACACTCATACATGTACAGTCCTGTTTCTAAACTAGATACATAGATGAAAACTGATGGCAGTGTCTGAGGATCAATTTTTATGACAAACTTCGTTGTGAAAACTGCATATCGATATCTATAACCGTTTCTGACTTACAGCATGTTTTCCGAAAATGTGCATTTTGGAAAAAATGCTGTTACTTCTTTCCTGGTGAAAATTCTTCGTTTCTATTAAAACATTTTCAAAGCACTTTTTTACGTAGGATTCAATGGTTCAACTTATTAATTTTTTCAAGTCATGTATCGAAAGTTAGTGATAGAAAAAATATTTTTTCAAATGGGACAACCTGTATATTCCTGCATATTTTAATAGAACTTGAAATAACCATTCCAAAAATGTTTTGCTCAAAACATTTTTGAAATATAGGACTTTTAAGTTTTTTTATTTGTATAGGTTGACTTTAGAACGCAAATTTTTAACAAGTAGGCTTTGGACAATTTGGCGATAAAATAAAAAGCCAAAATTCACTAGTAGTTGTCAAGTAACAGACAAATGTAACATCTCATACTATATTCACTAATGAAAGAAATGAATCTCCAAAAATCATAGTAATTAAAAACAATCAAGAACAAATTTCTTTAGAGAAGGTGTTGGAAATGTCCATCAGCTTCTCTTAAACACAGGCGGCACCTTTTTTGAATATTTCTCATCGAATTTATTTATTAAATGGTAAATTCGCATCACTGCAGCTTCTAAATCGTGTCTGGAGTTGGTCGGCAGAGTCCATAGGCGTTAGGTCTGGTGACCTGGTCGGCCAACGTTTGGGTCCTTTGTTGGCTACCCAATTATTGACAAAACTTTCAACCAAAAAACTGCTAATTATTGCAGCTTCGATAGAGGCAATTCATCAACAAGATTTTCAATTTGACAAGTACTAGTGAACTTTGGCTTTCTGTTTTATTGCAAAATTGTCCAAAGCCTACTTGTTCAAAGTTTGCGTTCTGAAGTCTACCCATATACATAAAAACATCTAAAAGCCCTGTATTTCGAAGATGTCTCAGGCAAATCATTGAGTGTGCTATATTTTTGGAATGGTCAATGATCAAAATATGCAGGTTGTCCCATTTGAAAAAATTATTTTTTTATCAATAACTATCGATACATGATAGTTGCCTACGTAAAAAAAAAGTGCTCTGAAAATGTTTTTATAGAAACAAACAATTTTCACCAGGAAAGAAGTTACAGCATCTTTTCCAAAATGCACATTTCTGAAAACATGCTGGAACTCAGGAACAGTTATAGATATCGATATGCAGTTTTCACCATGAAGTTTGTCATGAAAATCGACCCCCAGACACTGCCATCAGTTTTCATCTAGTTTAGAAACAGGACTGTCCCTTTGAAAGTGTCCAATTTGGCCCACCCTGTACATAAGATAAGATAAGTTTATTTCAAATAGGATACCCTAATATACATACGTATTTTCATATAAATTTACAAAACACAATTTGATAAAAATCAGTTACTAAACTTAATTGTAACATCAAGAATCAAACTAAAGATGCAATATAAAATCTGACTAATAAAATGACATTAGCTAGTAATAAAAATATAAATAAAAACATAAGTACAACAGCCACAGCCAAATGATGTAAAGCGCCGCAAAACAACCAATACCAGTGTTAGCCGTCTCTTGATAGAATGTATGATAACAATTTCGTTTTGAAGCAATATATCGTATTACATTGTTTTATTTCCTCTGGTTTTAATGATTATATTCATTCAATCCTTTAAAAAATATAGACTTCATTGAACTCTTCAGCTTTGTCCTATTGATATGAAAATTATGTCCGGACCGTGTATTATAGTAATGGAGTTCATTGTTGTATGTAACAAATTGGTTGAAGTAATCAGGAAACATGTTCTTTGTGATTTTGAAGACAAATAGCATGGCCATATAAGCATCTTCGATCCATTGATTGCCATTTCAATGCTGCGAGCATTGTTTTTATTGGGGTGTATCTGTTGCAATGTAAAATTACTCGCATTCCTCTGTTCTGCAATTTTTGTAATATTTGGATTTCATTTTTTTGTAAAATATATAAAATAGAAGAACAGTAATCAAAATGTGGCTGGATTATTGCTTTATATACAGTTGTTCTGCTAGATAGAGAAAGTTGTGCAGAAATTCTTTTGAAAAATATATTTTTTTTGAAATTTTGTTACAGATGTACTTACATCTCCAAACATTCATCAATTATGCATCCTGAATACTTAAATTCGTGTACCCATTCTACCCTTTCATCTTCAAGTGCTAAGTTGATTGTGTTGTAATTTATATTTGACAATTTGAGCCTTCGTTTTAAAAAATGTTGAGATTCAATTTGTTTATGTTCAGAAAACTTTCAATATTATTCAAAACTCCATTCAATCTCGCTACAGTTTCATTCAAGTTATCTCCATAGCAAGCAATCAGAGTGTCATCTGCGAAAAGATTCACAAAATCATAGCCTTGTACATAATTAATATCATTCAGATATATGATGAACAATAAAGGACCCAGGACACTACCCTGGGGCACTCCTTGTCTATTCAATATTTTGTTTGAAACATATTTATTATATTTTACACACACATACATACACACACACATACATACATGGGAAACTGACAGCACAACCAAGGCTGTCATCTGGTCCTGTGGCAAACTTCCCTTCCAGAGTATAGTGGGCAATGATAACGTCGGCTTTGTAGCAGCGTCTATTAACGACATCGGTTTTTATAGTTGCTTTGCACCACCTAGCCTCTCCATTGCCGACTTTACTGACTTCCTGGATCGATTGACCGAAGACGCAAAGCAATACTACCCAGTAGCTATAGCAGGGGACTTCAATTCCTGGGCGGTAGACTGGGGCAGCAAGCAGACTAATGCGCGAGGCAAAGCACTACTTGAAGCAATGGCCTCATTGGACGTGGTCCTTCTCAACATCGGTGGGAAACCAACATACACCAAGGGAGAGGCTAGTTCGATAATAGACCTCACATTCGTCAGCAGCAGTTTATTGAAAGGAAACTATTCTTGAGAAGTCCTAAACACCTATACCGCCAGCGACCACAGTGCAATACTTTGGGAAATATCGGCTGGCCGGAACTCTCAAAGGGCAACTGGACAAACTAATGCAATTGGATGGAAGTTGAAATACTTTGACTCGGAAGCCTTGGTAGTAGCCTTAGACAGTGACTCGATCATCACCACAGGAAATGCCGAGGAGAAGACGCAAGACTTAATGACGAGAATTGCCCAGGCGTGCGACACCTGCATGCCCCGTAAGCATGGCATCATTAAAAGACCATCGGTGCACTGGTGGAATGATCTAATTAACGCTTTCCGCACAGCTTGTCACAAAAAGAGAAGATTATCACATCGTGGCCACCGACTACCTAACTATGCGGAGCTGGTCGCAGAGTACAGAAAGGCTCGTCGAGAACTGAACAAGGCCATCAAAGATAGCAAAAGACGTTGTTGGAGGGAACTCGTCGATGAGGTAGAAAAGGACCCATGGGGCAGACCGTATAGGGTGGTCATGACTCACCTGAAGCGCCAGCCAATGCTATTACCTTCGTGCCCACAGCTCCTGGAAATAATAGTTTCTACGCTGTTTCCTCGACAACGTAAGTTCGGCTATTCTTCATTGCCAGTAAATCGAGAAGACATTCCACCTGTCACAGAAGAGGAACTGATGGAGGCGTGCAACCGAGTAGGGAATAATAAGGCACCGGGATTGGATGGAATCCCGAATATTGCATTAAAAACAGCCATTAAAGCAGCGCCAAATCTATTTTTAGATACCTACGATTCGTGCCTCAAAGAAGGGACTTTCCCTAGAAGATGGAAAAAGCAAAGACTCATACTCCTCCCCAAAGGGAAGAAGCCACCGGACGAGCCATCATCTTACCGACCACTCTGCATGCTGGATACAGCGGGTAAGATACTAGAGCGTATAATTCACCAACGAATAGAAGCAGTCGTCGACCAACAACTAACAGAAAGCCAGTATGGTTTCCGGAAAGGACGATCAACACTGGATGCGATCAACCTGGTGGTCGGCACAGCTAAGGAGGCAATCGCTGGAAAGAGATGGGAGCGTGGCAGAAAGAAGTATTGTTTGGTGGCTGCCTTGGACATCAAAAATGCCTTCAATTCCGCTAATTGGGACTGCATCATGCGAGCTCTCGAAGATAAAAAAGTGCCAGGATATCTGCGCAGAATGGTAGCAAGCTACTTTACAGACAGAGTTCTCAAATATGACACGAAAAGCGGCCCAAGGGAGTACGAAATAACTGGAGGGGTGCCACAGGGCTCGGTTTTGGGTCCTTTGCTGTGGAACATCATGTATGATGGTCTCCTGAAAGTTGCATTACCATCAGAGGTGAAACTTGTTGCATATGCCGATGATGTAGCTGTAGTGATTGTAGCGAAACACTTGGAAGAGATCAATCTGGCTTTCGATATCACATTTAGCCGGATTAACCTATGGATGAAGATGATGAATTTGGAGCTAGCCAAGCACAAAACTGGAGCTGTGCTCATCACCAGTAGAAAGAAATTAGAAAACATCAAGCTGAATGTCGGTGAACAAGAAATCGCATCGCAACCATTTATCCGTTATCTGGGGGTGATGCTGGATGCCCGACTGAAGTTTAAGCAACAGGTTGAACACGTAAGTGCTAAAGCGTCGGCGGTGGTAACTAGTCTATCAAGACTGATGCCAAATATTGGACGCCCGAAGCAGAGCAGGAGACTACTGCTGTCGTCAGTAGCCACATCAGTGCTCACTTATGGAATATCCGTCTGGGCAGACGCGCTGGAGACCCAAGAATCACGGAGGAAAGCCGGACCAGTTTACCGATTGAGTGCATTGAGAGTTGCAAGCGCCTTTCGCACAATATCCGAGGAGGCAGTGTACGTCATTTCTGGAACTCTGCCTCTTAAAGTCCTAGCTGACGAAAGACGAAACCTATACCACCGAAAGAGGTCATCTACATTGAGCGCTGAAGAACTGAGAACTGAAGAGCGACAACATAGTATAGCAAGATGGCAACAACTATGGGATGCTGCGGAGAAGGGAAGATGGACACATCGACTTATACCAAGGATTGACGTTTGGCTGAGCCGAAACCATGGCGAAGTCAACTATTACCTAACGCAGATGTTGTCAGGACATGGATGCTTTCGAGAGTATCTGCACCGCTTTAAGCACGACGATTCACCGGAGTGCCCGTCTTGTCCAGGGGTTACCGAGGATGCAAGGCACGTTTTCTTTTTGTGTCTCCGCTTCGATCCTCAGCGGGATGTGTTAGAAAGGATCCTGAACCGTAGCATCCAACCAGAGACAATAGTAGAGGCGATGTTGTCAAGTCAAACTGCCTGCAACGCTACAAGTACTTTTGCCACAGAGGTGCTCACAGAGCTGCGTTCCATTGAAAGGAAAAGAGCAAATGACAAAAACTAGAAGGAAGGAAAAAATAACACCTTAGCCACCAGAAGGAAGAGCAGTAGCTAGATCCTCCTTTCACGAAGTGATGCCTGACGGCGGTTTCCATGAGGGAATAGAGGAAATAAGTAAAGGGGTTAGGGTTTAGTGGGTAGGGGCGTTAGCGTCGAGTTTTAGTATGACGCTACGTCGAGTCGCCACATATCCAGGCCAAACAGCTATGCTTGGAATCCGTAAAAAGGATTCCCCCCCCTATAAAAAAAAAATAAACACACACATACATACATATATGCGGTAGGTATACGAATTAGAAAAATACTCAATTGAACAATACACCCCCAGCGCTGAATCTGAACCTGAACTCGGAAATTTCAAATTTTTGATTCTAGAGCTTCTTATCACTTACTTGAATATTCGTAGCCGTTCATTGCTTTGACTACGCAGGATATGCTCCTTCAATGCTCTTCTGAAGCTGTCAATATTTATTATAGATTTTATTATTTCAGGTATGCTATTGTATAATTTAGGAGCGAAATATGTATACGAGCGTTGAGTTACGACCCTAATCATCAGAGGTGTAATGAAGAGATTCCTCTGACGTGTGTTGTACTGATGAGAGAAAAGCAATGCTTCATTTTTGCCTTAGTGGTAATTAATACTGGTGCATAAAAAATACAATTGTCTTACGTCTAATATTTGTGTTTGGGAGTATAGATATCAGAAGGATACCTGTTCTTAGAGAATATCAGTTTTGAAAATCGTCTTTGCATAACTCCAATAGCATGAATATGAGTATTCAGAGCTCCGCCCCACACTGCTATTCCATAGCGTATGTGACTTTCCACGAGAGAATAGTACAACGTTCTTAAGTACCTTAGCGGAAGAATTTCTTTAAGTTTCCCAAATTTAAATGAGATTGTTCTCAGTTTATTAACTGTATACTTTATATGGAGATCCCATTTTAGATGAATATCAATAACTATACCCAAATATTTCACTTTGTGTTCTTGTTGTATACGGAATGGTGTATCAGCAGCAATCGTTATGTGATCGAATAAAGGCATTCCGACAGAGTTACAGCAGAATGGGAGGTAACATGTTTTATCAACATTAACAGTTGATAACTTTTTATCCAACCACTGTTTCATAAGAAGAAATTCCGTTTCAACGGTAATTTTTAAGGAATTCCAGTTATCAGCTTTATTAAAGATGGCTGTGTCATCTGCAAAACCAATTACACTACCCCCACTGTTTAATGAGAAAATTCCGTTTTATACACGGAATAAAATTGGTCCCGGCACAGATCCTTGCGGTACGCCATAGTCGATCTCTATTTCTCCATTCAATACGTCATCAATTCTAACCGTCTGAGTTCTTCCCGTCAAATAACTCCCAAACAATCTCAGGATATTACCCCGCACTCCAATGTCCTCTAGTGACTGTAAGAGAAGATGATGACTGACTGTGTCGAAAGCTTTAGATAAATCTATGAATATGCACAGAGATGGTTTACTTTCATGTAGAGCATCAGTAACTTTAGATGTCAATGATAGAACGGCATCTTGAGTTGATAATTTTTCTCTAAATCCAGTTTAAATAAAGTTTATACTCTTCCTTATAGGTAACCCGTTGATATTGTATCTTCGAAAATAGGTTCGCGCGTATCGAATCGATGTCAGTGGTATATGCAGTGATCAACAATTGACGTTAGTGGTTATCGTTATAAATGAATCAACGGAAATATTCAATGGGCGTTATGTATTCCCGTGAAGTGGTTCTCGTTATTTTCCTTGTATGCCTACTTCAACAGTATCAGGCACCAAAATCGGATATTCGTTGATTGATCTTGTATGACTTTACTAAATACAATGAATGTGATGTATAGTTTTTCCGGTAGTGCTTTGTTTTCTTGTAGGATATTGATACTGGATTCCAAAATTTGGTTTTTACTTCCTGCTGCTTGTAATAATTTATGTAAAAGACTCCCAAGCTGCAATTTATGTGTATCTAGTTCGTCAGTAGGTGTTGCAGTATTCTTACTCTGCTGAAACATTTTGGTTATGTTTCTAATTTCAATGACATCATTTTGTTATTCCAGATTAAGGTTGAGTTTTTCACATCAGTTCTTTTTTGATGAGCAACTGTTATCGTATACCACTTCACATGTTGCACATTTCACTTAATCAACCGCTTTAATTAATTGAAGAAATTGAAATACATGAGGATTGAAACAAGAAACAGAATTAAAGGAAATAATTCTTACCTAAAAACACCCTATTCTCCGGCAAGTCCTCAAGAGGAGTGAGGGGCAAATGAAGATGAATTGTGGCATAGGCGTCCGAACTATACCTTCTCCTCTCCTGGTCATTCTACTTAATTTCTTTCAAGTATTTCACTCGATTTTTTTTACATGACCAAGTATGGGTTCGACATAATCATTTTCAATTCTACCCAACGCGGTTGACCACGACTTCAAATAACCCAGCCTGTTTATGAAGACCTAATATACCATATGACAATATCATATGTTCAGATTTGATACACGCTATTCCTTATGCAGTGGTTCCCAACCTGGGGGCCGCGCCCCCCTGGGGGGGCGTGAGAGAATTTCAGGTGAGGCGTAAGAGTACAAAGAAAAATAAATGAAAATGTGTCGATTCTACATGCCGAAGGAACTTAGATCCTACCCGCTGTCCCAACCCTCTCATTGAAAGTGCAAAAACACTCATATAAGACTTTCAACTTTATATGTGTATTTGATTTTTTGATTATTTTTTCTCTCAAAGAAATAAACAATGTTTAGTTTAATGAGATATCAAATGAACTTTCGTATTTAAATATAACTGAATTTTTATTTTGCATCCCAGCTCTTGCTAACGTAGAGTTAGCATTGTCAGTGTCATAATTTCACTGTTCTAACTTGAACCAACGAATTATTCACTGGAGGTGGGGCGTGAGCTATCTTCAGTGTTCAAAAGGGGGGCGCCAGTGCTAAGAGGTTGAGAACCGCTGCCTTAATGAATGATTCGAGAGAAGGATGATCCCATTTGGCTATATGAACTTACATACATGGTGGCCCGTTAGTGTGTGGAAGTAGAATAACTCAGGAATGAGAATACGAAAAATATTTCGAATAAATGTTGTTATGTTTGCGCGGATATACAGTGCTGAAATATTTTGAGATAAACAGGATGATCAGCTAAAACGGGGCAACATGAAAATGGTTTAATTCAAACAGTGTACTCTATATCGGGTGTTTCACAGTGGATAGAACATTAGACGTATCTGGAGAACAGAAAGACAGATCATTTCAAAAATTTGTGAGCGTGGATAATCAAACTTGTTCTACCCGTCTGAAATATTTTCATCAATACAGTGTTGCCGCTTGTATAAGAAAGTAGTAGCTACTTTGTTATTTCAAATGGAACACCTCCTGTATTATATGATTTTTGGAATCCTCATAAGAAAAATAACAAAGTAGCTACTACTTTCTTATACAAGCGGCAACACTTCATTGATGAAAATATTTTAGACGGATAGAGCAAGTTTGATTATCCACGCTCACAAATTTTCGAAATGATCTGTCTCTCTGTTCTCCAGATACGTCTAATGTTCCATCCACTGTGAAACACCCTGTATATTTGTTCACCATCAAACTCAGCGTAAAATTCTGCATCCAATACCATCTTTATTTTTTCAATGATTCGCGAGGTTGTCAAACTGGAGCGAAAATTCGACGATAATTTGTGCAATATAAATGATGTCAAAAAAACGTTCACAGTGATGAATGGGTGCCCATATTCGGTGAATACGAAGATGAAGGATGGTTGAAATGTCTGAAACGTCAGGAGAAACGTTAATTCAGGAGATTTCAATTAACGATATCTTCATTTCTCCGACTGAAACACCCAGTATATTATTTCATCATTTTAAAGAGATATTTCATGCATTCAAATTTTGTCGATACGATATACCCTCTGAAATCGATTGTTTTTGAGGAAATTGAATTTTTAGTTCACGATTCGAAAATTTTCACGTTTTCATCAAGCAACCTTTGAATATCACGTTCAAATTAATTGTTTTGATAATGTCTTGTGAATATATCCAACCTCTTTATGTTCCACAAGTGGAAACTGTGAAGAAATGAATGTAAAAAAATGAAAAAGTGTGCTTACCAACGAATGGAATGAATATATCCACATTTTTAACAAGTAGGCTTTGGATTAGACGTTTTCGCGAGTAGAGGTAGTTAGTTATTATTTAGATGTATTGTGGATGTAGTTATTGAGATCAAGTAAGTTTTGAGATTATGAATTTTTTGGTAGAGGAACTGACGGAAATCATTTTTGTACTGGGTGCCAGTGATAAGAATGTTTTACTCGCACAAATGATTATAAACAGAAATTTCCGGATAGAAGACAGCCAAGAAAGGAGATATTAGAAAATGTGCTTCGAAGATTTAGCACAACTGAAGTGTGACGAAAAAATCGAAAGGTTGAAGAGTGCAATATCAGAAGACAACGAAATGACCGTTATGTTGAAAATAATGGAACACCCACATATCTCGACACGGGAAATAAAGAAACAATTTGACATAAGTCGTACTATCGTACAAAAAATTTTGTCCAAGAACGAAATATATCCATATCGAATTCAGAAAATGCAAGAGCTATTGATTGATGATTTTGAGAAGCGACTAACCTTCTATGAGTGGGCTCAACAAACAAACTGATCGGGACAGAGGTTTCTCCAATTTTGTATTATTTGCCGATAAAGCCACCTTTCATAAAAATGGTTTTGTCAATAGACATAATTCTCGTTAATATGGATCGAGGAGTGGAGGTGTGCTACTTCCAGTTGATAATAGTGTCTGTCACTCTGAACAACACAACATGGTTTTTCCTGTGAGAAGAGTTGATTAATTATGCGTTAAGATACTCAACCATCCTGAGAGGGTAACTTATCTGATCGTAGTCTACATTCCCCCGAACACAAGTTTTGATGAATACGATGAACTCTTTGAATTCATTGAACACTTTTGTGAATCACATCATACCATAGTACTTGGTGATTTCAATATAACCGAATTAGCTAATGCTAATTAGCTATACAAATACTGAGTCTGCTCTTCTTTCTAGATGTAAGAGCTTCATCAACATCTGCGATTTCACCCAAAAGAATATAATTAGGAATGTTTATAACAGGATACTGGACTTGGTATTACCACCAAGTGATGTTGACTGTGATGTTAGCCTAGACGACAATCCCTTCGTAACTATCGACTCTCATCATCCCGCCATTATTATCAACACACCCTAGCTGCCTAATGAGCAAGAAGTGTTTATTTCCGAAGAGAAACGATTCGATTTCAGAAAAATTAACTCGCAAAAGTTCCTCAGACTGCTTAATGGGGTCAATTGGAACACACTTCATGCTACCACGGATGTGAATGATGCTTGTATTCTTTTCAATGAAATAATTCAGAATATCATCAGAGAGTATACCCCTTCAAAGAACTGTCGTTCACGCAAATATACAATTTGGTTCTCTTCATCGATAATTCGTCATCTGAAAATAACAGGTATTTATTTTACTTAGAACGTTTGAAACGAGCCAGACGCACAGTCGAAAAAGATATTGATGTAGCGCATAAGATGTTTATAAGAAATTCCGAAAACTCCCTCAAGAAAGATCCCAAAATGAATCTCGCATACCCAGTCGAATGAAATATGAAAATCAATTCTTTACTACAGCTAAATCAGTCGTGGATGTATTCGCCAAATATTTTGAGAGTGTCTATCTCTCCCCGAGCAATGTCGACAATAATAGTAACACATGCCAAGTCAGTATCTCAACATCAATTCAATTACCCGAGACCAGATCTTAATGGCAGCAAAAAAATTAAAAAACGAATTAACATATGGTCCGGACAATGTTCCAGCAAAGCTCGTGAAAGATCACATACAAATATTCGCGATTCCACTTTCATTTATCTTTGATATGATTATAAAAACCAAACAGTTTCAAAACTTATGGAAAATTTCCAAGATCTGTCCTATATTCAAATCTGGAACAACAACCGATATTATAACTATAGACCCATTGCAATTATATCTGTATTCTCTAAGTTAATTGAGATTTTACTCTCGGAGATGATCTACGAACACGTTTATCGGCCGATTTCAGAGATTCAGCATGGATTTGTCAAATGTCGGAGTACTGCAACAAACCTGTGTAAATTCACCCAATTTGTTTCTAGTGCACTCGATATCAAAAAACAAGTTGACGTGATTTACACGGATTTCAGCAAAGTTGATAAATAAATTACCATCATAATATGGATTATCGCAACCGATTCAAGAATTATTGAACTTAATGAACAGACGTTTATTCGTCGAAAACGAGGGCGTGAAATCATACATCTTTTCTGCGACTTCTGGCGTTCCCCAAGGATCGAATTTAGGTCCACTATTCCTCCTTCTCTTTCTTTTAAACGATGTCTGTTCGTCTATACAATTCCATAAATTACTATACGCCGACGACTTGAAGATTTTCAGAATGGGTATCAATACACTTATTTGTGTTTGGTGTGCAGAAGATAAATTAACTCTCAATGTTGGAAAATGCAGGGTTATGGCGTATACAAGAAGAAAAAATCCGATAGAATACTTGTTCTCAACATACATCTTTCTCGTGTTACCGAGTTCAAAGATCTAGGAATATTGTTTGACAGTAAACTTACATTCTTCTCTCATATTGCTACTATCATATCTAAAGCAACTAAATCATTGGGATTTCTCATGTGCAATTGCAGAGGAATAAAATCTCCAGATGCCTTGGGGGTTATTGTAGTTCCCTGTGGAATACGAATCATGAGAGATCCATCGCCGCTATTGAAAGGGTACAGAAGAAATTTCTCAGTTATTGTTATATGAAAAAACATGGACTCTATCCTGTAAGAGGTTACAATTACGATCATCTCCTCAGTGAGTTTAAGTTCGAGTCACTTTGTAAAACAGAAAAATCAGTGATCCCACATTTATATACAAAATCATTCGCAATCTTATTGATTCCAATATGCTATTGTCATTCATTAATTTCAATGTACCACGTTCAACTTCCAGATCTTACTTAACATTTCATTTGAATGTACCAAATTCTCTTCACCACTTTTACTCTCCTATTAATACAAAGTGTAGACAAGCTAACGAATTATGTAATGTAGATATATTTTCTTTGAATATCAATCAATTTATGAGACATCTACATATGACACTACCCAATTGACCGATTCACCGTTAATGTAAATTATGTACTTCCTGTAAATGAGTTTAACCTGCTGGATGTAATTAAATAAATAAATAAATGAATGAATAAATAAATTCTCATTATTATGCAACAAGTGCAACTGCATTGTATTAGGATTACCAATCAAACAAAATGGTCATTAAATGTATGGGGTGGAATGATTGGAATCATGTTTTAGGCCCCTATTTCTTCGACGGAACTGTTAATGGCCAAGTTTAATTACATTTCGTACTGAACGAACCACCATATTTACTACAAGAATTACCTGCTCATGTTAGGCGACGCATGTGGTACCTACATGACGTGGCACCAGTTATAAATGGCCACCTCGTTCACCCGATCTCACAGAAATGGATTTTTTTGTGGGGTTATGTAAAAGAACAGGTAAACAAAACACCCGCGACTAGTGAAGAAGACATGAAGAATCGAATCAAAGAGGTTTTTCGAACTGCTCATGTCGATATGCTACATCGTACTTATAGAGCTTTCGAAGATCGGATACATTATTGTATGGAAGTGAGTGGTGGTCATTTTGAACATTTGATGAAAAAGATGAATGATGTTCTCATTAGTTCTTTCTTGATTCGTTGTCATTTCAATTCAAATTATTTATTCTGAATCTTGTATTTATTTCATTGCAGTTGCTATTATTCTCATTCGATTTGATCATTTTGAGTTCCTCATTATGTAACAGTATTCAAATAAACACCTAATTGAACTTGATATTCGAAGATTGCTTTATGAAAATGTGAAAATTTTCGAATCGTACACCAAAAATGCAATTTTCCCAAAAACAATTGATTTTAGAGGGTATGGTACTAGATGGTGGAATAGTATTCTGGGTGTTCCATTTGAAAAAATGACGTTATCGTTGATTGGAATCTCCTGAATTAACGTTTCTCCTGAAAACACCCTCTATCAAAAACTGGATTTCTACTGTGTTCAGACATTTCAACCATCCTTCATCTTCGTATTGACCAAATATGAGCACCCACTCATTACTGTGAACGTTTTTTTGACACAATTTATGGTGCACAAAATATCGTCGAATTTTCATAATTTCCCCTTCAGATTGACAACTCCGAGAATTATTGGAAAAATAAAGATGGTATTGGATGCAGAGTTTAACGGTGGAAAAATATATAGGGTGTTTCATTCAGAAAAGCGAAATATCTGTATACCTAAGAATATTATAAATAAAAAAAATATATCTGCGCAAATATAGCGACATTTATTTGAAACATTTCTTTGTATTCTCATTCCTGAGTGTATACATGTATACATTATATTTGGATGATGATATAATGGACTTTTCTCATGTTACGAATCGTATCGAATATTCAAAGGAAGTACATAATAACTACATAATGATATTAAAAAATGTTCATCTTTCAGTATCATATCTGTTTTTTCTTTCTCATTTGATGGTTCAATATTTCGAAACCAATTACTGTCCAATCCTACTAGGTGTGTTTCAGAAAGAATCCAGAAGTTATAGATCCATTTATTTGTGGGACGAACATAGTTGTGCATTTGCTCATTATGTAAACGCTAATTTTTCGTTTCGAGTTTGAGTTTTTTTAAAAAACTTTTATTTTCAAAACGGTGATACAAGGTATGTATGATGTGAGCAGTACGAACATAACGACTAACTACATGAGAAATGAACTATGGAAAATGTGAAATGAAAATGCTGATTCAATTCCTAGAATTTCTCTCGCATCTCATGGGAACGAGAAGTGCTGAGTTGCGGAATTGATGATGTAGCTTCTTTCTCATGGTTCCCTTGAATAGGTGGAATGTAACTCCTCCCATCCCAGAAGGATCCATACACGGGGTGGATCCATCACTCGTCTTCGTCTTCGGTCCTTGGATAGGGGTGAAGTCTTTTGGTGGGTTGTCTTGGTTTTTCAGGTACCTCACTTGGTGCCTCTTGATGTACGGCGGGTTTTGGTACGGAGCGTCTGGACCGGTATCGGTATATCAGTCCGAGAATTGATATAGCTATCAATAATATACACTGTGTCCAAGATAAAAATGAACAGCATGGGGATATCGGAAACGGTAAGTGATACAGGGTCGATTAAATTAGAGAAAAGTTGCGCATATCCTAGTCCAACAATGTGCCGTTCAGAAAGTTCCGAAATTCCAATTGGTTCCGGAGATATGCCTGAAAAAACGAAATATATCCATATCGAATTCAGAAAATGCAAGAGCTATTGATTGATGATTTTGAGAAGCGACTAACCTTCTATGAGTGGGCTCAACAAACAAACTGATCGGGACAGAGGTTTCTCCAATTTTGTATTATTTGCCGATAAAGCCACCTTTCATAAAAATGGTTTTGTCAATAGACATAATTCTCGTTAATATGGATCGAGGAGTGGAGGTGTGCTACTTCCAGTTGATAATAGTGTCTGTCACTCTGAACAACACAACATGGTTTTTCCTGTGAGAAGAGTTGATTAATTATGCGTTAAGATACTCAACCATCCTGAGAGGGTAACTTATCTGATCGTAGTCTACATTCCCCCGAACACAAGTTTTGATGAATACGATGAACTCTTTGAATTCATTGAACACTTTTGTGAATCACATCATACCATAGTACTTGGTGATTTCAATATAACCGAATTAGCTAATGCTAATTAGCTATACAAATACTGAGTCTGCTCTTCTTTCTAGATGTAAGAGCTTCATCAACATCTGCGATTTCACCCAAAAGAATATAATTAGGAATGTTTATAACAGGATACTGGACTTGGTATTACCACCAAGTGATGTTGACTGTGATGTTAGCCTAGACGACAATCCCTTCGTAACTATCGACTCTCATCATCCCGCCATTATTATCAACACACCCTAGCTGCCTAATGAGCAAGAAGTGTTTATTTCCGAAGAGAAACGATTCGATTTCAGAAAAATTAACTCGCAAAAGTTCCTCAGACTGCTTAATGGGGTCAATTGGAACACACTTCATGCTACCACGGATGTGAATGATGCTTGTATTCTTTTCAATGAAATAATTCAGAATATCATCAGAGAGTATACCCCTTCAAAGAACTGTCGTTCACGCAAATATACAATTTGGTTCTCTTCATCGATAATTCGTCATCTGAAAATAACAGGTATTTATTTTACTTAGAACGTTTGAAACGAGCCAGACGCACAGTCGAAAAAGATATTGATGTAGCGCATAAGATGTTTATAAGAAATTCCGAAAACTCCCTCAAGAAAGATCCCAAAATGAATCTCGCATACCCAGTCGAATGAAATATGAAAATCAATTCTTTACTACAGCTAAATCAGTCGTGGATGTATTCGCCAAATATTTTGAGAGTGTCTATCTCTCCCCGAGCAATGTCGACAATAATAGTAACACATGCCAAGTCAGTATCTCAACATCAATTCAATTACCCGAGACCAGATCTTAATGGCAGCAAAAAAATTAAAAAACGAATTAACATATGGTCCGGACAATGTTCCAGCAAAGCTCGTGAAAGATCACATACAAATATTCGCGATTCCACTTTCATTTATCTTTGATATGATTATAAAAACCAAACAGTTTCAAAACTTATGGAAAATTTCCAAGATCTGTCCTATATTCAAATCTGGAACAACAACCGATATTATAACTATAGACCCATTGCAATTATATCTGTATTCTCTAAGTTAATTGAGATTTTACTCTCGGAGATGATCTACGAACACGTTTATCGGCCGATTTCAGAGATTCAGCATGGATTTGTCAAATGTCGGAGTACTGCAACAAACCTGTGTAAATTCACCCAATTTGTTTCTAGTGCACTCGATATCAAAAAACAAGTTGACGTGATTTACACGGATTTCAGCAAAGTTGATAAATAAATTACCATCATAATATGGATTATCGCAACCGATTCAAGAATTATTGAACTTAATGAACAGACGTTTATTCGTCGAAAACGAGGGCGTGAAATCATACATCTTTTCTGCGACTTCTGGCGTTCCCCAAGGATCGAATTTAGGTCCACTATTCCTCCTTCTCTTTCTTTTAAACGATGTCTGTTCGTCTATACAATTCCATAAATTACTATACGCCGACGACTTGAAGATTTTCAGAATGGGTATCAATACACTTATTTGTGTTTGGTGTGCAGAAGATAAATTAACTCTCAATGTTGGAAAATGCAGGGTTATGGCGTATACAAGAAGAAAAAATCCGATAGAATACTTGTTCTCAACATACATCTTTCTCGTGTTACCGAGTTCAAAGATCTAGGAATATTGTTTGACAGTAAACTTACATTCTTCTCTCATATTGCTACTATCATATCTAAAGCAACTAAATCATTGGGATTTCTCATGTGCAATTGCAGAGGAATAAAATCTCCAGATGCCTTGGGGGTTATTGTAGTTCCCTGTGGAATACGAATCATGAGAGATCCATCGCCGCTATTGAAAGGGTACAGAAGAAATTTCTCAGTTATTGTTATATGAAAAAACATGGACTCTATCCTGTAAGAGGTTACAATTACGATCATCTCCTCAGTGAGTTTAAGTTCGAGTCACTTTGTAAAACAGAAAAATCAGTGATCCCACATTTATATACAAAATCATTCGCAATCTTATTGATTCCAATATGCTATTGTCATTCATTAATTTCAATGTACCACGTTCAACTTCCAGATCTTACTTAACATTTCATTTGAATGTACCAAATTCTCTTCACCACTTTTACTCTCCTATTAATACAAAGTGTAGACAAGCTAACGAATTATGTAATGTAGATATATTTTCTTTGAATATCAATCAATTTATGAGACATCTACATATGACACTACCCAATTGACCGATTCACCGTTAATGTAAATTATGTACTTCCTGTAAATGAGTTTAACCTGCTGGATGTAATTAAATAAATAAATAAATGAATGAATAAATAAATTCTCATTATTATGCAACAAGTGCAACTGCATTGTATTAGGATTACCAATCAAACAAAATGGTCATTAAATGTATGGGGTGGAATGATTGGAATCATGTTTTAGGCCCCTATTTCTTCGACGGAACTGTTAATGGCCAAGTTTAATTACATTTCGTACTGAACGAACCACCATATTTACTACAAGAATTACCTGCTCATGTTAGGCGACGCATGTGGTACCTACATGACGTGGCACCAGTTATAAATGGCCACCTCGTTCACCCGATCTCACAGAAATGGATTTTTTTGTGGGGTTATGTAAAAGAACAGGTAAACAAAACACCCGCGACTAGTGAAGAAGACATGAAGAATCGAATCAAAGAGGTTTTTCGAACTGCTCATGTCGATATGCTACATCGTACTTATAGAGCTTTCGAAGATCGGATACATTATTGTATGGAAGTGAGTGGTGGTCATTTTGAACATTTGATGAAAAAGATGAATGATGTTCTCATTAGTTCTTTCTTGATTCGTTGTCATTTCAATTCAAATTATTTATTCTGAATCTTGTATTTATTTCATTGCAGTTGCTATTATTCTCATTCGATTTGATCATTTTGAGTTCCTCATTATGTAACAGTATTCAAATAAACACCTAATTGAACTTGATATTCGAAGATTGCTTTATGAAAATGTGAAAATTTTCGAATCGTACACCAAAAATGCAATTTTCCCAAAAACAATTGATTTTAGAGGGTATGGTACTAGATGGTGGAATAGTATTCTGGGTGTTCCATTTGAAAAAATGACGTTATCGTTGATTGGAATCTCCTGAATTAACGTTTCTCCTGAAAACACCCTCTATCAAAAACTGGATTTCTACTGTGTTCAGACATTTCAACCATCCTTCATCTTCGTATTGACCAAATATGAGCACCCACTCATTACTGTGAACGTTTTTTTGACACAATTTATGGTGCACAAAATATCGTCGAATTTTCATAATTTCCCCTTCAGATTGACAACTCCGAGAATTATTGGAAAAATAAAGATGGTATTGGATGCAGAGTTTAACGGTGGAAAAATATATAGGGTGTTTCATTCAGAAAAGCGAAATATCTGTATACCTAAGAATATTATAAATAAAAAAAATATATCTGCGCAAATATAGCGACATTTATTTGAAACATTTCTTTGTATTCTCATTCCTGAGTGTATACATGTATACATTATATTTGGATGATGATATAATGGACTTTTCTCATGTTACGAATCGTATCGAATATTCAAAGGAAGTACATAATAACTACATAATGATATTAAAAAATGTTCATCTTTCAGTATCATATCTGTTTTTTCTTTCTCATTTGATGGTTCAATATTTCGAAACCAATTACTGTCCAATCCTACTAGGTGTGTTTCAGAAAGAATCCAGAAGTTATAGATCCATTTATTTGTGGGACGAACATAGTTGTGCATTTGCTCATTATGTAAACGCTAATTTTTCGTTTCGAGTTTGAGTTTTTTTAAAAAACTTTTATTTTCAAAACGGTGATACAAGGTATGTATGATGTGAGCAGTACGAACATAACGACTAACTACATGAGAAATGAACTATGGAAAATGTGAAATGAAAATGCTGATTCAATTCCTAGAATTTCTCTCGCATCTCATGGGAACGAGAAGTGCTGAGTTGCGGAATTGATGATGTAGCTTCTTTCTCATGGTTCCCTTGAATAGGTGGAATGTAACTCCTCCCATCCCAGAAGGATCCATACACGGGGTGGATCCATCACTCGTCTTCGTCTTCGGTCCTTGGATAGGGGTGAAGTCTTTTGGTGGGTTGTCTTGGTTTTTCAGGTACCTCACTTGGTGCCTCTTGATGTACGGCGGGTTTTGGTACGGAGCGTCTGGACCGGTATCGGTATATCAGTCCGAGAATTGATATAGCTATCAATAATATACACTGTGTCCAAGATAAAAATGAACAGCATGGGGATATCGGAAACGGTAAGTGATACAGGGTCGATTAAATTAGAGAAAAGTTGCGCATATCCTAGTCCAACAATGTGCCGTTCAGAAAGTTCCGAAATTCCAATTGGTTCCGGAGATATGCCTGAAAAAACGAAATTCGTCGATTTCGTTTTAATTTTTTTCTGAAGTTATTTGAAGAGATACAAAAAAACAAAAGACACTTTCTCATTGCCATTTTTCAATCCCTACAAAACAACGTTAAGAGATTTTCCGTACGACGTTTCGTTTCGGAGAAACCATCATCAACTTCATTTTTTCATATGGCCCGTGAAAAAAAAATGCCCTGTATTGAATAGCATATTTTATTACCAATACAACGATGTATGACACGATATGATTCTGCGATATTTAAAACGGAAAAAATTGTTTTTATCAAAGATCGAACGTTTTGGTGTAGTGTGCGGTGAAATGATGAATGAGTATGATATAGTATGATTACTTATTTATTACACAATGCCCTAATAGTGCGCGAGTTTCTATCGAATAGATTTCCGGAAAAATGGATAGGTACGTACACATTAAGCAGTTTCGTGGCCCCCTCGTTCGCCGGACATCACTCCGCTAAATTTTTTTTCTCTGGGGTATTGCAAAAATTATGTTTATCGGTGTTTTTTTGAATCTGAGGATCAGTTTAGGAAACTAATCCTTGAAACGTGCGAGTGCATCACACCTGATATGTTGAGAAGTGTTTTTAATTCAACATTTAGAAGGTGTCTATATTTAGAGAATAATGGTAATTTGTTTGAACATTCTCTATAATAGAGATTAGTTTTTTTTAAGTTTCTAGTCAGAAATTCTTAACTAAAAAGTTTAATTGATTAACATATGATGAGACCTACCTACTTATACGAATGAAGTTCTCAAATCTCCAATAACATGATTTTAATTTAATATTTCGAAACATGGGTAATCATAGCCTACTATACCATACTCAAGGTCATCATTTCAGCACACACTACACCAAAACGTTCGATCTCTAATAATAATAATATGTTTATTTGGCGTAAAATAAATACAATTGCATACATACATTCGAAAAAATTATGGCAAATAAACATGAATTGGTCACTGAAGTGTGTATAACGATTTTCAGTTGTCATACCACTTGTGTGTGACTTTTCATGCTCTGAAAAAGTTAAAACTAATATAATAATAATAATGTTCAAAAAAAATGTAGGTAAAATATTTCGGGTTTGATTGGTGATAAAATAAATATGTACATATAGGCATAAAACACATTAAAAAGAGATCAACAATATAGAAGTAAACGCACAAGTTAAAATTAATGTATAAGAATACGGAGTATGAACAAGCAATATGGCTTAATGTCAGTAAAATATTATAGGTCGATTAGTGATAAAATAAATACATATACATATTCACACATACACATATACACACACATACACACACATAATACACTGGAATGACATAAGAAAGTATACAAGTAAAGGGAAACATTTATAAAAGTTGCTTGTTTTATAGATTTCAAGACTCATAGAAACAACTCGACTGCATACGAAGCAATGAACATTGATGAATGTCAGAATCATACCTGATTTATAAAATTTCAAAAAAAAGATCTATTTGTTTTCATTAACCATATTTTTGTTTCTTAAACCTGTTTTTATTTTCAATATCTTTTATTGGGATTGGTAGGATGTTATGAAGACGAGGTCCGAGGTAAGATGCATTACGTTGACCTATACATTTTCCGCAACGAGGATTAAGTACATAATTTTTTTTGTTTCTAGTATCATGGCCATGGTTCGTGGACTGTAAAGTGATACTTCCTTTCTTAATATTTTTCAAAATACTCAAACAAAAGAGTTGTCTCACATCGAGTACACCAGATTCGTTGAACAAGTCATCGCTAGGGTACGAAGGTATTTTACGATATATTATTTTAAGGATATGTTTCTGTACAGTATTCAGATTTTCTAGATAAGTATCAGTTACTCCTCCCCATCCAATTATTCCATACTGTAATTGAGACTCGACTAGTGCATGATATAATGTTCTTAAACTTCCAATATCGAGAGAATCTCTGAGATATTTGAATTTATGCAATAACCCCCTCACCTTTTCTACAACACTTTTTATTTGTAGATCCCACCGCATATGGCGATCTATTACGATCCCAAGATATTTCACTAATGTATCTTCAGGGATTTCGTAACTCTCTGCTATTTTCAAGGAACTCATATTCGGTAAGCCGCTGGTATAAGAGCAAAACGGTAGGTACTTCGTTTTATCGAAATTCAACGTCAGCCTATTGTATCTGAACCATTTTTCTATTTGCAGAAAATCATTCTCTACCAACGTCTTCAATTCTTGCCATGTGTTAGATTTATAGAGTATAGCTGTGTCGTCGGCGAAACTTAAGATGTCACCCTTAGTTTTTATTTCGAGTAGGCCGTTTATGTAAATTGTAAATAATAATGGTCCCAGCACTGTTCCCTGTGGGACTCCACAGGACACAGTCCTAGTCTCACCTGTTATTCCATCAATACTCACTCGCTGTTCTCTCCCAGATATATAGCTTTTAAGTATATTATAAACTTTCCCTCTTTGTCCATAGGATGACATTTTTTTCATAAGCCTCTGGTGGCAGACAGTATCGAATGCCTTGGATAAATCGACGAATACGCATAAAGTGGATTTTTTTTTTATCGAGTGCATCATATATGTAAGAAGTTAAAGCAAGTATTGCATCCTCCGTCGACTTACCTTTCCTGAAACCATACTGCCTGTTTGAAATGACTCCATATTTATTAAAAAAAGTCAGTATCCTTTTTTTGAGTATTTTTTCTATTATTTTTGCAACATTCGAGATCAGAGAGAGTGGTCGGTAATTTATCATTTCTGTTTTATCCCCGCTTTTATATAATGGTTTAATAAGCCCTGTTTTTAGAATTTTTGGAAAACATCCTGTATCCATACATCTGTTTATTAAATATGTTAATGGAGTTATTATTTCATTGACTATCTGTTCTAGTGTTTCAGAGCGGATTTAATCATCGCCTGGTGATTTTTTTGGCTTTAACTCTATTATTGTTTGTTCCACTTCAGTTTCAGTTTTAGTGGGGTATAAATAGAGGGTGTTTTCAATTTGCTCCTCACTGTCCAAAACCTCTCCAGGTTCCACGATTTTACTTGCATATCTCTCTCCCAATTCACTGTAGTACTTATTAAAACAGTTGGAAATCTCGATTTCATTATGTTTCATTTGATTACTTACTTTAATTTGTTCTATATTTGTATTTGCTTTCTGTTTATTGCAGATTTCGTTGCCACTGTTCCAGAGACCTTTAGTATTGTTTTTGTTCTGTTCGATAATTTTATTTGCGTATGCTCTTTTAGCTGTACATAGCAATTTACTCAATTTATTTTTCTCCCGTTTGTATTCCTCGCGGAGATCTATGTTTTCGTAGGAATTTCTGAGTTTTTTATACAGTTAATTTTTTTTATCAGCTACATCGATTATTTCAGATGTAATCCATTTAGATCTAGGGCGATTTTTATTTTTGATTTTTATGACAGAAGTATTATCTTCGATGTAATATTTCAGTTTTTCTATAAATAAATGGGCCATTGTTTCTGTATCTTCTTGATTGTATACATCTAACCACAGTTCCTCTCCTAATTCTTGTTTCAGCTTTCTATAATTTGTTATTTTTTTATTATTTTTAATCTTAGGAATTTCGAGTCCCTGATTTTCTCCCAAATTCATTGTCATTCCTATTGGAACGTGATCTGTTATACTGTGATCTATAATGAATGATTTGCAATCTATCTTAGATGTATTTCTCACAAAAAAATGGTCTAGGCAAGATCCGCTACTTGGTCGCGTAACGTCATTGATGTAGGATATGAACCCAAATGAATTCATTATATTTTTATAATCTTCTACGTAATCGAATTCTGATAGTAGATCTATATTTATATCACCTGTAATTATTTGTATCTCGTTTGATTTTATCATTTATATTTGGTCATACCACTATTGAACTGTATGGGACAGGAATTTGGCGATCTATATATTGCAGTAATTGATATTTTATTTTTATTTTTTTCAATGTCAATCTCTAGAGTTTTTATATCCGCGATTTTTCTGATACTGTGTGAATAATCGAATGTTTCGTTTATGAATACGATAGCGCCATCATTTTTATTCAGGAAGCCCTCATTGTATAATGTTTGGTACCCGTTCATATGGATAAGTTCTAGATCTTTTAGTTTGAATGTTTCTGTTAAAACGATTACATCAAATTTTCCGGGAATTTTTCGTAGAAATATAGTCAGATCATCAATGTTTTTCATTATGCTGCGTATATTCAGATGTAATATGTTAAAGTTATGACTGAAGTAATTCCTTAATTCATCAACATCAGAAACTTGTTCGGCCACAATCAAATCATTTCCATAATCTCGAATATAAGGATCCATACTAGACAAAGTATATTTAGGTTACTTATGCTCTGAAAAAGACTGGAACAAAAACACCGAGATAAGATTCTCTAAAAGGAGTGAATATAAAAATAAAAGAAAGAAACCGAGAGGTGATTTCTGTATACAGTTCAACTAATCACTAGTACGGGATGTATTTTTATATGTTGGCTCGCTACTTTGTAACAGATACAATAGTAACAAATAATCTTTGACAATTAGCTGTGTGTGGGATCATTTGTTAGTACGCAATCTCAATTTCTCTCGAATGACTGGAGGATTGGCACCAACTTCGGAATTTTTCTTTCTTGGGGTTTCGTGTACTGTATTTTTTCTTATCCTTGATTTGGTGTTAGATTCAATCGGCTTACTGGTCTCCACTAGAAGCGTGGATACGGCGGTAGGTTCTGGTTTACCGAAAAATACCCCTCCAGTTGTTTGGATGTTCGGTGTTGGAGGAGCACTGCTTGGCTTGATATTTTCCCTATCCTCCAATATATTCAATTCTTCCACGGTGTATCCTATTTCGCCAATGTAAAGCCTGTTATATAACACTCCTCATAGGAATCTCTATATTTTGTCAGCCCTTCACGTAATGCCTTATTTTCCTCTCTCTGGATTTCAGTTAAATCAATAGCAATACGGGTACCTTTAAGCTCACCACAATTTTTTAAAATAATTTGTTTCTTCAAACACGAAATCAATTCAACTTTTAGTGGACTCCTACTGGAACGACCAAGTCCATAAAAATTGTTGATATCTGATTTTACAAGGCTTACGTTGAGTAAATCATTAATAGTATCACATATAAATTGAAGCGATATATCTTGTGGTGCTTTCTCCAGACCAAATATCAACAAATTATTCCTTCTATTATTTCTATCTAAGAACTCAACTCTTTTCTTCAGATTGCAGTTTTCTCCTTCTAGATTTTTCAGTTTATTTTTTAAAGATCCGATTTCTAATAGCAATCTAGCTTCGCTTGCCTCAATTGAATTTTTGAGTTCCGTTTTACTTCGTACTATTTCTTCATATAATTGTTGTATTGTTATTTCTTTTCCATCAGTCATTTTACGTGTAATATTTATGCACGAAATAAAATGTGGGTACGTACCAACTACAATTTTCCAGTGAACGGCAAATTTTATGTGTAAACACCTGTACTATTTCGTGATACGGTTCCTGCTACGGTTGGTTTGGCAGACTTCTTTATTAAATGTCCAATTTCACAATTTGTTAATAACTTATTCACGTTTTTTCCACTGGAATTATATGCCTGACTTCATTATATACACTTGAGCTTGATCATTAGATTTTTTTTCCAAGTTGAACTTGATTTATTTGCAATTTTGTAGGAGCGTTTTAAATTCGTATTCGTTGCTTACAGTTCGAATGACAACATTTTTTTCCGTTTCAAATATTGCAGAATCATATCGTGTCATACATCGTTGTATTGGTAATAAAATATGCTATTCAATACAGATTTTTTTTTCCACGGGCCATATGAAAAAATAAAGTTGATGATGTTTTCTCCGAAACGAAACGTCGTACGGAAAATCTCTCAACGCTGTTTTGTAGAAATTGAAAAATGGCCATGAGAAAGTGTCTTTTGTCTTCTTATATCTCTTCAAATAACTTCAGAAAAAAAATAAAACGAAATCGACGAATTTCGTTCTTTCAGGCATATCTCCGGAACTAATTGGAATTTCGAAACTTTCTGAACGGCACATTGTTAGACTTGAAAATGCCCAACTTTTCTTAAATTCAACCATCTCCGTATCTCTTATGGTTTCCGATATCCCCATGCTGTTCATTCTTATCTTGGACACAGTGTATAGATAGGTGTGGCCCAAATATACGATATATCTTGCTTCAGATTCTTCAGAGTCACCTGGTGGATCTTCTGCTGCTCTTTTTGGATTTGATGTAGTTGGTCCAAGGGTACGTTGTGGAGGACTAACTCTTGTCGATGTGTACGAGCTGTTGTGTTGGGAATTTTCACAGCGGGTAATAGTAGGGGTTGGCCGCTGATTGTCTCTTCATTATTCAGGTAGGTATTTTGAGACGTTTGGAACCTACATCCAGATGGAACTTCGATGAAGTAGGTTCCTTTGAGAATTGTCAGATCGCTTTTCCGACATTCGGTTTTGATTTTCTTTGTAGTGTGCGGCATTGATTTGTTCAACGATTTCTTCTTCAAGAACGACTGGGACTGACTCACAGGATGTCGGTTCTTTCGCTTTCAATTGATGAAGTTGGTATATGCAGTCCTTTTGATTGGAGTGCTGTTGGAGTTTTCCAATATTGCAGTAATATATTGGGTGTGTATTTCTGCATTCTGTATCTTGATACTGGTAGAGGTTTCCGTTCATAGCCAGAAAGGTTTTGGTAGGTATCAGAATTGTATTTGTTTTAGTAGGGATACAGTAGAACTATTTGAATTATTGATTCTAAATCTTCTATTTTCAAAATACTAGTATGAATGATTTTCAATCTTGTAAAGGTGATAGCATTCTCCAAATTATCGAGTATTTGCAATAGGATATTTAGTATTGCTCCTAACTGATCTAAGGCAATTTTCGCTGAGATGTAACTATTGAAGTCGAATAAAATTTTGTCCATCTCTTTATCAAGTTCATTGATTTCATCTGATATTTGATTCTCGTTTTGTTTGATCACTGTTAGAGATTTCTCCTAATCATTTATTACCTTCTTCGTTAATGAGATCTGTTTGTTCAAAGTTATTGCTATGTTTTCTTCATTGATTTTAAGGGTTGTGATAGCGTCGTCATATCTCCTGCCGTCATCGGCGTCTATATTACGGATATACTTTTGAAGATGGTACCTAAGCCGTCAATGAGTCCTCTTTCAACTCTTTTACTCGGATGTAAGGAATTAAATTTTTCTCTAGCAAGATTGAGATTGAAAAGAATGGCGTTATCTATATTTTTCAATTCGATATAGTATAGAGGGTGTCGACTTTGAATAATTCTTCCTATAGATTCATATTGATTGGTTAATTTTAGTAACTCGGTCTCGATTGGGTTGAGGTCAAAGTAGTGGATGAACGTGTGATGAGTAGCCTTCAATTTGGCATCACCTAGCTTATATGATAGGATTGGAATCCAAACTGGTAATCCTAATTTCCTGAGCATTGTTCGCTTTCAGAGCGAGAAGCGTCCTGTAATGTGATACGTTCCTGATTAGATAATGGTCTTTTCAGATTGTTTTTGTGGTAAGTGGTGGTAAGTGCAATAAGTTTTGTTTTGTTTTTCTAATAATTCGTTTTTGTTGATCTGTTTATCATCGAAAGAGTAGTGGACTTTGCCTTGCGCACTTTTTCTTTCTGCTCTGTCATCTGTTCATTGAGTTTTTTGTAAATTTCTTTGGTGCATTCTTCATGTTGGTCTATATAATTGCTATATAATTTTTCTTGGATATCGATGTCGAAAGGACTATTTGAATCGAGGTGTCCGTTAATGATATCTATAGGGCGCTGTTTGGTTGCTGAATGAATGGCATGGTTATAACCAAGTATTGCATAAGGCATCTGATCTAAAATATTCGGATCTTTTTTCGTCTCTCCAATAATTCTAAGGTGCTCAATGATCGTAGAATGGAACCACTCTATTGAACTATTTGAATTGGGGTTCAGCGCTGTAGTATAATGGATATCGATTTTGTGTAATGCAGCGAATTCTTTATAAATTGTATTTTTCAGTTCAGTTCCTTGGACTAAAACAAATAGTTTAGGAGTACCATGGTGGGTTATGAATCTTAAGAATGCTTTTGCGATGTGAATAGCAGTTAATTCAGTAAGCGGGTATGCTTGCGCGTATTTCGAAAACTTATCAAATATTGTGAGGAATTTTTGACCTCTGATCGTGAAAACATCTCCATGAACTATTTTGAATGGTTTGTTTGGTGTTGGTGTTAGTTCAAATTTTTGTTTGGGTGGATTCCTGTCATATTTCATTCTTTGACACAACTCGCAATTATTTATGAATTTTGTGACTGTACCCCTGATATTGGGCCAATAAAAGCGTCTCTTTATTTGGGCTTCTGTTTCTATAATCCCACGGTGATTGGTTTTTCCATCGTGACACATTTTTACGAATTCGTCACGAGAATCTGATGAGAATACATCTTCCAGAACATTATTACACAACATTAATTTGAATGCGGAATTCTTGAATGTGTTTTTCAGTATTTGGCAGAGCTTCGAAATGAAATCTTTACTGTCGAAATTATTCGCGAAAGTTTTGTTAGTCGTTGTGAATTCTTTGAACGTTATTATCACATCCTCTTCAAAATTTTGTTTTGAAATTTGAATTGTTGTTCTCGTCCTATTTTCGAATAAGCGTTTAATTTTTGGAAGTTCCGGTGAATGTAAAACCACCTTGAGAAATATTTGATTTTTGAAATTATTGATTGCGGTTTCTGAAATAGGAACTTCAAGTATGGGATTTTCATGACTTGTGTGTATGGTTTCATTATCATCTTCTTCGTTTATGTTGTTGACATTGGGGTTGACATCATTCAAATTTGGGCTTTCGTCAATATTTCCAGCTACTGATTATGCATCATTTTCGATATTATTTTCATGATCGTGTATAGTGTTATTACGCGATGTTGATGCTTGTGGGTCATTTGAGAGTGATTTTTTAAAATCTTCCATGTATGAAAAAATGTCGTTAGTGTTGGTCTCATTGATTTTTATTCGAGAGAGGGCATCTGCGTTCGAGTTCAACGACCCCTTTTTGTATTGGATGGTATAATCATACTCGTCCAATTTGAGTCTCCATCTGGTGAGTCTTGCACTTGGATCTTTTATTGAAAAAAACCAGTGAAGAGGTTTATGGTCGCAGAATATTGTGAATTTTCGGCCATAAAGATATGGACGAAAATATTTGGTAGCCCAAATAATTGCAAGAAGTTCTCTCTCGATTGTGCTATAGTTTTGCTCTGCTTGATAGAGTGTCCTAGATGTGTAAGCCACTGGCTTGTCTTAACCAACCGGTCCTTGTGACAGCACAGCTCCAAGGGCATATTGACTCGCATCAGTACAAAGGTTGAAAGATTTCGTGAAGTCGGGGTATTGGAGAATTGGATTATTTGTTAATGGTTCCTTACACGTTTCGAAACATTGCATATATTCTGAGTTAAGCTCGATTTTTGCTCCTACAAGATGTTAGGGTTCTTGTAATTTTGGAGAAGTCTGGAATGAATTTACGGTAATAACCCAGAAAACCTAGGAAGCCTTTTATTTCCTTGGTGGTTTTAGGAATTGGAGATCTTTTTATCGCGATTATTTTGTCAGGGTTTGGTTTTATACCCTCTGTGGTGATCACGTGACCTAGATAGGCGGTTTCTTTCATTTGGAGTCCTCTCAAAATGTTGTCCATTACCCTTTGGAAGGTAGCAGGAGCTTTTTCGAGGCCAAAAGGCATTTGTAGGTATTCATAATGCCCATTTTCGACATTGAACGCTGTTTTTGGGATGTCATTTGGACTCATCTCAATTTGGTGAAACCCGCTAGCCAAATCTGAGGTGGAAAAATAGTTACTCTTGCCAAGTTTGTCCAAGACGTAGGTGATATTTGGTATCGGGTAGCGATCGTCAATAGTTTTTTCATTTACTTTTCTATACTCTACCACGATGCGCCACTTCTTTATACCGGAAGGATCGGCCTTTTTTGGGACTACCCAGATGGGGGAGGACCATGGTGAATTGCTTGGCCTTATTATATTTTGTTGGAGCATTTTTTGAATTTGTGAATTAACTTCGGCTTTGTGAACAAACGGGTATCTATATGATTTCGTATGAACGGGAATTTCGTCGGTTGTTTGAATTCTGTGTTTCACTTGATTCGTGAAAGATAAGTTATTCTCGTCCGTATGAAATATATCTGCATATTTTCTACACAATGGGAGAATATGAGAGTTTTCTTCCTCGTTCATGTGGTCCGTTCTAATTAAACTGTCTATATCACATTTACTACTGATTTCTGATATCGGCTGAATATTCATATGATAAAATTCGAATTTATTCTGAACTGGATAGGTCTTAATTGGATGTAAGATCGTGAAGTTTGTATCATCACTCGAGTTATTATGTATTTCTACGAAAGTCAAACCATTCGTTGATATTGACAAGGTTTCTGGTATTGTGCAATTTTGAATGATTTGTTTGGGAATGATGATTTCGCCAGATTGAGTGGTAACAGGAATCCTTATTTTTGTCAAGGTATTTCCAGGCAGAAATTTTTCATAAAATATTGTTGGATTCGCATTGAGATATTTGATTGGAATGCATGCGTTGGGAGTCGAGAGCTTCAAATTTGAAAAGTGTAGATTGGCATTCAATATCTTTATGATGTCGATTCCTAAAAGACCATCGAAAACATGATGGAACTTGTATGAATAGAATTTGAAATTTTTGCCTTCATTGAATTCTTGGAAAGCTGGTATGTTTACAGAAATGTTGTGTTTAGAAGACGCAAATGAAGTGGAGACCACAAATGGATCATTCATTTTATATTGGGAAAAATATTTGTTAACAATAATTGGATCTGAAAATGATTTAGTTGCCCCTGTATCTATTAATAATTTCAGGGGTGGATTTTCGATAGTAATGTAAGGCAATTGCCGATCATCAAAAGATGTATGAAATTCAATTACGTCTCTGGATTTGGAGCAGATTCCAACTGAAAATCCACGGCTTCCTCGTAATATTCGGGATTTTCCGAATAATCGTACTCATTTTCGATTTGACCCTCTATTTGATTTTGGAAATTTTCATCAGGAATATCTAAATGTTTGGTGTTATACAATTCTTCTGAAAACCATTTCCGATTTGTTGATTGAGCTTGAGGTCTGGTGTTTGCCGTGAGCTGTCTAGAAGTAGTACTCATGGAAGTTAGTTTTGGTTGGTTATAATTCTGAGCGTTTTGGTTTGGTTTTCAAACATTTCTTGGCGGCCCAAAAACTTGATTATTCGAGAAAAATCTCTGGGTATTATTATGTTGTGGTTGAATATTCACAGCACCTATTGGGAAGCATGGTCTCGGTTGTGGTTGCGATGTTTGTGGGGCAAAATTACGGTTTTGATATATCTGCTGATAAACATTTTGATTGAAATTTTGACCGAAGTTTGATCTCTACATTTGCTGTTGATTTGTAGGAGAAGGATATTGATAGGAAGTGCTGGGGTTTTGTTGTCTACCAGGATTTCTTTTAAATTGATTCGGATTCGAATTTTGATTCGAATGTGGAACATAATTTTGGAGATACCTAATATATCTTCCTTTCTGATGAAGTTTATTGCCTCCAACATAGTTTGAGGTTCTTTGGTGCGAACCATTATACCGTAAGGGTTTCTCAGACCTGCTAGAAATACTTCGAGACCCTGCTGATTGTACATATTTTGTTTAAAAGCGCGCAAATTTTGGTCTATTTCGTGAATCGCCAAGTAATTTGAAATCGTGTTGAGTACTTTTCTAACTCTATCATGAAATTGGTACGGGGTTTCACTAGGACCCTGTCTCAGGTTATTCAAATCTAGGGACAAACAGGTCTCATTTCTGTGGTCGCTGAAATTTTTGATCAAAACATCTCTTACTTCAGTAATAGTTTTCACGCAGCTAATATTAACGACATCGCGAGCTGGGCCTTTCAATTTACCAATAATAGTGCGAAAAATAATCACATTTTGATAATTATTTGGATTTTCGTTATCATAAAAGTAGGTGGAGATGCTACTTTCAAGAAAAAAATTCAATTCATTAACGTCACTGTTAAAATCAGGTATAGTTTCAGCGTGAACTTTAGTGAAATTTGGAACTGCCATGATATTGATTGCAGGTATATTCTCGACTGATGAATTTTTGGTTGTTAATGTAATATTATTAAGTGAATTTGCAAGAAAACTTATTTCTAACTCTAGGGGATCTTCACTACAAACGCACAAAAACGACTTACAGCAAGAGTATCGTCTTCATCGAACTTCAGGCTTGTCGAATTTTTCTGGTTGCGTCTGCTTTTTGATCCTTGGTATCCTTAGTAACTATATTGTCCTTTTGTATCCACTTTTCGACGATCGAACGAACAGACACGTAGGAACTTTTTCGATTGTTACTCAACTATTGAAATAAAAAAAGTTATCCGAGATGGATTCTTTTGTAACAATCCTACCGACTGCGCCAATTTTATAACTCGTTTCGAGTTTGAGGTTTTTTAAAAAACTTTTATTTCCAAAATGGTGATACAAGGTATGTATGATGTGAGCAGTACGAACATAAAGTCAAGACTAACTACATGAGAAATGAACTATGGAAAAGGTGAAATAAAAATGCTGATTCAATTTCTAGAATTTCTCTCGCATCTCATGGGAACGAGAAGTGCTGAGTTGCGGAATTGATGATGTAGCTTATTTCTCATGGTTCCCTTGAATAGGTGGAATGTAACTCGCTACACATCGTTACATTTCAACAAAAATTACAATACAGATTCAAATTCGAATATCTCTCAATTCATAAAGTCTGTGACTTGCAATTGTACTAAATAAATTAGTGACTGCACCTTCGAAAGCAGTTGTGTATCGAATCAGTGGAGAACGTTATCGTGGTTCATTTCTCCATGGTAAACTTTGTTAGCAGTTTCAAAGATAAAAACTAATTTTGTTCCAAAGAATGAATCCATCACAACTGGATCACAACTAGTTGATGTGAAAGTATGCAGATATTTCCTACACAGTTCAATTACTACATTCGAAGCAGCAATCACGATCTGTTATAATATCTCATGAAAACTATTGAACCATTGAAATATCGTGGTGAATGAATATTCATGAAGATTCTTCACTTACCTTGCAAACAAAATCCAATGAAAGCAAGGGGCTCCTGTTATCTCTTATCTCATTTTCTGGGCATCTCCACTCAAACTTCTCGGCATTTTGATGAGAATACGATGATAAGAACAAATTCGCATGTAAACAAACGATTGTAAGGATTCGCCAAGTGACAGTGGAGTGTTGCCATAATTGTTGATGCTTTGATGTTCCCAGCTAATGTATGAATCTATCGAGACGTCTGTCATTGCTAGATACTTTTTGTTTCGCACTGATGGCATTGAAAAGTTACCAAATCTGACACAACTATCAACCCAGGATAAATGGACTATAGAGTATAATGTACTTTACAACCGTCCTCGGCGCTTCTCTGATACGCGAGTTTTAAGGCAGATAATTCATCCGAGAATTTGTTCGAAATATACATTTTATGAATTGGGATGTAAACGTTGGTTTAAAAAATGGCGTTTTGTTTTTATTTCATTTAATCGATCGAGACTGCATAATTTAGCTCAACAACTTCTCTGCTTGAATGTTGAATCAATAATAATATATGATATATAGTCGCATCTTGAGAAAATACAACCTTCGCTATTCTACAGTTGCGTAGGTAGAGATAACAATACAGGGTGTATGAAATTTTATGAGTATAATATGATATTTGGATATAACATACATTTTAATACATTATGATTTCTTTAGAAAGTCGCGAAGTTTTGGAACACTAACCTAGATGACATACAACGGATCTCACTGCCGTGTTTAACACATACATGGTGGCCAGACGAAAACGTACTGGAAGGTATAACTACCAGGAAGACATTTTATCGAGAAAAACCTGAAACACATCAACTTTGTATATTAGAGGGACAACTTTTGACGCCAAAAGTATAGCCCAATCTTCACCTTCTAAACGGGGGTAGCATCCCCTACATTTTTTCAACTGTGAATGGGGGTCAAATGATACCTCGTTGAAAAGCCCTTTTCATTCCCTATTCATTGCTTTTCATTTCTGAAATTCCGTCTACTCCTTGCAAATATATGGACCTTTGAAACGTCGCTAGTGCATTTCTCAAAAAAATACAATAAGTAAATCGATTTTGCTGAAAAACTTACCGGTTTGTTGACTATGACTTTTACGAAAACTCCAATATCGCGAATTTTTCGATAACACGAGTTTTGAAGCAATACTCCTCTCTCGAAAATCAGCTCGAAATATCTCAAATGGTCCCTCCATATGATTTCATCGAAAATTCCAAATTCTAGGAAAACTAAACTAGGAATCGGAAAACGAACTTCACACCTTCGAACCTTCAAGTTTTTGGGAGATTTATTCTTTCAAAAATTCAAAATTGCAAACTCTTCGAAAACTAAGGAGGCTGGAATACAGTCGATAATAGTATACAGGCTGATTCATTGGGAAATGAGCGTACTGTAAGGGTAGGTAGAGGTCGCCTAGCTGGTTCTGAAAAACCCCTATATGATGGGTCTAGCGCCCTGTATAAGCGAGATACAGAGTATTTTATGTATGTTAACTCTTCGGGGGTTTGTTTGATCAATTAGACACACAATAACAAAACACCCTTTATTGGCCTGCGCAACTATACGAATGAGATATTAGTCTATTGGATGAGCTCTCAAGCACTACTGCCTCTGGCGTTCTCTCGTTAGGTACTACCGCCTCTGGCGTTTCGTCAAGAACTCCTCGTCTGGCGTTCCCGCAGGCCTTGCTGCCGGCCACACCAGTACTTCATCACATGCGCTCGGTACCCTGACTTATCTGGGGTTGTATGGGGAATTACCTAACACGGCCATCCTGCAGTCGGAGCGCCCTCGCTTCGCCAGTGTGAGAAGCCAATAGTCATCTGCAATAAAAAATACACAGCAGAATCTATGCCTCACGAAATTGAATTTTGCTGTCATTCACAAGCTGTACAAGTGCTATGCCCCTTCACAACTATCAACTATCTTTTTAACACAGGTTCATCCAACCCAATTTGGGCACCTGCCTCTTTAAAGTAGCTACTATAGGCATAGTGGGGTGGCCACTATCCTCTCAACACAGGTGAATGTCACCTCTTACATTTGGGCTCCTACCTCTTTTTAGCTACCAGGCATAGTGGGGTTGCCACTATCCTCTCAATACAGTTGGATGCCACCTCTCAGTTACATAAGGGCCACTGCCACTTATTAACCTACCATGCATAGAATCAAATGATTGCTCAGAACGGTAAACAAAACATACCGTACCTTTTGCCTTGCGACTGCTCTCCAGTGGTAGGCCAACGTTTCAGTTGTTCATGGGCGGCGACAGTGGACCAATGCCCCTTCCGCATGAGAACATGTTCGTTTTGCATCATTTCTTCCTAAGCCAGTCCGGTACGCCACTGGTGTTTCATAGTGCACTTTCATAGTAATTTGTGTTTTGTTCCTCTAGTGGGCCAACAGCTGCTCAATTTTCGACTTCAAGTGGTTTGACTTCAACGTAAATAATATCCACAAGAGATGCATTTCGAAACGTAAACGATTGAAGAATTTAAAGAAGGTCGTGATGTAATTTGAGCCCTTCAACTCCAAACAATGATGAAATCTATATTGGTCAAAGAAAATTTTACCACCTTTAAATACCAGTATCGAATGTCTTGTGATTGATACATTGGCATCACTATTGATGAGATATGCTAGTTCGGGATCACTGTTTTTGCACAATATGGTAGCAAGCAGTGTAGTAAGGATTTGTCATTTTGCTAGTACGAAAGCTTTCTTGGGTTCTCGTGCTCAGACCCGCAATTCGTTTCTGTGTGGCCTAATTTGTGACAATGGGCACAAGTGGGCGGTCTGCTTTAACAGAACACATGTTTCTAGCAATGGGCTTGTGGTTGTCGTCGCTCGTTTGTAGTTCACAACTATCCTGATGATGTCCCTTCTGACCGCACTTAAAACATGTACCTTTCGGTTTTCTTTCTAGCCGTTGACGGTGATGACATGCGTCTGATCTTGTAAAATCGTTCGATTGCAGATTTTGACTTTTTCGGTATTCTCGTCGCCGTGCATCGTATTCGCTTAGCAATTTCAGCAGGTCTCTGTCCGTAAGTGGTTGTTGCATACGAATTGCAGCTTGCGCTTCATTATGATCGATACCATATTCGATCATGCTAAGGGTGGTTTTCCATGGCAATCCACTAAAAAAACGGTCAATTGACCGTAGTTTTCGAATACCGTAATCACTCAAAGTTTCACAATCACTGCTTCGTAAGGTTGAGGCCATAAAAGCACGTGCATCGGCTGTTTCGATGACTAGGTAAGCAACAATCCGGTCTTTGCAAAACTCATCCCATGTACGTAGTACTGGTCGCCAGTCACAATAATAGCGATGACCACACCCTTTCAGAGCTTCGGTTGCATTTGCAATAATAAAACTATCGCCGACGCGTTCTTCTTCCTTCAGATTAGATGCAATTAAAAACCATTCATCAATCACGTGGTCACTATCATTAGGGTCGAAATATGCTAAACGAAAAGATGTTGAGGTTGATGTGGTTGGCAGGGTAGAAGATGTCCCCACTGGTGGCTCTTCAGAAGTTGTTGCTCTCCGGCAGGCCCGCCGTAAGCGGGCGTGCAAGGCGTGCACCGCACACGGGCGGCGCACCTAGGGGGCGGCAAATCGAGCGACTCATCACAAAATTCAAGTCATTGACATAATACAAGAAACGTCATTCAACATTTCCGAACACAGCCATATCACTAAGAATTTTACTTACACTGCCGGTTTCAGTTGCATCTGGTGAAAGATCCTTTTCAAAATTAAAAATTATCAAAAACTATTTGAGATCAACAATGCTTCAGCAAAGCCTAAGTAATTTAGCTCTAGTTCCGATCGAACATGAAATATTAGACAGTTTGGATACAAGAAAGTTGATAATAGATTTCGCAAATGTTAAGGCAAGAAAAGGTAAATTTTTGTAGATGAATATTCAAGTATATAGTTTCATACATCAGTGAAAGAATATATATATATATATATACATACATATATATATATATATATATGTATATATATATATATGTATATATATATGTATCTTCTAATATATAAAATTCTCGTGTCACAGTTTTCGTTGCCAAACTCCTCCGAAACGGCTCGACCGATTTCGATGAAATTTTTTGTGCTTATCCGGTATCTATGAGAATCGGCCAACATATATTTTTCATCCCCCTAAATGTTAGGGGTAGTCCACCCCTAATTTTTTTTTTTATTATTTTTCAGACGAAATTTTCAATTTCTATTTTGTTATGATACGACATACAAAAATACATACCATCCTCAATTTTCACCCTTCTACGATCAACCCTTATTTTTTAATAGCCATTTTAGTGCGACGACAGCGAGGCAGTAAATTTCCCCACAGAATTTTTGAACTCACTGGATTTGCCAGGCATGCCATCGCATACTTTACAATTAAAGGTTGGATCTGCGATTATCTTGCTTCGTAATTTGAACCCGCCTCGGCTGTGCAACGGTACGCGATTAGTCATTCAAAAATTAATGAAAAACGTGACCGAATCCAGCATTTTGAATGGCAAGTTCCGAAGTGAAAATATATTAATACCAGGGATTCCTATTATACCTACAGATGTGCCAATTCAATTCAAATGTATTCAGTTTCCGATTAGATTGGCATTTGCAATGACAATCAACAAATCCCAAGGTCAAACGATGTCTATTTGTGGCATAGATTTGAGAACACCATGTTTTTCACACGGACAATCATACGAGGCATGCTCTTGAGTGAGTAAACCACCCAGTTTGTGTTAGCTAGAGATGGACTAACAAAAAATAATGTTCACACTATAGCATTAAGAGAGTGATATTGTTTGTTCCCAGTCAACCAAAAAAGTAACAGTAAGTCGCAGGGAATACCAAATAATATCACATTGAAGATCATCTTGGAAACCTCTCTGGGTTTAACATGGGACTTCGCTTTGTGGATATCAACATCCACATATTGTTATCGTTGCGAAGTCCCCATGTTAACTTCCTAATGATTGAGTGGAACATTTAATCGAGAGATTCAGATGAAGTGCACATTGCTATTACTTTGCGACTTATCCCTGTTCATATATTTCGAACATAGAATTGGCGCTTGCGCAGGGCATAGCAACAACACGTGCACACGAATGAAAGTCAAGGAACAAAGGGAAGATGAAAATAATATATTATGATCTGTGTGGTGCGTATTTAATGGTTGGTTAAATTGTTGGTTTTGTGTGCAGTATTTTGAGAAGTTTGTTAAGAAGAATATAAGACAGCTCTAGGTGCATGCGGTAAGTATACATTTCCAATGGCAAAAAGATGCTCATAAATGTGCAATTGGGAAGGTGATGCCCATTGAAAAGCAATGCTTTTTAACAAGATGGACTCCTCAACCGTTTTGTCGTATCATTATCGGAATTTAGTATCAGAATATTGAATGATATTCTATAATGTCAAACATGTATACACTGTTTTCAATACTCAGAAACATCTTTCTCTACAATAAAAGCTGAATATAGAATTTTTCAATAATTTGATTAGAAATAAAACATGATAACATCAACATAATTGTACCTAACGTGTTCAGGAACAGTATTAAACTATAAAAAAAAAAAACAAAATAATTTCTATTAATATTATTTTCAGTTGACAGTGGCAATCCATTATTCGGATCATAGTATAATAATCTGATATGGTAACAATCAATGTTTTTGTTGTTTCCTTTGATTTTATTTTGTCTGTACAGCATACTATTTCTGTTTTGTAAATAATACTATTTTTATTTCATTATGTTTCGAAAATAATGTTTTTGTTTTTATATTCTATGATATTACAATGTGAGTTGAAGTTTTTATAAAGTATTTCGGGTGAGTCAAGCTGAATGCATTGGACTAATATATATCTGATGATTCTGTTCAGCCATATGCCTGGCTAGAAATGCGTACAGCTTGACTCACCCTGTGTTATATTCAAAATATACAGATCAGTATTTTATAATAGTTGTTTAATTATTTCCCCTTAAGAATGAAAAATAGATTCAATATGAAGAGCAGGCATATGATGTGTTTTATTGCTGGTCCTGATTATACCTACTGGTGTACCACCCTGTATATAAATCTCATAGACTTAACCTATGCACATTTCTTAGGCATTATAAAATTGTTGAAATATAAGGCAGCTGAGATATATTTATTCTGCTTTCCAGGTATGTACTAATTACATGGGTGTTTCAGAATTAACATTATTTCAATTGAATTAGAAGACGCTTATAGAGAGCAAATTTAGTGCCACGATGGTAATTACCAAATTACATATGAATATAACTTCAACGGAAGATGTAATGTGAAAGCTCATTTGGTTCAATAATCTTTCCAATAAGTGCTAAAATGCGAAGTCGCAATGTTGCTATTCATGGTACCTTCCACACATCCACATTGTGATGTATTAGGTAATTACCAGTGATATACAATGTTGCGGACATTAAGCACTCCCCAGTAAGTACTGGTTGCAGTTTTTTATATCAACATTGTGAAGTCGCATTTCCACGATGTTAACTCCCTACAACTTCCCTGCAACCAAAACTGATTGACTGGGTTAGTGTTGTAGTTCTTCTAATATCAATTGCAGAATATAAAAACTCACTCCGAACCCTTACCGACAATTTTGTTTGATCTTCCATAGGCGGGGATACCTTATTTTATGAATTTATTATTTTTATAAATACGTTTGAAATCATATGCGAGAAAGTTTTCCTTAAAAGGCAATCGAATCATTATTACGCCGTTGTTTAGCACCAAATTATTTTCATTCGCCCACGGTCTCCAAAACGCCATATTTCGATTAATTTAATAAAATTTCTTAATTCAACACACTACACTACACCACTGATATCCAGACTGAACTTCGCGAGGGCTGTCTGATAAGTAAAACAGATGATTTATAGCTTCCGAGTGTCCATAACCCTTCGACCAATCAAGGGCCAATGCTTTCCTGATTCACTGTTTTCATTGGTCGAAAGGGATGTTGACACATATAACTCGAGTCCACGTTGACCCTGGCGGCTTCTTTGACTTCGTACGAGTACTAATCATTATTTTTGTTTCTTAATTTTGGCGTGAGTGCCATGCGTTTATATGGGGCGTATATTAAATATTGATTACTCCTCGCATAACTGTGTTCTGCAATTGATATTGGAAAGACAACTCAAAAATAATTTGCCTTTTGTTGCTATTTTTTGTCTACACTAGAAATTCCTTGAAAATTATTTATATGGCAAAACAACGTTTGCCGGGTCAGCATATATATATATATATATATATATATATATATATATATATACAGGGTCGCTGATATGTATGGAAACGGTTGATTATTTCCTAAAGTAAGATAGCTAGCGAAAAATGTTAGGATACAAAAGTTGTAGGGTTTTTCAAAATCCATCAAACTAATGAAAAATTAAGTATACAGGATGAGTCAAAAAGTCAGGACGAAACAAAGTTGCTTTTTCTCTAATGGAACGCCCTGTATATTATTCCAAATTTCAATTCTGCTCGAAATTCTGAACAAAATTGATGTAGCGCTTCATTTCCTAAATTCAACCGATTTCGAGATATCGAATTTTGAAAATAACTTATAATAAATTATCCAAAAATGTTAGTCCATTAAGTTCATAGTCCATCAAGTTACCTTTGAAAGTTTCCAGCTCCATAACAACGCCGCGTCGTTTTCTTGTCTAACAGTGATGATCTTGACAACACATGTCAAAAATACTTTTAGTGTAAATAAGTTTCGCGCAAAAATGGCACGTTTAACTAATACTGAGCGAATTGAAATTTTAATGATCATAGGATTCGGTGATAGAAGACGAAGTTGTGACCAAGTAGTGAATATTTTTAATGAATTGCATCCAAATCGGAAACCAATTTCTAAATCAACAGTTTCTTTAATAAATTTGAGAGTAGTAAAAAGTTATTTTCAAAATTCGATATCTCGAAATCGGTTGAATTCAGGAAATGAAGCGCATCATCAATTTTGTTCAGAATTTCGAGCAGAATTGAAATGTGGAATAACATACAGGGCGTCCCATTAGAGAAAAAGCAACTTTGTTTCGTCCTGACTTTTTGACTCATCCTGTATACTTAATTTTTCATTAGCTTAATGGATTTTGAAAAACCCTACAACTTTTGTATCCTAACATTTTTCGCTAGATATTTTACTTTAGGAAATAATCGACCTTTTCCATACATATCAGCGACCCTGTATTATATTGAAGAACAGGTGGGGTTTCGGGTGTGCGGTCTGTGACTAGTAAAACTCATTCGTTTTTTACAATTCTCAATATTTCGTCAACTTTTGTTAACTTCATCAGGAGAAGGTTATAATAGTAAAAAAACAAAGGACAAATTAACATAATGTGACGAACAATAATCCAGACATTACTTACAAAACATAGAGTCAGTCAATATATAAAAAATAAAATGAACACATTACTAGAGTTCTCACTAGTGAATTCAAAATGGGACTGTTTATGTTAAGGGATCCATCTGGGAAGAGGAAGATTAAACAAAAAAAAAACTGTATGAAGAATAAAAAACCCTAATACAACAGAAGTTTCTTTCTTCCTTTTTAGGTGAAGAATGTCTTGAGCTTAGTTAAAACCTATGAATATCAGGTACAGGGTGTTGAACGAAACAAAACCAAAACTAAATCAGTTGTAAAATGTTACAGTAAATATTACTCAGTTGACCTGTATCAGATTTATAATTAACAGTATTCTTCTTTTTTTTTTGTTCATATGGTACATCTCGAGGAACAATCTGCTTTTGTAGTTCTTTTCATGTTCAAGAATTTTGACGTTGGAAAAGTCGAATTGGTGACCGGTGTTATGGAAATGTTCTACCACCGCACAAGAGTTTTTTCCCAGGCGACAATCACTCTTGTGTTGTGTTATGCGTTGTTTCAACCACTCAGATGTCTGTCCAACGTAACAGCCTTGACATTCCAGACAAGAAAGTTCATATATGATATTGCTGTTGTATAAAGTAGGTTTCTTGTCTTTAACTTTGGAAAATAAATTTGAATTGGTCAACATATTATATTAAGCTATTTTTATGTGGGGAAAATTTTTTAAAATATTGATTATGTTTAGAGATAAATTGTCTATGTAAGGGATTTTTTTGAATTTAAACTGTATATTAGGTTCCTCAGTTGGTCCATCATAAATGTTGGACCTATATATTAATCTTCTCAAAATATGTTTGGGATAACCGTTATTGGCAAAAATGTCGAATAGTTTCCTTAAATTTTGTCCAAGGAGTGTTTCATGACATATGAGTTATTCTATTCTTCATAGATATCACTGTATTATATTTTTGGTTTGTGGGATGATTCGAAAAATAGTTAATGAATCTTCCAGATGCAGTCTCTTTTTGATACCAGTCCAATATAATCCTGTTATCTTTCAGTTCTTATGAGTTTGGTGTCTAAAAATGGAACACTCCGATCTTTTTCACGTTCGACTGTGAATTGCAAGTTTGTATCAAGAGAGTTGAAATTATCTAACGTATCTAACAAATTATATCATCAACATATTTATATATAAACGGAAAACTGAAAGGCAGAGTAGGGATCATAGTATCCAACAAATAATCTAAAATTATCAGAGCTAGTATGGGGGAACCCATCGGTGTTCCAAATATCTGTTTGTAAAATTTGGTATTGTCAAGATTTACATTTTTCAAAATCCGATTCAGTAAAACACCAAGTATAATTCTATTCTAAATTCAATTTCATTATTGTCATAAACAAAACACTTCTGTTTACAAGTCCATGATGAAAGTAGGTCAGTACAAATTATATTATGTAAAAGGTGTTATTACAAGAAGAAAATCACAAATACGATCTTGCTGACGGTGCTGATCTGGAATCATGGACTTGGTATGAGGAGAGTTAATGAAAGGGGACGAAGGGGAGAGACGGAGGTCAGTCGTGGGACCCCCGTGTGAGACGTTGGGGAGGTTAGGGTATCGGTGACAAAGTGGTACGATTTGGTCGCGAAGTTCCGTTAGAGTATCGTGCGAGTATTTTATTCTTTCCCTTTCTTTGGTACCCCTCTGGAGAATGGCCCCCAGCTCCTGTATTATTTTAAGGTATGAGTTGTATTGAATTATTGTAAATATTGTAAAGTTCGTATTTGTCCTGCTTATGTAATATTGTTTTCTGTCAAGATTGAGTATAATATTTGTGTTGTATTAAAGCCCTATAGTGTTTAATTTGTCTAGAGTCGAGGAGTGTTTCCTGTTTCTGGCTACGTCCCAAGCGACATGGGGTGTTTTCAGGTAGACCCAACCCTGTACGCGACATATGGTGGAGGCGCCTTGCTGGTTCCCGCGGGTTAATTCTTTATAATTAACCTATGATAAAAAAAGGGGCTAGTTATTGAGAGGCATCGAATTGAATCGTTTCTATCCTAATTTGTTTTCACTATTGCAACTGTTTTTTTTTCAGGCAGTCTTTGTCTCATGTTATCTTTCATTTGTAAATGCATAAATTGTAGTTTAGGAAAATAAGAGAAAGTGAATTCTGGTAAAGCGTGTTCATGTCTCAGAATCGGAGAGTCCTAAGAAGTCAGACCAAGCCTGAATCAGACGGACAAGAAGAGTTATTCAATCCTGGACATAGGAGTACGGAATACTTTCCAACAGCACGTTCGGGACTAATAAGCCGTTCACCACCAATTAGTCCAGTTTGTCCCAAAGGAAGTGAGCCAATAGCACAAAGGAATATCACGATTGCACTAGTGGATGCTCCTGGGGTGACACATGCAACAAGAAAGGACTCACAGGAGCCCGATAGGATAGGTGCAGAAGACACCCCGAGATCAAGAGAGTCTAAGCACATCTCAGACAGAATAGTCCACACCGAACAGGAAGAAATAACGAATCCTGTGGATAGAACATTGGTGCACCGCGTAATAGGGGAGATGGCGAACACAACAATAACAGATGCCTTTGCAACAAGCACAAACCCAGCGAGACCCAACTTTATCTCACCACCGATTTTTAATCCGGGTACAGGAAAACCTGATACATTCCTGAAGACCTACGAAAGAACTGCTGTGGCAAATGGATGGGATAATGCGATGGAATTGAGCTACTTCGGCACATTCTTGGAGGGGGCTGCCAATCACTGGTACGAGATTTACAGACAGAAGGAAGAAAATCAGATGAAAACCTGGAAAGAAGTCTCCGAAGCATTCACTGAAGAATATAACAGTGGTGACTCCAAGAGAGATTTAGAAATAAGACTACTGCAAAGACGACAAAAGGATGGTGAGTCTATCCAGGAATATTTTTATGATCTACAGGCACTATTCTACGAGTATGACCCAAAATTGGATGCGGAAGAATTTAGGAAATTTTTTGAAAATGGAATCAGCCCGGACCTATACGGACCATATCGACTATCAAGGGATGACGAGATGAGGATGAACAAATTCAGAGATATTGTCTTCAGACTCAATGACATATCCAATCACTGCCAACAGACAGGAAACCCTAGTCCCTGGAAACAACCAAGCTTCGTACCAGTAACGCAAATTCAAAAACGCAATCAAACATATAGTAATTGGCCTCGTAACCAAATTTATACAAATCAACGGCGAAAGTATCAGAACTCTACTCCAATTCACCCTAGAAGCTATAACAATTGGCAAGCCAATAATAAAACATCATTTCCACAGAGATTCGAGAAGAGGTATCATGAAGAAAATAAATCACATCCAGGATGGCAAACTAGGGACCATGTCCCAAGGAATTATATACTCAACACCCGAACATACGACGGACGCCCACGTGTTACCAATGCAGTAGGGTAGGTCACTTCGCCTCTACTTGCATTGAAAGTGTAGGGCCTCACCCAAACGAACAAGGACGACGCCAATAGACCCCCGCTTCGTCCTATCTGCTTCAGGGGCAACAAAGAAACAAAATAAAGTACTTACTCTACAAGCAAAGGTAAATAATAAAAATGTAGAAATTATGTTAGATACTGGAGCTGAAGAAAATGTAGTAAGGAAGGATATCGTTGTGGGAAGGACTATACTACGTGAACCAAGGTGCCTGATAGGAGCAGGTAACATAAAAATCCCAACACTAGGAACGGCAGAAGTTGATCTACAAATTGAGGAGTTCATCACCAATTGTTCAGCAGTAATAGTCGAAAAACTACCATTTCCTCTTCTGTTGGGTATGGGTTTTCTAACAGAAAATAAGACAACGATAGATTCAAACAAGGGAGAGATAACACTGTATTCAGGGAATGTACAATTTAAAATAGGAATAAGGAAGCCACAAGTTACTCAAGGGGCATGCAGAAGTGTCATCGTAACAAGGAATCCAAGGAATGAAAATTATCGCAGAAAATATGGTGTAAGCTACAAACAATTATATAAGGACGAAGTAATCAAAAGTCACAAGAGAGACTGAAAACTTGTAACATCATCGACGGTCGAATGCGAGGTAAGAAAAAATCAAACATCGTTGGAAGGAAGATTGAAGGATTCACGGACAAAAGAGTACACCAAAAAACAAGAAAACTCCAAAGAAATTAAGACTGACCAAATTTTGCAGACTACTCAAGAAATCGAAAGGGAGCCAACGGCTGGGAGTGTCAAACATCTGACCATGGCAATGTATTTTCTGTTCCTGTATATTATCAACATAATATTATTCCAGGACACATCAGGAATTCATAAGGAGGAAGTGAAAGGGACTTATACGGAAGAAGAAAAGGATCAAATCAAGAACGTGATGGCTCACTATGGAACAGAAAATACACTATACAATACTAATTCTCTGAGCCAAACAAAATATCCAGACGAAAGAAGTGTGGAGACATCTGTCACGTATAAAAAGTTTGCGAAATCCAACTCCAAAATTGAAGATCAAATAACGAAAGCAGTGATAATCGAGGAAGATAAAGATTTATTCGACAGCCCACCTGACTACTCCCTTGCTCACTGCGTTGCGGAAGACATGAAGATGAAGAAAGGAATAGCAGTCGAATTCAGAAACAAATTTGGCAGACTGAACCAGTTGAGGAGTCAGAACCAAAGCAAAGGAGGACTGGCAATACTGGAAATGGAAGAGAGAACAATCTTCTACCTAGTCCCAAAGGAATACTCTGATTCAAAACCCGAATACGAAGACTTATTTTCATCGCTGGAAAAAATGAAAGAATACATGACAAAACATGGAATAACAAAATTAGCAATTCCCAAAATTGAATGTGGGTTGAATAAGCTACAATGGGATATCGTGGAAAAAATGATATATTTTATATTCGGAGATATGAATATAAATATCATGATTTGTAGATGGAACAAGAAGATGGAGAAATACTCATCTGACGAAAAACTGATTATTAACCACGTATCAGAAAAGGAGACGCTCAGAAAACATAATTATAATAAGAAACTGGAAGGTAAACGCCTATCAAGGTTGAAAGTGGTAGCAGTGGATGATGTGATTATATCCAAAGGAATGAAGAGAAAGCACTACCCATTTCGGTTTCTTTATTGCATAGGGAAGAAGAATATTTCAGTTGAATGATAGATACCTATTGTCTAAAGGTCTAGTCTATATCAATTTCCAGACAGATCCGAATGAAGGAGCCGTCAAAATTCTCAATCGAGGTACGAAGGCAGTGAAGATCATGAAAGGAACTACGATTGGATGGATAAACAAATCGGAAATACCTCTCGACGATGTTTTAGTGCTATGTAATTCATCATCGGAAGAAATGGTTACTCTGCAAGATCACAACATCGAACATCTAGAAGAAGGAGAGGAATTCAAACAGAAGATGAAAACTCTCTTGAAAGAATATGGCATGGTTTTTTCCAAATCAACGAAATATATGGGAAGAACAGATCTGACGAAACATACCATAGATGTAGGGAACTCAGAACCTATTAAAAGTAGACCTTACAGAGTGTCACAAAAAGAAAGGGAGAATATTAATAAACAAATAGAAGAGATGTTGAAGTACAATGTGATTCGCCCATGCCATTCACCTTGGGCCAGTCCGGTGGTCTTAGTCAAGAAAACAGATGGGTCGATTAGGTTCTGCGTAGACTACAGAAAACTAAATGATGTCACGAAGAAATCCAGTTATCCAAAACTTAATATAGACGACATCCTTACTTACCTCGGAGGAGCGAAATATTTTTCAACTTTGGACATGTTTAGTGGATACTGGCAAGTGGAAATGGAAGGAGGTTCTAAACAATTCACAGCATTCATAGCACAGGGTCATGGATCCTATGAATTCAACGTACTTTCGTTTGGCCTATGTAATGCCCCAGCAACCTTTTAGGCTCTGGCAGATATGGTTTTTCAAGGGATGAAATGGAAAGACGTCCTTATATATCTTGATGATGTGACAGTATTCTCAAAAACCCTTGTAGAAGACATAGAAGAATTAGAAAAAGTATTTAAAAGACTTAAAGAAGCAAGGTTAACATTGAAGCCAAGTAAATGTGTATACATACAATCCAACGTCAAAATATCAGGCCATATAGTGGGAGAACAGGGTAACCCACCAGACGAAGATTTGTTAAAAGCCATAAAAGAATTCCCCATCCCAAAGACCATCAAGGAAATCCAAAGTTTCATTGGATTATGCAATTTTTACAGGAAATTCAATGAAAATTTTGCCGTTATCGCTCGACCCCTGCATATAGCAACAAAAAAAGATTCAGGATTTATATGGAACAAGGAACAACAGGATGCATTTGAAACATTGAAAGTGAAATTGACGACTGCCCCATTATTACATTACTTCAATCCTAATATTGGATGTGAATTGAGGGTAGATGCCAGCATATTAGGTATTGGTGGCATATTACTTCAAGAGGGGGGCGATGGCCAGCAGCATCCTGTAGCATACATAAGTAGAAGCCTATCAAAATGCGAGCAGAATTATACAATCACAGAGTTCGAAGGGCTAGCAGCCATCTGGTCGTTGGGATATCTGAGACATCTCACATATGGTAGACCAATAAAAATCGTCACTGACCATCATGCACTCTGCTGGATTCGCTCCCTGAAAGACCCTACAGGGAGATTGGCAAGATGGTCTCTAAAATTCTCAGAATATGATTATCAGATACATCATAAAAGTGGAAAAGTTCATAATGATGCCGACTGCCTCTCTAAGAACCCGGTAGGGAAAACAAAGGAGGCAGGAGAAATGGATATAGAAGAAATTCCCACCTTCTTGCTACAAGCATCAGACTTCTCCGAAGAACAAAGAAAGGATGAAGAGTTGCTACAACTCTTCAAAGCGATTAATAATCCAGAAGACGAGAGTTTAACAATGAGCTTACGAAGAAAAGCAAAGAATTTTAGAATCAAAGGAAATATATTATACAGAATGAATCCATACCAAGAGGAAAATGATCTTCTAGTTATTCCAACACAATTGGTAGCCAAAATTTTATTCTCCCATCATTTAGAACCACTCGCTGGGCACCTTGGGATCGCGAAGACTCTACAAAAAATAAAAAGCAGGTATTATTGGTCGAACTTACAAAAGGACGTAGAGAAATATGTGAAAGGATGTATGGATTGTCAGGCGAGGAAAGGGCAACAGAATAGACACCCAGTAGGATTATTACAACCCATTGCAGTTGGCACCCCATTTGAAAAAGTTGGTATTGATATTTTAGGACCTTTTCGCAAAAGCCGTAGTGGAAATATAGTAATTATAGTAGCCACTGATTATGCAACGTGATGGGCGGAAACAGCAGCGTTAAGTAATGGGAAAGCTGGACCAGTGGCCAAATTCATCCTGAAGAGAATAATAACAACTCATGGCTCACCAAAATACATCTTTAGTGACAGGGGCTTAACGTTTAGGTCTGAATTGGTGAGAGAACTTCTCAAATCAATGGGAACTGTTAATATATACACCACTGCATATCATCCAGCATGTAATGGATTAACAGACCGCCTTAACAAAACCTTGGCGGATATGCTTGCAATATTCACCAACACTAACCAAACGGACTGGGATGAATACTTACCCCATGTCACATTCGCATATAATACTGCCGTATAATCAACCACGAAGTACTCTCCCTTTATGCTAGTTTATGGGAGAGAACCAATATTGCCGACAGAAGCAACAATACCACAAGAAGGCAAATCTTTGGACGCTAGAGAAATAAGGGAAAAGTACTGGCAGTCCGTAGCGAGGCAGTACAAAACATACTTCAGAGACAAGGGATAGACAAGGTGCGGTATGACGAAAAACACCGACACACGGAATATGCCCCAGGGGATCAGGTGAAAGTTTTTACCCCAGTTAGAAAAGTGGGTAGAAGTGAAAAGCTGCTATTGAGGTGGTTTGGACCATATTATGTAACCAGGAAACTGAACGAAGTGGATTATGAAATCCAAAAAGGACCATTGAAAAATTGTAAAAAGGAACTGATACATGTGAGCCGTATACTCCCATATAATGACCCATGGACACCCGAACCAGAAGTCACTCCTAGAGACGTAGATTAATATATAAATGATAATAATGATAATAACAGTAATAATAATAAAAGATAAACAATTGAGATTTTATGTATTAGTTCAATAATATTGATATCAGTCAGTGGATTTATAATAATCATCTATTGTCATATGTACAGGTTATTGGTCCTCAGTACCGTGACACAGGGATCCCACAACTTGAAGGTGACGGCGGGAGCGTTCTGGAAGCCCCTACCGGAAACCATAACCTATGAGGCAACAATTCCCCTGGTATATGAGACTACTTGGTATGATGGCACTCCGACAAGTACTATAAAGGGTAAAAGTAGTTGTGACTCCAGAAGAGATCAAACAAGGTTTGACTGTGAAATATTACGTAATTTGAATGGATTACAAAACGCCTATAGCGAAGAATTTTCAACACTTGCAAGAAGCTGGAGTCCAAATTTCTTAAGAAACAAAAAATATCTTGACAAAAAGATCACTGGATTTCTTAGGTGATGGCCTATCATGGTGTTGTGGAGTAGCGACTCAACATTAACTTGATAATCTGGTGATGAATGAAACAACATCCAAAACCATATCACAAGATTACAAAATGTTTTATCAAAATCAATTAAATCAATTTCTGATAACTCCGTAAAATTTAAAAAATATGAAGAAACAGTAGCAAACACATTCCACAAAACTGAAAAACATATTCATTTATCAGAAACAACATTTGGCGATCTTAGAAATTCTATGGTTGATTTTGAAACAAAAAATAATTTAGTAATTTCGGAAATTTTAGAAAGCCAATTCAGAAACCTGAAAAACATCATTGAGTTAACTAGGGCAGTGAAAAGAGAGGGCATCATAGGATCATGCAGACAACACCTGATTCCTGTCAGTATATTAGATCCAAACATTCTATCACATGACCTTAATAACCTGAGAAATGAAATCATGCCTCTAGGACAAGATTTAGCAATCCCAGTACATGAATTAGCCAAACTCTATCAATTACCCATCTCTGACTGTTCATTCACTAACGATAAAATTATATTCACCTCCGTATACCAATCATTCAAAAATCTAACAGATGGGACCTGTATACACTAATTACCACCCCTTTCGGTTGGTATAACCAGATATGTGAAATTCAACATGAACCAATTTTCTTAGCAGTATCACAAAACCCTAAATCATTTGAAAATCAAATTCGCCAAATCTCAGGCAGTGGGTTAGACCATTGCAAACCGTTTCATGATAGACTTTGTTTTCTTCCAAGATTCTCAGCAGATCCGTTTCAAGGACCTGGATGCGCAAGAAAACTCTTTAATGGTGCAACAGTTGAAGATATTAATAATCATTGTCCTATGAACTGTCACAAATCAACGACTACAATAATCTCAGAAGTTGAGGAAGAAACTCACATAATCACACATCCAAAATCAAACACAACTATCATTTGCCCAGACCATGTGATTAATATTTCAGCGGAATCTTTTCAAACCCCAGGCGCAATAAAAGCACAAATACCATGCCAATGTAAGTTCGTTATGAATAGAGAAGAGATAATTCCTAGGAAATTCCCTTGCCCTGCTGATCTATCACCCACGACTACAGCTATCCACATCATACCAGCAGTATGGTCTAACCTAAAATCTTTCGTTCTAAATCCAAAGCTGAAAAGTAGTTTGCCAACATTTCAGAATGTTCACGAATGTCTAAATTCGAATTGAACATTAGAAACTCCTCATGTGAATTTAACATCAACTAAAGATACCTTAGAAGAAATATTAGATAGAATTGGAGAAAGTAGTAGTAATGATTATACATATACTTACGGATTTCACGGCGATACAATATTCTTGATATGGAATTCACTGTTATCTATCTTCGTTGCTCATATATTGTTTCACAGGCGACAGGCTATACCCGTTTTCACTCCACTTCCAGTAGTTCAAGCTAGTACTAATTCTGTGGTCCATCATGGGATAGCATTTTATTGCATTTGCACTATATTCGCGTGTTTTACGTTGTATGTGTTTATTAAGATCATTTTGCGGATTATAGTTGCTATAGGACACAAGGGGGATATTCCTACAAACGATGAAGCAACATCAACAACTACACTTAATATGCCCCAAAGTCATGGTATTGTAGTGTTTGCCCGAACGTGAGCGTAGTGAACACGTCCTACAAATCGCTGCTGTGAAACGCCGTGTTTCAGTGGTTAAAAGTCGATAAAAATCAGTCAAATTTCAACATCGTGCAATTGAAGGTACAAACAATCAATAGTGTAGAAAAAAAAGAGATTGTAACAGTATAAAGTGTGTTTCTGCATAATTATTGTGTATACGAATAAGTGAATAAGTACAACTCCTCTGCTGTATCAGTACCTGCGACTCAGTTTTTGCGCCCGCCCGACAAAAACACGGTCAAGCAAGATATCAATACGACTAAAAATGCCGAACAGCTGTGACGAATGTAAAAAGGAAATAACATCTCAGAACCAAAGAAAGTTATTGAAATGTGCCGATGGAAAATGCGAAAGGATGGCACATGTCGCATGTATGAACCATGATGACATACCCGCCGATGGAATATGGTACTGTAAAAATTGTAGGAATCCATCAATGAGAGACTTGTTCTCAGAAATTCGGAAATTGCTGGAAACCAATAAGGAAATCACAAAATCTCTCAACGATTGCCATGAAAAAATTAATGAAAACAATGAGCTTATTAGAAACCAAGACATTAAAATCAAACAATGTCTAGAGAAGGTCGAGGACCTAGAAACAACATGTTTCCAAATCCGGAAAGAAAACTCTCTACTTAAGGAACAGCTTAATCAGCAGGAGCAATTTTCCAGACTAAACAGTATTGAAATCAAAGGAATCCCTGAGATTAAAGAAGAAAATGTCCTGCGAACCACCTTACTACTATCCAAAGCTCTTAATGTAAACATTGATGAAAATGCTATAGATTGCTGCTACAGAATACCTAAAAAACAAGACTCGCCGGTGCCAAGAGGAATTTTTGTCAAATTTGTTTCACGTCTAAGAAAAGAAGAAATTATGGCTGCGAAGAAAGCAAGACCGGAACTCTGCCTTCGTGATCTTGATAATAATTGGCGAGGTGTTTCCGACCCAAAAACCCCCATTTTTGTGAATGGAAGTCTAACGAGGGAAAACCAAATGCTCTTCAAGAGGTGCCGTGAATTCAAGAAAGAGAACAAAATACGATTTCTATGGGTGAAGAACGGAAGAATCTTTATGCGGAAATCAGAAGGTGGGAAAGTGTTTGTTATAAGTTCAATAAACAGCCTTAGTGATGTGCATTAGTACTAAGAAAAATAAGTTAACAGTGTTCTACCAAAATGTACAAGGATTAAACACAAAGCTCAAGGAGTTCAAAACGAATGTAAGCATTTCCACCTATGATGTAATTATATTGACGGAGACATGGACGGGTCCATCTGTTTTCGACCGGGAACTATTCGACGAACGATACACAGTTTTTAGAAAGGATAGAGATTTTGAGAAATCCGGGAAGGAAACAGGGGGAGGTGTCATGATCGCCGTCAAAAATAAATATAATTCAATTCTATGTTCTCTAACCCAAACCTCAGTTCATACTGAGGAAATACTAATTAAAATTAAATTGTATTCTACTGATCTGTATATACTGGCAGCATACATTCCTCCGAAAATGTCACTCGATATATACTCAAGTCTTTTCAATAATATCGAGGAGAAGCTAATGCACATTGACTCAAAAATTTTGCTATTTGGTGACTTTAACATTCCTGGGGTGGCAAACCTAAACTCTGATAATCTCAATATTATTGAAGAAAGATTTGTAAACTTCTTGAATATACTAAATTTGGTGCAGTACAATAATGTTCTTAATATAAATAACAGATATTTGGATTTGATTCTAAGCAACCACCAAATCGCAGTTGAACGTAGCCTGTGTCCTTTAGTAAAAGAAAATTCGAACCATCCGTCTTTAGAATGTGCAAGCGATTTCGATAAATCAAAAAATTCATTTGGTCTTAAAAAATTCAACACCAATTATAACTTCAAAAAAAGTGACTTTATTAAACTCTATAACCTACTAGAGGACGCCAGCTGGGAGCAACTATATCAAAGCGAGGATGTTGAGGATGTGTTAAATAAATTCTATGAAATTTTTGACGGGGTGTTGAGGCAGTGTGTACCTGTAGCAATGAAAAGTAAAAAAAGTTATCCACCTTGGTTCAGCAGAAGTATAATAATAGATATCAAAAGTAAAGACTTTCACAGAAAACAATATAAAATAACAAAAAATGAAAACAATCTACGAATGTTCCTTTATCTCAGATCGAAAATTAAGAAAGACGTTCAGTTGGCTTATAAGAAATACATAGAAAAAACTGAAACAGAAGTAGGGGAAAACCCTACTCATTTTTGGCAACATATAAGACGAATTAAAAATAATTCCACAGAATCAAATTCTTTAATACACAACGGAAATCAAATCATAGGAAACGGTCAAATTGCGAATGCCTTCGCGGAGTTTTTCAAAAGTGTTTACTCAGAATCCGAAGCCACTTACAAACTATCCTACAACCCTGTCGATATACATTCAAATCACTCCTTGGAAATAAAAATAATCGATACCAAAGACATACAGGAAGCAATAAAAAAACTCAAACCAAAAAAATCGGCAGGCCCCGACAATATCCCACCGTACATATTCAAAGGATGTGCTGAGTATTTACTAGACCCCCTCAAAAGAATATTTAATTTAATACTACAAACCGGGGTTTATCCCAGGCTGTGGAAATGTACGAAGGTTTGTCCTATACCTAAAGGAACAAACAAAAACGATATTTCGGATCATCGACCAATTGCCATTATATGTGCTCCCAGTAAAATATTTGAAAATATATTATATACAAAAATTTACCACCATGTAGAACCATTTATATGTGATGAGCAACATGGTTTCATGAACAAGAAATCCACAGTAACCAACTTAATGATTTTTTCCCAACATGTGAATGATGCAATTGATAATAAAAGCCAAATAGACGTAGTATATACAGACTTCGCGAAGGCATTTGACAAAGTCGACCATGATGTTCTACTATATAAACTGTGTAACTTGGGCATGTCAAATAATATCATGAGGATCATAGCATCCTACTTAAAAAGTAGAAAACAATATATCGTATACAGGGGGGCATCTTCGAATACCTTTACTACATTTTCAGGTGTTCCGCAAGGCTCGAATTTAGGTCCTCTTTCCTTTCTCTGTATGATAAATGACCTCCCAACTGTAACATCAAATTCATATTCCCAGCTATTCGCAGACGACTTCAAAATATACAGAGAAATAAAAGAAATCGATGACTGCATCCTACTCCAAAATGACTTGGACAACATTAACTTGTGGTCAATAAATAACAAGCTATCATTCAACATATCAAAATGCTTCTATATCACGTTCACAAAAAAAAATGAAAAAATCTCCTACGACTATCATATTAATCACAGCCCAATAACAAAAAAAACAGAAGCTAAGGATTTGGGAATAATATTTGATGAGAAACTAACTTTCAATACCCACATTCGAAATACCACAAATAGAGCATATAGACTACTGGGGTTCATTATTAGGAATTCGTGTGATTTTCAAAAACCAAAAACTCTAAAAAATCTCTATAATGTATCTGTAAGATCAACCCTAGAGTATGCATCAATCATCTGGTCACCTTTTTACTCAGAGGCAAAAAATGAAATCGAAAAAGTTCAAAAAAGATTCTTGAGATACTTATACTACAAAAAACATGGTATTTATTATTTCGATATACCCTACATCACACTTCTGCAAGACCTATCCTTCAAAAAACTAGAATCTAGGCGCATTGTACTAAATCTAATATTTATATATAAGCTCATAAACGGACAAATTAACTGCTCTCAACTATTGAGTCGTTTGCAATTTTCAGTGCCCCAATACAACCGCAGAAACATCAACACAATGCTACATGTCACAGCACCCTACTCAAACTTGGGACTAAACTCCCCCATATATAGAATTTGTCAAACTGCCAATCAATATCTTAATAATGTAGATATTTTCTTTTGCAATTACTACAACTTTAAAAAACAGCTCGACGAACTAGTCTTGTAAAGCTGAAACTATATCAATTTGTAACATATTTAATTATTCACTACTATTACTATTACCATTTCGAATGTAATCTATAATTGGACCTAGGTCTGTTGATTATAATTGAATAAATAAATAAATAAATAAACAAGTAGTCTCACCAGAAGCTATATATTAGAAATCGCAAAAGATGAAATAAAAAGTCTACAATCAGGGCAGAGCCTAAATTGCATCTTACGTGAGAAAGATACCCAATGAATAGGCTCAATAAGTATTTGTATATACTCGTTATTTTTGAATCGAATAATATAATCAAACTTGTGCGAAATCTGTTGTAGGTTATAGAAAACTAAGGACTATGACACCAATAAACCATGGGCATGACCAGTTGAGAAAAGAAATTTTGACAAAAGGCAAGTATAAAAAAAAATAAAAAAAAAATAATGATAATAATGATCAAAATAATAATAATAATGGTTAATGAAGGGATAAATACAAGAAAATGGGTCGGAAGACAGCATTGTATCTAAGAGGCTTCTAGACAAGGATATGTTAATATAGATAAAAAATTTTTCCATATTTTCTACTCTCGAATAGGAGGATATAATTATAAGTGTTGAAAATATGCAACTGAAAATAGTAGACACATGCTTAGACAATGCATGGTTCTGTTAATAAATTTAGAATATGATATAGAATATGATAAACTCATACTTACATCTGTTTTCCTCTTTTCTTTAATGTAATGGTACACACATGAGACACAAAAGCCAACGAAGAAGGATCCACCAATTCACGGACAAGGCCGGTACGAGGAATAGATGTGAGGGAACCTGAGCAAAATCAGTCTTCTTTGGGGAAGGAGAAACGTCCGCGACAAACTCTGATGAATTCAATATATCACTGTTCCAGTACATGGATGGGGAACCATGCTGGATGAACTGAGTAGTTCAGCCGTCCCATCAATTTGTTCCCACAGAGAAGAAGAAACGTCCGCAACAAATTCAAAATGATTTCAATGTATCACTGTTTCAGTACATGGATGGGGAACTATGCTGGATGAACTGAGTAGTTCGGCCGTCCCATCCTTTTGTTTCCTAAAATTGAGAAATTCTGCGAAAAATTGTGATTACTTGAAATTTGGGAAGGCTACGATACAATGCAATACGTACCATGTCAGGACAAGAAAGGAAAAATGTTCACAAGCATGTAGGCACTCACGTAACGCCCAAGAATGTGCTGACCAAATCAAATGATAAAAAGATCATGAACAGTTCGAATCGACAAACCGCCGATGCAACAAATGATTGCCGGATAGCCCAAACAGTACGAATACGAGACCGTCTTCTTCTCAACAATACTATTGACGTTTGACATCAGAGTGACAGCTGAGACAAGACTATTAATAACCACCAGAACTAACGCTTCTCTGCATTCTATCCAGAATCTACCTCATAAGACAGTACCGGAGCCAAAGGAAATCGCGAAGCCAGGACCGGAGTAGGAATAATGTGTGTATCAGAGACTTACGTCACAGAATGTATAGAGGAAAACGATACAGTTTATTAATCAGAATTCAGGAATATGTCAAGATATACATTTTTCAAAATCTAATTCAGTAAAACACCAAGTATAATTCTATTCTAAATTCAATTTCATTATTGTCATAAACAAAACACTTCTGTTTACAAGTCCATGATGAAAGTAGGTCAGTACAAATTATATTATGTAAAAGGTGTTATTACAAGAAGAAAATCACAAATACGATCTTGCTGACGGTGCTGATCTGGAATCATGGACTTGGTATGAGGAGAGTTAATAAAAGGGGTCGAAGGGGAGAGACGGAGGTCAGTCGTGGGACCCCCGTGTGAGACGTTGGGGAGGTTAGGGTATCGGTGACAAAGTGGTACGATTTGGTCGCGAAGTTCCGTTAGAGTATCGTGCGAGTATTTTATTCTTTCCCTTTCTTTGGTACCCCTCTGGAGAATGGCCGCCAGCTCCTGTATTATTTTAAGGTATGAGTTGTATTGAACTATTGTAAATATTGTAAAGTTCGTATTTGTCCTGCTTATGTAATATTGTTTTCTGTCAAGATTGAGTATAATATATGTGTTGTATTAAAGCCCTATAGTGTTTAATTTGTCTAGAGTCGAGGAGTGTTCCCTGTTTCTGACTACGTCCCAAGCGACAGGGGGTGTTTTCAGGTAGACCCAACCCTGTACGCGACAGTATTGAAACTGAAGAAGGTATTCTTGAATATAAAATTGATCAGCCGAATAAAATTATTTTTTGATAAGGTGGTAAATTCTTCGATATCATCCCACTTTGATTCTAAAATGCTAGGTATAAGGTGCAAAGGAATATGTGTGAACAAGGATACCACATCTAATGAAATCAAAACATAATTGGGCGGCAGTGCAAAATCAGAGATGAGATTAACAAATGTAAACGTATCCTTTATATTGTAGTCTGTTTCATTTTCAAAAGCTGATTTTAGAATGTTGGCAAGATATTTCGAAATATTATAGGTGGTGGAATTTATGGAACTCACAATTGGTCTTAATGGTATGTTTTGTTTGTGTATTTTTGTTAAGCAATATAATTTAGGGAATGAAGAATTATAGATGATCAGTTGTTTAGCTTCCTCTTCAGTTATCTCATTGCTGCTCCTCAGTGTTTCAATTAGGTTGTTGTATTTAGTTTGAATAGATGTTGTGGGGTCCTTTTTTAATTACCTGTATGTGAAGTTATCTTGCAAGAAACTTTCAGTTTTATTGATATATTCCACTTTATCCATTGCAACAGTTCATCCACCCTTATCTGATTGAAGAATATACAAGTCAGGATTATCATTTGAAAATTGTTTTGTTTTTTTGAACAAAGCGTTGAGATGTGAAGGTTTATTGTTTAGAGAATTGTGAAGAAAATCAGTGAATACATTAGTTACTTTTGCTCTCAATAAATCTCTGGATTCTACTGGTACCTCATCAATTATATCTTCCACGTTTGCAAGGAAATGATCCAATCTTAATTCATTATTGGTACAAGGAACTCCAAATTTTGGACCAAGAGAAAGGAAATCCGAAATATCTACTGGAATGTCAACTCTTGAGACGTTTTTGAACCACTCAGTATTATCATGAAATAATACTTTTTTGTGTGAGTATTTGTATAGGTTATTTAATTTGTTAAACTTTGTAATATTCTTCTGTTTGATTTTATTGAGCAAGACGTTATAACTTTGACTTTGTCTATGAGAAAATTCTTCCATTATTCTTTTAGGAATGATGTTACTTTTATTAGTCACAGACCGCACACCCGAAACCACACCCGTTCTTCAACATATAGTACGGTCGAAATACCTCGTTTATTATTATATATATATCAACTTGAAATTTTGGTGGATGCTACTACTCAATGTGATCTATTTTCCTAAAATATTTTCAATACCCTGTTACTTCCGGTTGAACCGGAAGTGATATCAACTTTGTGTTTTCATATGGAACACCCTGTTTATTTTTACATTTTCGAATTCTACGTAAAATTCTAGATATGTTGCATTTTGAATTTTCTTCCTATCGTGATCTGTTTTGGAGATATTCCATTTGGAAGGACTGATTAACTAAAATGTCTATATCATCTTCAATTTTCAAGATTTAAGGTTCAATCTCCGTTTATACATAAATGAAAGAGTGTTCTATTAGGTATCCTTAGAAGTGTTCCAAAATATTCAACAGGGTGTTTGATATTTCAGTTTACTTTTTGTGAATTTCAAATCGCAACAACTTTCTTATTTCAAAGGAATGACCATGAAATTTTCACACTATCCGACGCAAAATATAATTTCCTATCGATTTGCATGGGCATACTATATTGCCAAAATGAATATTTACAGAGATATGAACAAAAATGTGAAAATACGCTCATTCGTCTAATGTGTATTTTCACAAGTGTGCTTTGGATGGTTCTAAATTTCATATTTGACGAATAATATGAATATTAATTGATTCCTCACACAAAAAGAAACAAATATGGTGCACCATCATATGGTGTTAGAAACATTATACAAAAATTGATGACTGATGGATTCGGCAAGGGTGGACCATGGTAATGGCCTTCGAGGTCACGTGACTTGACGTCTCTCGATTCCAATCTCTGGGGTTTCAGGAAAAATTGAATTTTCAAAAAGGCTAATAACTCCCAAGAGCCAAAAATTTGCGCATAGCTTTTGAAAAATTGTCACAAGATGTCGACTACTGAAGGTGTCCGGAGAAGAATTATTATGTGTCGTGAACAACATAGACGACATCTTGAACAATTACTGGTTGTGTTTTATCCGTTTATCAGAATATCATTTTTAATGCCATATTATTCGTTTCGTGTCAGGTTTGCATAAGTATATCCATAGACAAAGTGGAGATAGTCACTTCCTAATGGATTGATGTTCATATCATTCGTCAAATATGAAATTCAGAACCATCCAAAGCCCACTTGTGAAAATACACATGAGACGAATGAGCGTATTTTCACAGTTTTGTTCATATCTCTGTGAATACCCATTTTAGCAATATGGTATATTCATCCAAATCGATAGGAAATGAAATATCTCCAAAACAAATCATGATAGGAAGAAAATTCGAAATGCAACATATCTAGAATTTTACGTAGAATTCGAAAATGTGAAAATAAACAGGGTGTTCCATTTGAAAAAACAAAGTCGATATCATTTCTGGTTTAACCGGAAGTGACAGCGTATTGAAAATATTTTAGGAAAATAGAACACATTGAGTAGTAGCATCCACCAAAATTTCAAGATGATATCTATCAGTTCTCCATAAACCTCTAATGAACCAGTTAGGTGAAACACCCTGTATATATATAAATTATTTTTTGCTTTGTCAAGTTGTTTTTTTCCACCATAATGAAGAAGCATTGATTATTCTTTTTTTGATAAAATAGGGCGGCATAATCGGTATTGCAAGCGGGCGACGAAACAGCTAGCGGCGGGCCTGCTCTCCGGGATAATTCCATTATTTGTTGATGTTGGAGGGTCATGAGTGACATCAACGTTTATTGCCAAGTTGTCTTAGCTGGCTTAGGCGGTGCCGCTTCGGTGTCGCTCATATCATCGAACTCCTCCACTTCATTGTGATTTAGCATCGTTTCTTCATTACCCATCGTAGGATAAAATCAAAGACGATCTACGACGATTCAGGATGATCCTGGATGATCTTGAATGATCTTGGTTGAACTTGGTTGACCTTGGTTGATCCCACTTCTGATGTTAACTCTTCGTGGGTTTGTTTGATCAATTAGACACACAATAACAAAACACCCTATATTGGCCTGCACAACTATACGAATGGGACACTAATTAGATATATTTCGAGACTGGATAATTTGCTTTTAAATAATAATTTACTTTATTGTGTATGAAATTCTACATTGTATATAATGTTTACTGTTGGAAGTTTGGTGTCTGACTGACTATGAAAAAGGAATCGGGTATAAAAGAATGTTCGTGAACCACTTGAGGGTTCCATCCCTCGTCTCGGGTTACTCTGGATTGTGTCACTTCAGCTTATCTCTGTAGATGGGTGGTGATGATATAATTCCTCCCCCCAAAGATTCAACTACGCAGTAGAACGAGGTAGTTGAACGGCTGGTATTTGTATCTCTTCTGAGGCTGGTTCAGTAGAAGTGTCTGTGGTCGATGAATTATTTACAGCTTTACGTCAACACAGTTCAAGCTCTCAAGTGCGAAGTACAATGTATTCTTCTACGAGTACTATCTTTTCGGTAATATTGTCTTTTAACTCATCTCAATTAGGAAAAGGGATTCGGGATAAACGGTACTCGGAAATATTTTGATGCTTGATTGAATTTTTCCTTTTTTTTTGTATAAAAATGATTCAGTCGATGAATATTTCGTTTTCTATATTAATGTTTTTGGATTTCATTGTATGATATGATTCATTGTGAATTCTTGAGTGGAATGTAAATTTGATGTTTTTGATTTTTATGTTTCGATATAGTATGTTCAGTCTCACAAATGACAAAGAATATTTTTGATATCTTGCAAAATGGTGGTTATCACTTCATACATCGATTTAACTATTTCTGAAGTAATCATTGGAGAGGAATTTTTCTCACAATGCTTTTATGAAATTTCTGTAATTTCGCTGAATTAGGAATTCTGTTTCTTGATCTATCCAATTATTTTATTTGAATTGTTGAGCTAGTGCTATATCCAATTTCAATTGTATCAGTCTTGATAATTCTTCACAATAAAGTTTGTATTGATTTTAATAACCAATAATTGTTATAAGACAAAAGAATAAACTAGTCAAAACTTCTTCGTAATGATCGTTCCGAGTTGTCAATATAAGCTGTTTTTTTTTTCTTTTTTGGTTCTGCCGAAATTTTCTTTCAATTTCTGGTGGTTTTAATGATTCTCTTGGCCTTTCAAAAATTATTCGATTTTTCTTCTTTTTTGTTCATTTACGTGGGTTTTCTTTTTCAAGTGGAATATTGCGATAGAATTATGAATTTCATTCAATTTACAAACACTATTTCTTGGTCTCTTGAAAGTTAGTCGATTTTTTATTCTTGTATATTTATTCCCAGGGTTTTTTATTCTTGAAAGAAATATTTCGGGAGATTTATAAATTTCATTCAATTAAGAAACAATATTTCTTGGTCTCTTGAAAGTTAGTCGATTTTTTATTCTTGTATATCTATTCCCAGTTTTTCATTCTTAAAAGAAATATTTCGGGAGATTTGTAAATTTCATTCGATTTAGTAACCAGTTGTCTAAGCCATTTGAAAATTATTTGGTTTCTTGTTCTAGTATGTTTCTTTATATGGCTTTTCTTCCGTAAGGAGAATATTTCGGAAAATGATGTTTATTCATTTCAGCAACTAGGTGAATTGATCTTCTGAAAGTTATGCGATTTTTAATTCTCGTACGTTTCTTTATATAAGCTTTTTTACTGAAGAGAAATATCTGGGGAAATTCATGAAGTTCATTCAATTAAGAAATCAATTCTCTCTGCATTAAGAATTTTATTCGATTCTTTATTTTATTATGTTTCTTTATATGAGTTTTCTTATTCTTTCTGAAGATGAATATCTCGGAAGGTTTTTGAATTTTATTCAATTCAAAAATCAGTTCTTTCGACTTTTCGAGATTAATCCGGTTTTCAATTTTCGTATGTTTATTGACATAGTTCTGCTTTCTCAATAATTTGGGAGAATTAGGAATATTATTCAATTCTGAAGTTAGTTCTCTCGGCTTATCGTAAGTTATTCGATTATTAATTTTTGTATTTTTCTTTACATAGATTCTCTTTCTTGATATTTCAGGAGAGTTGCGAATTTTATTCCATTCAGAAATAAGTTCTCTGCGATTTTTGGAAGTTATTTGATTCTTTATTTTGGTATGTTTCTTTATATAAATTTTCTTATCTGATGTATCAGGAGAATTACAATTTTTTTTCGATTTAGAAATTAATTCTCTTGGCTTTTCGGAAGTTGTTCGATTTTTTACTCTTTTACGTTTCTTGTTCTTGGTTTTCTTTCTTTCGGGAGATTTATGAATATTATTCGAATTAGAAATTAGGTCTCTTAGTTTTTCTGAAGTTTTCCGATTTTTCATTCTACTATGTTTCTGTTTATCGGTTTTCTTTATTATTATTTCAGGATGAATATTAACTTCATTTAATTCAGGAATCGGTTCCATATACTCTCCGGAAGCGATTCTATTTATTATTATAGTATTTTACTTTATATCGGTTTTCTTTATTGCTATGTCAGAGGTATTATCAATTTCATTCGATTCAGAAATGAATTCTCTTTGTTTCTCAGGAGTTATTCGATTTTTAATTCTTGTGGGTTTTCTTATCCTGGTTTTTATTCCTGAGGGGAATAATTCGGGAGACTTATCGCTTTCAATCAAATCAGAAGATAGTTCAATTCTTGTTGAATTTTTCGAGTAAAATTTGTCTTTATGAACATTTAAATCATCATTTATAGAATATTCTTCTGCATTTGTGTTTAATTGATTTTTATCATTACTTGAGGACTTTGAAATTATGATTTTGCTTATCGGATTCTCTTCCGTATTTGGAAGAACAGTGGCGTCGTCATTCTTTGAAATGATAGTTTTTGGTTCAAAAGTCTGTAATTCAGGTGAGTTATCGTCAGATTGTATTATTCTTGATAAATAATCATCATTTGATGATGTCTCTGGAGTTGTATAGTTTGTAGCGTTTTTAAATATTTCGTTTGTTACTTTCTCGTTTCATGCAACAGTGACATAATGTGGATATAATGAATTATGTGGATCTATGTTCTTAATATCTTGAAATTTACTTTTTGCGACAGTGGGACATTGTGGGTGTTTGAAGTTGTGTAGATTTATATTTTCACTATTTTGTATATTACTTCTTATCTTAATGACTTCTTCTTTTTTACGAGCAACAGATGTTAAGTTTGAATGTGATTTCGTTTGAATGTGATTTCGTTTGATTGTCACATGTAGAGTTATTAATGATAAAAGTATCTATCTATCTATCTATCTATCTATCTATCTATCTATCCATATATCTATCTATCTATCTATCGATCTATCTATCTATCTATCTATCTATCTATCTTCGACATTAACCTTGTGCAAGAATGTTACAGCACGATTTACCTATCGGAGATAACCCATAATGAAGTTCTAGAAGTGATAAATACTTTGAAGAACAAGTATTCATCCGGAGATGATGAAATAAGTAATGTTTCACTGAAGAATATGAGTCAATTTGTTTTAGAACCTATAACTTACATTCTGAATGAATCTTTTAGACAAGGCATCTTTCCTGCAGGGCTGAAGGTTGCAATTGTTAGACCATTGTTTAAAAATGAGGGCGATCCACTTTTAGTCGAAAATTATCGACCAATTAGTTTACTTTCATCTTTTTTTAAATTGTTTGAAATTGTCATGTGCAGAAGATTCGTACCATTTTTGAGTGCAACTAGAGTGATAACAAATAATCAGCATGGATTCCAGAAGGGAAAATCTACCACAACTGCCATTTTCACCTATGTTGAGAGGATACTTCATTATTTGGATAATGGCTATATTGCTCATGGTGTATTTCTGGATCTGTCGAGGGCGTTTGATTGTGTGAACCATGAAATTCTTCTGAGTAAGCTGTATAGAATGGGTATTCGCGGAGTAGCACATGACTGGTTCACATCCTATCTTTCAAACAGACAACAAATAGTTTGCATAAGACATAATGCAAAGTCATACTTCTCAGACGAGAAAACGATTGCTATGGGTGTACCACAGGGTAGCGTACTTGGTCCGATCTTGTTTATCCTATATGTAAATGATATGTCAAATATTATGAGAGACCCAACTATTACTTTAACTTCATATGCCGATGACACTAGCTTGCTCATAGTAGAAAAGACTATAACCTTTTGTGTGACAAAACTAGCAATGCCACAGAAAATATTGCAAATTGATTTCAAAACAATTCTCCAGTTCTCAATACATTCAAAACAAACTGTATTCTTTTCCGACATGGCAGAAACACTTCAGTGTTTCCAGACTACATTAACCTTTATGAGACACAAATATTATATGCCAACAAAACAAACTTTCTTGGTATTACCATCGATAAAAACATGTGCTGGTCAGAACATGTTAAACAGCTGTGTGGTAGACTTAGTAGAATTTGTTACGCACTCAAAGAGCTGAAGAAAGTTGTAGATCCCGAAACTCTTAAAACAGTCTACTTTGGGCAATTTTATTCGGTTATGTCATGCGGAATCCTTTTTTGGGGTGGTTCGCACAGTCAGGATGTCTTCACAATTCAAAAGCGAATTATTAGAATTTTGGGAAATCTCAAAGTGGGTGAATCGTGTAGGGGACAATTCAAATCTTTGAATTTCTTAACTGTGCCTGGCATATTTTTTTCTGAATGTGTAAACTTTGTTTTCAAAAATAAGCAGTTTTTTGGTGGTGTACCCATTCTTATGAAACAAGGCACAAAGATAATCTCACCTTCCCTCTGCATAAGACCACTCTCCTTGAAAAAGGCAGTTTTTATAAATGTGTAGAATTTTATAATATGCTTCCTAGCAAAATTAAAGAGATGAAAAACATCTCCAATTTCAGACGAACAATTATCAGATACTTAATCTGTTCTGAACCATATAAAATCGAGGATTTGAACCATAGAATTTTTGCCCAGTCCTAGTTTTGGATTCAGCTATATCGTTATTTCCACCATAGGTATAGTGTATATCTCAATGTAAGTAATAATGGAATCTGTAATTTGTTACAAGATGGTACTGTAGGTTTTGCCGGGTTTTTCCTACAGTTCTGAATAGCAAATGCGCCACCCCGTTCAATAGAAGCTGCCCCGGCGCACAATCGAAAATACAGTCAAATAAATGCAGATTCCATATTTGCTTTGTAGTATTGTTATAGTTGTGAAGCACATATAGGAGTCTTCTTACATTGGGAAATTAGTTATGACTTGTACTATACAAATTGTAAAATTTGTCTCTGGTATAAAATAAACTTCTATTCTATTCTATTCTATTCTATTCTATTCTATTCTATTCTATTCTATTCTATTCTATTCTATTCTATTCTATTCTATTCTATTCTATTCTATTCTATTCTATTCTATTCTATTCTATTCTATTCTATTCTATTCTATTCTATTCTATTCTATTCTATTCTATTCTATTCTATTCTATTCTATTCTATTCTATTCTATTCTATTCTATTCTATTCTATTCTATTCTATTCTATTCTATTCTATTCTATTCTATTCTATTCTATTCTATTCTATTCTATTCTATTCTATTCTATTCTATTCTATTCTATTCTATTCTATTCTATTCTATTCTATTCTATTCTATTCTATTCTATTCTATTCTATTCTATTCTATTCTATTCTATTCTATTCTATTCTATTCTATTCTATTCTATTCTATTCTATTCTATTCTATTCTATTCTATTCTATTCTATTCTATTCTATTCTATTCTATTCTATTCTATTCTATTCTATTCTATTCTATTCTATTCTATTCTATTCTATTCTATTCTATTCTATTCTATTCTATTCTATTCTATTCTATTCTATTCTATTCTATTCTATTCTATTCTATTCTATTCTATTCTATTCTATTCTATTCTATTCTATTCTATTCTATTCTATTCTATTCTATTCTATTCTATTCTATTCTATTCTATTCTATTCTATTCTATTCTATTCTATTCTATTCTATTCTATTCTATTCTATTCTATTCTATTCTATTCTATTCTATTCTATTCTATTCTATTCTATTCTATTCTATTCTATTCTATTCTATTCTATTCTATTCTATTCTATTCTATTCTATTCTATTCTATTCTATTCTATTCTATTCTATTCTATTCTATTCTATTCTATTCTATTCTATTCTATACTATTCTATTCTATACTATTCTATTCTATACTATTCTATTCTATTCTATTCTATTCTATTCTATTCTATTCTATTCTATTCTATTCTATTCTATTCTATTCTATTCTATTCTATTCTATTCTATTCTATTCTATTCTATTCTATTCTATTCTATTCTATTCTATTCTATTCTATTCTATTCTATTCTATTCTATTCTATTCTATTCTATTCTATTCTATTCTATTCTATTCTATTCTATTCTATTCTATTCTATTCTATTCTATTCTATTCTATTCTATTCTATTCTATTCTATTCTATTCTATTCTATTCTATTCTATTCTATTCTATTCTATTCTATTCTATTCTATTCTATTCTATTCTATTCTATTCTATTCTATTCTATTCTATTCTATTCTATTCTATTCTATTCTATTCTATTCTATTCTATTCTATTCTATTCTATTCTATTCTATTCTATTCTATTCTATTCTATTCTATTCTATTCTATTCTATTCTATTCTATTCTATTCTATTCTATTCTATTCTATTCTATTCTATTCTATTCTATTCTATTCTATTCTATTCTATTCTATTCTATTCTATTCTATTCTATTCTATTCTATTCTATTCTATTCTATTCTATTCTATTCTATTCTATTCTATTCTATTCTATTATATTCTATTCTATTCTATTCTATTCTATTCTATTCTATTCTATTCTATTCTATTCTATTCTATTCTATTCTATTCTATTCTATTCTATTCTATTCTATTCTATTCTATTCTATTCTATTCTATTCTATTCTATTCTATTCTATTCTATTCTATTCTATTCTATTCTATTCTATTCTATTCTATTCTATTCTATTCTATTCTATTCTATTCTATTCTATTCTATTCTATTCTATTCTATTCTATTCTATTCTATTCTATTCTATTCTATTCTATTCTATTCTATTCTATTCTATTCTATTCTATTCTATTCTATTCTATTCTATTCTATTCTATTCTATTCTATTCTATTCTATTCTATTCTATTCTATTCTATTCTATTCTATTCTATTCTATTCTATTCTATTCTATTCTATTCTATTCTATTCTATTCTATTCTATTCTATTCTATTCTATTCTATTCTATTCTATTCTATTCTATTCTATTCTATTCTATTCTATTCTATTCTATTCTATTCTATTCTATTCTATTCTATTCTATTCTATTCTATTCTATTCTATTCTATTCTATTCTATTCTATTCTATTCTATTCTATTCTATTCTATTCTATTCTATTCTATTCTATTCTATTCTATTCTATTCTATTCTATTCTATTCTATTCTATTCTATTCTATTCTATCTATCTATCTATCTATCTATATATCTATCAATCTATCTATCTATCTATCTATCTATCTATCTATCCATCTATCTATCTATCTATCTATCTATCTATCTATCTATCTATCTATCCATCTATCTATCTATATTTTTTTTTCGAGGAGGGGAAATCTTGCATTAGACCCCGGGTTGCCGGGAGTGTCGGATTCTTACCGACTAAAACCCCTCCCCTTTTCTTGTACCACACCTCTCATAGGAACCGCTTTCGCATTACTTCTATGAGGGGGGACTGTCTGATCTTTATGTCTCTATCTATCGTCTATTTCTTTATTTCGAATTATTTCCCTCACCACCCTGTACGCACAGGTCCAACTATCCCTGTCTGATACCAGATCGCCACTCAGGCTGTCGATGTTGAACTCCCTACCAGTTTCTTCTACATATTGCTGGCGGGCAGTGTTCCATTTGGGACAATGGAACAGCGTGTGTTCCGCGTCGTCAACCATCCCACAGTACCTGCAGGCATCCGTTTCTGTTCGGCTGCGGTCGAACAGGTACTTTCTGAAACATCCGTGCCCCGATATTGCCTAAGTCAGAAAGTAGTCTGTTTCGCCATATGGTCTTTTGATCCATGCCTCAATCGTTGGTATTAAACGGTGTGTCCAGCGTCCATATTTCTCTTGCTCCCATGCTGCTTGCCAACGATTGATGACATTCAACCTTGCCGCTGATGCCTCTACCCCAGAGTACTTTTCGTACCTCCATTCCACGAGTAATCTAATAGGGGGAACCCCGGCAATGACCCCCGCTGCCTCCATGGATATGGTCCTGTAAGCGCTGCATATTCTTATATTCATTTTACGCTGAACCCTGGAGAGCCTTAGCAGCAGCTTTCGGTTAGCTGTCACAGTATGCCATGCAGGGACAGCATAAAGCATCTGTGACTGAACGACACAGGAGAGCACTTTCCTTTTCGAAGCTCTAGGCCCTCCGATATTTGGCATGAGACTACTTAGAGCTGTTACAGACTTCTCTACCTTTGCAATGGTTTTATCAACATGCACTGCGAACGTGATTTTTGTGTCTAACCATACCCCGAGGTATTTTAATGCTCGCTGTGGGAATATTGATGTACCTCGAAGTTCGAAGGATATGGGCCATGTTTTCTTCTTTTTGGTTAAGAGGACAGCCTCCGTTTTTTCTGGGGCCAAATTAAGTCCTTTTCCCTCCATCCAGTTTGTCACTCGTTGAAGGGCAATGTTTGCGGAGTTCATAAGCACCTCTTCGCCTTTGGCCACGACCACCAGCGCTATGTCATCAGCGAAACCAATCAAGGTAACTCCACAGGGCTGTTCTAATCTCAGAAGGCCGTCATATAATATATTCCACAAGGTGGGACCCAGAACTGACCCTTGTGGAACGCCGCTGTTTATTTTCCTCGATTTTGTAATAACCTCCGCTTCCAACAGTATTTCTCTATGAGAAAGATAAGAAGCTACGACGCTTATGAGACTCTCGTCTATATTTCTCCTTCTTAATTCATTTAGTATTTGCTGCCACGATGCACTGTTAAAGGCGTTCTTCACGTCTAGGGTTATAACATCACAAAGTCTGCGATGTGAGCATGAGTAGTTGGCTTCAGCGTCCCGAGCTATCTTTACCACTTGGTTAATGGCATCTACGGTTTGTCGTCCTTCTCTGAACCCGTACTGCTTCTCCGATAGGCCTCCTGTGCGTGTTATTTCGGTGTTTAGACGACTCAGCAGCAGGTGTTCGTACAGTTTGCCTTCCGCGTCGAGAAGGCATATCGGTCTGTGTGCAGATGGGTTTTCGATAGGCTTGTCCCCTTTTTTTAATAAAACTAGCCTAGCGCGTTTCCAGGACGCCGGAAAGATCGCGTTGCTTGCCATACACTGTGTCCAAGATAAGAATGAACAGCATGGGGATCTTGGAAACCATAAGAGATACGGAGATGGTTAAATCAGAGAAAAGTTGCGCATTTCCTAGTCCAACAATGTGCCGTTCAGAATGTTTCGAAATTCCAATTAGTTCCGGACATATGCCTGAAAAAATGAAATTCGCCGATTTCGTTTTAATTTTTTTCTGACTTTATTTGAAGAGATACAAGAAAACTAAAGACACTTTCCCATTGCCATTTTTCAATCCCTACAAAACAGCGTTGAGAGATTTTCCGTACAACGTTTCGTTTCGGAGGAACCATCATCAACTTAATTTTTTCATATAGCCCGTGAAAGAAAAATACCCTGTATTGAATAGCATATTTTATTACCAATACAACGATGTATGACACGATATGATCTTGCGATATTTCAAACGGAAAAAAAATGTTTTTATCAAAGATCGAACGTTTTGGTGTAGTGTGCGCTGAAATGATGAGTGAGTATGGTATAGTAGGCTATGATTACTTATTTTTTACACAATGCCTCAATAGTGCGCGAGTTTCTATCGAATAGATTTCCCGGAAAATGGATAGGTACGCACACATTTAGCAGTTTCGTGGCCCCCTCGTTCGCCGGACATCACTCCGCTAGATTTCTTTTCTCTTGGGGGTAGCGCAAAAATTATATTTACCGGTGTTTTTTCGAATCTGAGGATCAGTTTAGGAAACTAATTCTTGAAGCGTGCGAGTGCATCACACCTGATATGTTGAGAAGTGTTTTCAATTCAACATTTAGGAAGGTGTTATCTATGTTTAGAAAATAATGGTAATTTGTTTGAACATTCTCTATAATAGAGATGAGTTTTTTTAAGTTTCTAGTCAGGAAATCTTAACTAAAAATTTCAATTGATTAACATATGATGAGACCTACCTACTTATACGAATGAAGTTCTCAAATCTCCAATAACGTGATTTTAATTTAATATTCCCAAACATGAGTAATCATAGCCTACTTTACCATACTCACTCATCATTTCAGCGCAGACTACACGAAAACGTTCGATCTTTGATAAAAACATTTTTTTTTCCATTTTAAATATCGCAGAATCATATCGTGTCATACATCGTTGTATTGGTAATAAAATATGCTATTCAATACAGGGTTTTTTTTTCACGGGCCATATGAAAAAATAAAGTTGATGATGGTTTCTCCGAAACAAAACGTCGAACGGAAAATCTCTCAACGCTATTTTGTAGGGATCGAAAAATGGCAATGAGAAAGTGTCTTTTTTTTTCTAGTATCTCTTCAAATAACGTCAGAAAAAAATTAAAACCAAATCGGCAAATTTAATTTTTTCAGGCATATCTCCGGAACTAATTGGAATTTCTAAACTTTCTGAACGGCACATTGTTGGACTAGAAAATGCGCAACTTTTCTCTAATTAAACCATCTCTGTATCTCTCATTTTTTCCGAGATCCCCATGCTGTTCATTCTTATCTTGGACACAGTGTATACAGCTAGCACATATTCAGGCTTGGATAAAGCGAATTCCTTTATTATCTCCGCTGGTATATTTTCGGGACCGGGCGCTTTATTGTCTTTTAGTTTTCCACAGGCTGCACGTAGTTCTTCTATACTAAAATTGGAAAATATCACAGAATTATCACAGTTAAAGATCACTTGTTGATGTATCGGGAAGAGATGGTCGACCACATCTTCCACAGTTTGCATCAGCATATGTAACCTAGGGGGACAACCAATAAGGCTTTTCATAACGATCTTATAGCCGTCGCCCCAGATATCACAGTCAATTCTATCACATAAAGACTTCCAACAATCACATTTTGCCTTCTTTATTTTCTACTGTAGTGTCTTTTTGCTTTCTTTGAGTTCGTTCCAAAGGCGTTCCTTCATTTCCGGGACATCTCTTCTGGCGTCTCTTGCGAGTACATTCTCTCCGGAGGGCCGCGATTTCCTCATTCCACCAGTACATTGGTTGTCCTCTTCGTGAGATCTTTCTTTTGGGCATCGTTTCGTCGCATATTTGGGTTAATACTCGAGTGAATTCTTTCGCAGAAGGGGTATATATTCCTTCACGGATGTCCATTATGGATTGTTGGAGTTTTTGTTTGTCGAGTTGTCTTATCTGCCATCCTTTGACTTTACTCGACATTTGTTTCGATACACGGATCTCCTTTGCAACCTCGAAAGCGATGAAGTTGTGATCACTTAGGGACTCCTTCCCCATAACTTCCCAATTCAGGATCTTACTTCCGATCTCGGCGGTGGCTAATGTCAGATCCAGTATGGATGAGTATTCTCGTCTTTCAAACGAAATAGATTTTGAAATAGCTTCAGCATTTTCTTCCACTGTGGTCACTTCGTCAATCTACCTATCTATATATCTATCTATCTATCTATCTATCTATCCATATATCTATCTATCTATCTATCTATATATCTATCTATCTATCTATCTATCTATCTATCTATCTATCTATCTATCTATCTATCTATCTATCTATCTTTCTATCTATCTATCTATCTATCCATATATCTATCTATCTATCTATCTATCTATCCATATATCTATCTATCTATCTATCTATCTATCTATCTATCTATCTATCTATCTATCTATCTATCTATCTATCTATCTATCTATCTATCTATCTATCTATCTATCTATCTATCTATCTATCTATCTATCTATATATCTATCTATCTATCTATCCATCTATCTATCTATCTATCTATCTATCTATCTATCTATCTATCTATCTATCTATCTATCTATCTATCTATCTATCTATCCATATATCTATCTATCTATCTATATATCTATCTTTCTATCTATCTATCTATCTATCTATCTATATATCTATCTATCTATTTATCTATCTATATATCTATCTATCTATCTATCCTTCTATCTATCTATCTATAGATCTATCTATCTATCTATCTATATATCTATCTATCTATCTATCTATCTATCTATCTATCTATCTATCTATCTATCTATCTATCTATCTATCTATCTATCTATCTATCTATCTATAGATCTATCTATCTATCTATCTATCTATCTATCTATCTATCTATCTATCTATCTATCTATCTATCTATCTATCTATCTATCTATCTATCTATCTATCTATCTATCTATCTATCTATCTATCTATCTATCTATCTATCTATCTATCTATCTATCTATCTATCTATAGAAATAGAAATAGAAATAGAAATAGAAATAGAAATAGAAATAGAAATAGAAATAGAAATAGAAATAGAAATAGAAATAGAAATAGAAATAGAAATAGAAATAGAAATAGAAATAGAAATAGAAATAGAAATAGAAATAGAAATAGAAATAGAAATAGAAATAGAAATAGAAATAGAAATAGAAATAGAAATAGAAATAGAAATAGAAATAGAAATAGAAATAGAAATAGAAATAGAAATAGAAATAGAAATAGAAATAGAAATAGAAATAGAAATAGAAATAGAAATAGAAATAGAAATAGAAATAGAAATAGAAATAGAAATAGAAATAGAAATAGAAATAGAAATAGAAATAGAAATAGAAATAGAAATAGAAATAGAAATAGAAATAGAAATAGAAATAGAAATAGAAATAGAAATAGAAATAGAAATAGAAATAGAAATAGAAATAGAAATAGAAATAGAAATAGAAATAGAAATAGAAATAGAAATAGAAATAGAAATAGAAATAGAAATAGAAATAGAAATAGAAATAGAATTTATTCATCACTAAAGAGTTTACATATACATACGAGAGAATACATAGATACATGCAAAACTTATCGGACTAGTCACAAGGAAAGAATTCTGAAATATACAATTCAAAATATTGAAAATATGCAATTGGATTAACATTCCTTACAATGTAGCGTCTAGCAACTCTTCAGTGCATGAAAAATACACATACAATTAGATTAAAATTCTCTACAATGTAGCGTCTAAAAACTCTTAAATGTATGAAAAATACACGAAAAATACAATTGGATTAAAATTCTCTACAATGTAGCGTCTAAAAACTCTTCAATGGAGTGAAATGATTGATTTATCAAATAACGGGTCAAATTATCCTTCACCACATTTGAACTCGCTGAGCTTAAGTGCGGGAATATATTTATAAGTCGGTTATAACACCTGATTCCTTGGTATATGTGAGAGTCCTGACCAATGCTCAATCGTGAGTATGGCTGGTGGATGCTCCCACTATTTCTCGTACTGTATTTGTGTAGATCACATCTTTTACTCAGGTTATTTTCTTCTTTTTTGACATTGCTGATAATCAAAAGTATATAAAGTGAAGGAACTGTAAGAATTGAGAGTAGAGTGAATATGTTTCTGCAGGAGGTTCCACGATCTACATCAGCCATACATCTGATTATTTTTTTTTGCATGATGAAGACTTTATTCATATGTACTGAATTTCCCCAAAAAATCAATCCGTAGCTCAATGCAGATGGTACGAGTCCAAAGTAGACCAATTTAAGTGTGTCTAACGATATTGTGCCCTTGAGTTGTCTGATAATGAAGCACATTGTACTCAATTTATTTGTTAGATCGTTAATATGCGGTTCCCATGTCATTTTCTGATCTATTTTGACACCCAGAAATTCAATGAAATTCACCTGTTCTATTGATTTATGATTCACTCGTATTAAAAAATTCATATCACGATTTATATTTCTCGTTGTAAATACCATAAAGAATGTTTTTGATAAGTTAACTAATAGTCCATTGAACGAGCACCATTTATGAAAATCATTGCCACAAATGCTTGCTCTGGTAACAGCATTATTTAATTTATTTTCTGATATGAGAATGTTAGTATCATCAGCATACATGACAATTTTTCGCGCATTAGGACATGAGTACGCCATGTCATTGATAAAAATTATAAAGAGAACAGGTCCCAAGATCGAGCCCTGAGGGACACCGGTATTAACAATTTTTTCTGTTGATCTATTCCCACCTATTACTACAATTTGTTGCCTATCTCTGAGATAAGATGAGACCCACTCATTTGCGACTCCTCGTACACCAATCCGATACAGTTTGTCCAATAGAAGATTATGGTCAACTGTATCGAATGCCCTAGTCAGGTCAAAGTAAAGTGCTATGGGATTGTGTTTGTCGTTAAGAGAGTCATATATGTCTGTACAAAAATCGCCTATTGCTGTTGATGTTGATTTGTTTTGTCTGAAACCGTTTTGACAATTAAATAATATGTTGTGGTGACTTAAGAATTTGTTAATACGAATATTATATGCCATGTCAATGATTTTTGCTATTTGACTCTGCAAACAAACATTACGGTATTTTGTAACATCATCTTTTGATCCCTTATTTTTGAAAATTGGTATCGATTTGGAAACCTTAAGAACCGATGGGTACTGCCCCGAAATGAATGATTCATTTATTATATGAGCCAATGGTAAACTTATTATCTCCCTAACATAACGCACAGCTTTCCCACATATGTCATCTATTCCACAAGCAAACTTCTTAGTTGTCTTCATTATATATTCTTCAATCTCTTGACTTGCGGTAGGACAAAGAAAGAAGCTGTGTTCACAATAAGGAGACAACTTCAATTTATCAACCTGTGGTTTTGGACAAGGTATGTCCATGAAAAAGTCACTTAGAGCATTACAAATTTCATTTTGGTTCGATATTATTTTGTTATTTATAATAAGTTGTTTCACTGTGTTATTTATAGACTTATTTTTTGACTCATTAATTATTTCCCAGCTCTCTCTCATAAGATTTGGGGCTCGTTGTAATCTGTCATTGTTATAAGTATGTTTATTTTCTTTCACTTTTTCATTGTAATAATGCTTCAAGATCTTATACCTTGTATGCACTATATTGTTAGACGTACTCTTTACAATTCTTGACATCTCACATAGCATATTATGCAGCTCTCTCAGTTCGGGGGAGCACCATGGTTTTTTATTTTCATTCAAATGGAATTTTTGCCAACTGAAAGCGATGTTGTAGTGATATTTGAAGGTGGTATAGAAGTTATTGAATTTCTCATCTATATTCGATGAATTAAATGTTTCTCCCCATGTTTCTTTCTGTAGTAGAGTTTCAAAAGTCATTATATTATTTTCTGAGATATCACGTTTGAATATTACTTCCTTTTTAGCTTTTTCGTAATGTACATAAAACTGGCATATTTGAAAAGTATGATCAGATATGTGATTTTCTTTGATTATTTGTTGCTCAACGTCTAAATTTGTGAACATGACATCAATAGAAGTGGAGCTTTTGTTGGTAATTCTTGTTGCATGATTGATATGATTTACCATTCCAAATTCATTGAAGATATTGATTACTTCTCTGGTTTTCACGGAGTCAGTTAGAAAATTGATATTAATATCACCACAGACTACCAGGTACTCTTTACCGGTATATATATCACACATTAGATCATACAGTTCCTTAATAAAAATTTTGATGTCACTGTCAGGTGTACGATATACAGAAATCACAAATAACTTTGATCCACCTTCAGTCAGATCTACACACATCACAGCAGCCTCGAAGTGCTTTTCTATATTATGATGAAAAGCCACTGATCTTGAAATAACAGCATGGTGTGATTTTACAAATATGGCACTACCACCATGTTTGAAATTACTGCGACAGAAGCAGTCTATGAGAGAGAAGTTATGTAATCTGAGATTTTTTATTTCTTCATGTCTCAGCCAATGCTCCGTAATACAAAAAATATCAATATCATATTGCTCAAGTATCATTTCAAGATCAGCGGCCTTACCGGGGATTCCTTGAACATTGAAATGCATTATATTCAGTTTCCTGTCACGCCTATTGACGTCATGCTTGATGGTGTCATTTCTGGTTTCTCTAAAAGAGAAATGGGTCTGGTTTCCTCCTCAATGATTTTCCTGGTGTTGAATTTTTCATAATGGCGATTGAAATCAAATCTTCTATAGTTAACTCCCCTTGGCCAGAATGAAGGAGTGTAAAAAGTATTCTTAAACTTGAAATCTGCTGCAATAGCATATGATTTGAGTTTTCCATTTTCTTTCAGGTCTCTAACGATGGAATCCTCCTCATAATCATCCGTTTTTCTTCTGAGGAATGCAATAATGTCTTCCTCGGTAACTTCTTGTGACACCTTGTATAGATACAGCCATACTCTTTTTTTAGCACCTTTGAATTTTTCGTCGCATTCATCAGATTGTCCTATATTCGTTTCTGTGAATCTTTTCCTTCCTTTTACTGTCTGCCATTTTCCTTCATCGAAGTTGTTCTGTAATACATCCTTTGATCCTTCCGCTGTTGAGTTATCAACACCATGCTCAAGATTAATAAGAGAGCACATAACATTTGTTTGTGTTTTCGTTAGTTTCTCCGATTCTTTCGAGTCAGTTATACTTGGATAATTTTGACACTTTTGGTTGGTCGCCCCTGTATGCGGTAACTGTAGAGATGATTCTTTAAGTTTATCATTGTCATGATTTATCTGAGCCGTATTTTTGGTAGGCCCTGTATGCGGACCCTTGCCACTTAGTCCTTTTTGCTTAACAATAACATGTGTTGGGTTTTTTCCCGAGCCTGAAAAAGCTTGCTGATGTTTCTTTGGTGATTTTTTTCCCCTATCTCTTCATCATTTTTATTCGGATTCTCATTCTTACGAAGCTTATCTATTTTATCATTAAGAACTACGATCAAATCATTGATTGATTTCAATTTATTCTCTAGTTTTTCATCAAGGAGCTTATCCAGGTTCTGTAGGATAGATTCTGATTGTGATTGTGGAGTCTCGATCTTATGTTTTTTTAACAAGTCAATATTAGTCCTCATTTCGTCATTTTCGATTTCCAGATTTTCAATTTTACCTTTTAATAGTTTATCGTTTTCTTTGAGTTCTGAGTTCAATTCCTTCAGAATCTTATTTTCCCATATTATTGACTTAAGTGAGGAAGTTTCCATATCACCAAGTGTTTCTAGGTTAGGATTTTCATGTTCTTCAACTGCTTCATCAAACTTCTGTTTATTACAGCACTTTTTTATTTTCTTGATAGCACAACTAGAGTGGAAGATTGTCCCACAGTTTTCACATGTAACTTTCTTTAAAACAGCTGGTTTTTTGCAATAACCACACAGAGCTCTTGATGCATCATCTTTACTTTCGGCCATCTTGATATCTATCTATCTATCTATCTATCTATCTATCTATCTATCTTTTTTTTTCCAAAGGAGAGGAAATCTTCAAAAGATCCCGGTCTTTCCGGAACGTCGGATTCTTACCGGCTAAAACCTCTCCTTCCTCCGAAGGTACTGCGCAGGAATCACCGATGTTGGTATAGTCATATGCGCAGCACTGATCTATTTCCTTCCGCTCTAATGTCTATTTTCTTCTTGTTCCTTCGTTCTCAGTACCGTTCTAATGTACTAGTGTATTTTCTTCCATTTTTCCTTCTCTAGGATCATTATTTCTAGGTGGTCAGTTCAGCAATTTCTAGTGTTGTATACAACGTCTGTCTCGGGGTGTGCCATCTGGGGCAGTCGAACAGTGTATGTGGTACTGTGTCTATTGCTCCACAGTATATGCATTCTTTAGTTTCAACTTTTTTGAATCTCTTTAGGTATGTTCTGAAGGCCCCATGGCCTGTAAGTACTTGTAATAGGTAGTAGTCTGTGCATCTATGTTCGCACTCCAGCCATTTTCCGAGCTCTGGGATTAGTCTCCTTGTCCATTCGGCTACACCCTCCGTTCTCTCCCATTCCATTTGCCATGCTTCCAGAGTTCTGTTTCTTTCCTCTTTTCTCATGTGGTGGGTCACTTCGTCCCTCCAGTGGAGTCTGTGTCTCTCTTTGGCTAGTAAGTGTTGCGGGATCTCCCCAGCCACTACATTCAGTGCTTTTGTTGACGTCGTTCTATAGGCGCTACAGATGCGTAATAGGCTCTTTCTTTCTACTCTCGTTACCAGATTTTTATAGGTTATTTTTTCTAGGGGGTTTGCATCTTGCAAGCACGGGTTTGGCAATCCCGGGATCTCCGAGCTGATACTGACTCGCCTTCAACTAGTCTTGAGGCAGTATCCTCCTCTTTAGTCCTTTCCTGTCGGCCTCCCTTGGCCAACTCTTGTCTTTTCTTGACCCCGATGCTATTAAGTTACCGAGGGCTAATGGTCTTTCAGTTTTTCCCCCTCATTTCTTTTCTATAACACTACGGAACCCAAGGTGTCAAACGCACCGTGCTAACGGGTGGATGGCTACATGAAAGCTAGTCGCAAACGGTGTCTTGCGAGCACCTGGCGACCCTCGCAAGCAAACAGCCTTAGTGTGGTATGGGCGCACTGCCACACTGGACATCTTGAACGACCCTACTCGTGGGACATAGATGGAAAAATTTACAGAAAACAAAGACACACCGTTTACTATAAACCCATTCGAAAGAAGGGATTCGATCACAAGGAGTCCTACGGGACCCAGCGGAAGGAGATTATATCTAGAAGCACAAACAGATACCGAAACGCAGAGGGAGGGAAAGGGAAACGAAGACGAACCCCAAGGATTGCAGCCAACTCCTGACACACGGAATGAGGATGAACTAGAGCAGCGACATAAGCGCAAAAGAACAGACACACCGGAGCAAAAACAGAAGAATGCAAACAAAGGTGGAGTGATATTCTGAAGCAGTCTAGAAGCCATCATAGAGCAAGTTAATGCGTTGAACGAGATGATAAAAGAATCATACAAACCAAAAGTGAAACTGGTAGAAATAGTAAAGCGAATCAATCTACACATCAGGCGGCTGCAGACAGAAGAGCAAAAGGAATGGCTGGAGGATGTAATAAATACCACAGGAGAAAAACAGAAAACGGAGGCAGCAGAGGAAAGAGACACCGAGACAACAAACACACAAACTGAAAAAAGCACGATCGACGCAGCAACCCAAGCAGACGAGGAAAGCATAAACAAAGAAGTTGAAAACCACGGACAAGTGAAAAAAATTAAAGACAAACTAAAAGAGATAACCACGGAGAGAGAAATGCATACCTTAACCGAAGAATACTGGCCGGAAGAAGCTTTCCAGGCAACAAAAAGATCAGAGGGAAACATGCTGAACACAAAGGGAGATGCAGTGGTATACACCGAAGAGGAGCAAATGAACAGCGGCATCCCTAGAAGATTCAAAGAGAGATATCCAGAGCTAGAGAATATCGAGTTAGACGCAAACGAGCACGGAAAAGTTGGCTTCATAATAGTCACCACAAAAACTTCAGCAAAGAGGGAATTTCAGTCGAGCGAAAAGTACGTTTACAAAATGATGCCGCCAGAAACACCTGAAGGAGAGGAAACGAGCACAAAATACTTCCGACTGGCAACCAGCATAAGAAGAGTACTGGAGGCGGCGAAGAAGATGGGACGAAACGAACTTGCACTTATAGCGCCTGAAGAACTGGAAGAAGAAAAGGCACGTGAATACATAGAAATAGGAGCCCGAGACATGGAAATGAAAGTGAATTTTTATGGCAGAAAAATCAAGGGTGTCGTTATTGTTAACAGCAAGGACGGGAAGACATATGCGGACCTTCTGAAGGAGGTAAAAGAAGGAGTTAAAGGAGCAAACATCCAAGTCAATAGGGTAAGACCAACTAAACGAGGAGGTGTCTTACTAGAAGTCAAAGGGTGTTTTAGCACGGCAAGGATGATCCAAAATATAATAAGGGAGACTCCGGGATTCGCAACAGACGTAGTCGCAAAAGGAGGAGGAAAGAAAAAAATCTTGCATGTTATAGGACTGGACGCGATTACAGACGAGGATGAAATTGTGAAAGCGATTGAAGACCAGGCCATACTGCAGAACACCGAAGATGTTATAGTGAGATCTCTCAGACCCACTTCTATAGGAACACAAAACGCAACAGTAGAGCTACAGGAAAGCATTGCTGAAAGCCTGATAAAAACAGGACACTTGAAAGTAGGCTGGCTGAGTTGCGCGGTCAGGGAAAGAATACAGCTCCAAAGATATTTCAAGTGCCAGGAAATGGGACGTGTAAGAGAAAATTGTACTGAGGAAGATAGAACAAGCGACTGCCTGAGATGCGAAAAAAAAGGACATAATACTTAGAATTGCCCTGAAGACCAGAAAATGACAATATTACAAACAAACCTTGGTAGAAACAAAGCGGCACACGATGCAGCATTCCCAACCGCAACAGAAACTGACGCAGACATAATAATAGCCAGCGAGCCTAACAAGAAAATATGCAATGGCCGGGGATGGTTCGCAGATACAGCAAAGGACGTCACAGTGCATAGAAAAAACAACAAACTATCCATACAGAAGTTACACAAATTTGAGGGATTTTTGACAATAGAATTCCCAAGCTTCACCCTATTCAGCGTATATCTGTCACCAAACATTACGAGGGAAGACTACAGAGACAAGCTGGAGAATATAATGGATAGAGCTAAAAGTTGCCAATCCGAAATAATTATAGCTGGAGACTTCAATGCCAAATCGGCAGAATGGGGTTCTCCTATAACAGATGCCAGAGGAACGCTCCTAATGGACTGGAGTTCAGCTCTGAATTTGACAGTTCAAAACAGGGGGGACAAACCTACCTTTGTGAGAAAAGCAACGAGATCTTTCATTGATGTCACACTTGCTAGCCAAAATATCTCAAAATCTCTAACGAACTGGCGTGTCCTTGATGACGAAACTCTGACAGATCATAAGTTCATAGCATATAACATCGGCGGAAAGTCTGTAAACAAAAACAAATACCCCAAAACCATTGACTGGGAAGCATGCATGACACTAATAAACTGGCACATAGACGATGGAACACCACCCAGCCTCAAAGAGTACGACGAAGTAATCCAGAAAAGGATGTCTTATAGAAAACGAAATCAAAACGTCGAACGTATATTGGTGGAATGCAGACATTGCTAACAAGAGGAAGGAATGTACAAGGCACAGAAGGGAAGTAACGAGAAAGAGAGGAAACGGAAACACTAACGCTAGGGAAATAGAAGAAGCAGAAGACCAATACAAGACATCGAAGAAGGAACTCAGGAGGCTTATAAACGAGTCAAAAAGAAAGTGCTGGCAGGAGTTACCGAGGGACCTCGAAAACGACGTGTGGGGTGAAGGCTTCAGAGTTGTTATGAAACAGCACCGATCCTACGCACCATACTCCCTGACCCCACAAGCAAGGGTAAAAGCCGTAAACGAACTTTTTCCAAGCGGACCCAACATAAATGTAAGGAGAGAGGAAGACACCGTTTTTCCACTATTCACAACATAAGAGGTGATGACATGCCTGGAATCACTAAAGAACAAGAAGGCACCGGGAACTGACGGAGTCCCAGTAGAAATCCTGAAAAAAATAGGGCTAGAGAAACCAAATTGGCTCACGGGATTTCTTAACCAAATGTTATCCCGGCAAACATTTCCCACGTGCTGGAAAGTTGCAAAACTAGTACTGATACCAAAAGGTCCTATCGAACCAGACATGGAGGAAGTAAAATGCAGACCCATATGCCTACTGAATTCAATCAGTAAAAAGTATGAGGCACTCATTGAAGGTAGACTCGAAGCCCACACAGAGGAGATCCACGGGATTTCAGAAAACCAATTCGGCTTTCGGAAAAAGAAGTCAACAATTCAAGCCATCGATAAGGTTATATTCCTCACTGTTGATACAAATTCTGAAAGATGGGGGATTCTGATAACCCTCGACGTGAAGAACGCATTCAATAGCTTACCCTGGAGTAATATCAAAAAATTGCTGAAAAAACAGAGAACACCACAGTATTTGATGAATATTTTAGACGACTACCTCCTCAATAGACGTCTGAATATTGAAAACAGAGAAGAAGTGGAGGTCACAGCAGGAGTCCCGCAGGGGTCAATTCTCGGGCCAACTCTTTGGAATCTATCCTATGAAGGAGTGCTGAGGAAAAGGTATCCAGAAGGAGTCGAGGCGGTCGCTTTTGCTGATGACTTAGCTTTATCAGTGCGTGCAAATAGCGACTACGAACTCATACACAAGGCGGAAATTGCAATAGGTATGGTGGAAGATTGGATGAAGGAAAATGGCCTAACACTAGCGAAACACAAATCCGAAACAGTGATCTTGAAAGGTCCTAGAAATGAGAAAAATATAGTAATCCGCACAGGAGGGACATCGCTTCATCCAGCGAAACATCTGAAGTACCTGGGAATCACCTTAAGCGAGAACGGAGACTACAGGGAACATATACGCAGAGCAGCAAGAAAAACAGAAGAAAGAATAGCCACTTTATCGAGGATCATGCCAAATATTAGCGGACCCAGCAGCTTAAAAAGAAGCATGCTTCATGGAGTAGTGAAATCTGTCCTACTATACGGAGCCCAGCTATGGTACCCCACCCTAGAAAAAAAAAATCTATCTATCTATCTATCTATCTATCTATATATCTATCTATCTATCTATCTATCTATCTATCTATCTATCTATCTATCTATCTATCTATCTATCTATCTATCTATCTATCTATCTATCTATCTATCTATCTATCTATCTATCATCATCAAATGATGATCATTTATCGAGAATAATACAATCTGACGATAACTCACCTGAATTACAGACTTTTGAACCAAAAACTATCATTTCAAAAAATGACGACGCCACTGTTCTTCCAAATACGGAAGAGAATCCGATAAGCAAAATCATAATTTCAAAGTCCTCAAGTAATGATAAAAATCAATTAAACACAAATGCAGAAGAAATTCTATAAATGATGATTTAAATGTTCATAAAGACACTAGAAATTTTACTCGAAAAATTCAACAAGAGTTGAACTATCTTCTGATTTGATTGAAAGCGATAAGTCTCCCGAATTATTCCCCTCAGGAAGAAAAACCAGGATTAGGAAACGTACAAGAATTAAAAATCGAATAACTCCTGAGAAACAAAGAGAATTCATTTCTGAATCGAATTAAATTGATAATACCTCTGACATAGCAATAAAGAAAACCGATATAAAGCAAAATACTATAATAATGAATCGAATCGCTTCCGGAGAGTATATGGAACCGATTCCTGAATTAAATAAAGTTAATATTCATCCTGAAATAATAATAAAGAAAACCGATAAACAGAAACATAGTAGAATGAAAAATCGGAAAACTTCAGAAAAACTAAGAGACCTAATTTCTAATTCGAATAATATTCATAAATCTCCCGAAAGAAAGAAAACCAAGAACAAGAAACGTAAAAGAGTAAAAAATCGAACAACTTCCGAAAAGCCAAGAGAATTAATTTCTAAATCGAAAAAAAATTGTAATTCTCCTGATACATTAGATAAGAAAATTAATATAAAGAAACATACCAAAATAAAGAATCAAATAACTTCCAAAAAGCGCAGAGAACTTATTTCTGGATGGAATAAAATTTGCAACTCTCCTGAAATATCAAGAAAGAGAATCTATGTAAAGAAAAATACAAAAATTAATGATCGAATAACTTACGATGAGCCGAGAGAACTAACTTCAGAATTGAATAATATTCCTAATTCTCCCAAAATATTGAGAAAGCAGAACTATGTCAATAAACATATGAAAATTAAAAACCGGATTAATCTCGAAAAGTCAAAAGAACTGATTTTTGAATTGAATAAAATTCAAAAACCTCTCCAGATATTCATCTTCAGAAAGAATAAGAAAACTCATATGAAGAAACATAATAAAATGAAGAATCGAATAAAATTCTTAATGCAAAGAGAATTGATTTCTTAATTGAATGAACTTCATAAATTTCCCCAGATATTTCTCTTCAGTAAAAAAGCTTATATAAAGAAACGTACGAGAATTAAAAATCGCATAACTTTCAGAAGATCAATTCACCTAGTTGGTGAAATGAATAAACATCGTTTTCCAAAATATTCTCCTTACGGAAGAAAAGCCATATGAAGAAACATACTAGAACAAGAAACCGAATAATTTTCAAATGGCTTAGACAACTGGTTACCAAATCGAATGAAATTTATAAATCTCCCGAAATATTTCTTTCAAAAATGAAAAACTCTGGGAATAAATATACAAGAATAAAAAATCGAATAGCTTTCAAGAGACCAAGAAATAGTGTTTCTAAATTGAATGAAATTCATAATTCTATCGCAATATTCCACTTGAACAAGAAAACCTACGTGAATGAACAAAAAAGAAGAAAAATCGGATACTTTTTGAAAGGCCAAAAGAATCATTAAAACCACCAGAAATTGAAAGAAAATTTCGGCAGAACCAAGAAAGAAAAAAACAGCTTATATTGACAACTCGAAACGATTATTACGAAGAAGTTTTGACTAGTTTATTCTTTTGTCTTATAACAATTATTGGTTATTGAAATCAATACAAACTTCATTGTGAAGAATTATCAAGACTGATACAATTGAAAAAGAATATAGCACTAGCTCAACAATTCAAATAAAATAATTGAATAGATCAAGAAACAGAATTCCTAATTCAGCGAAATTACAGAAATTTCATAAGAGCATTGTGAGAAAAATTCCTCTCCAATGATTACTTCAGAAATAGTTAAATTGATGTATGAAGTGATAACCACCATTTTGCAAGATATCAAAAATATTCTTTGTCATTTGCGAGACTGAACACTCTACTATATCGAAACATGAAAATCAAAAACATCAAATTTACATTCCACTCAAGAAATCACAATGAATCATATCATACAATGAAATCCAAAAACATCAATATAGAAAACAAAATATTCACCGACTGAATCATTTTTATACAAAAAAAAGGAAAAATTCAATCAAGCATCAAAATATTTCCGAGTACCGTTTATCCCGAACCCCTTTTCCTAATTGAGATGAGTTAAAAGACAATATTACCGAAAAGATAGTACTCGTCGAAGAATACATTGTACTTCGAACTTGAGAGCATGAACTGTGTTGACGTCAAGCTGTAAATAATTCATCGACCACAGACACTTCTGCTGACCAGCCTCAGAAGAGATACAAATACCAGCCGTTCAACTACCTCGTTCTACTGCGTAGTTGAATCTTCGGGGGGAGGAACTATATCATCACCACCCATCTACAGAGATAAGCTGAAGTGACACAATCCAGAGTAACCCGAGACGAGGGATGGAACCCTCAAGTGGTTCACGAACATTCTTTTATACCCGATTCCTTTCTCATAGTCAGTCAGACACCAAACTTCCAACAGTAAACATTATATACAATGTAGAATTTATACACAATAAAGTAAATTATTATTAAAAAGCAAATCATCCAGTCTCGAAATATATCTAATTAGTGTCTCATTCGTATAGTTGTGCAGGCCAATATAGGGTGTTTTGTTATTGTGTGTCTAATTGTTCAAACAAACCACCGAAGAGTTAACATCAGAAGTGGGATCAACCAAGATCAACCAAAATCAACCAAGTTCAACCAAGATCATTCAAGATCATCCAGGATCATCCTGAATCGTCGTAGATCGTCTTTGATTTTATCCTACGATGGGTAATGAAGAAAAGATGCAAAATCACAATGAAGTGGAGGAGTTCGATGATATAAGCGACACCGAAGCGGCACCGCCTAAGCCTGCTAAGACAACTTGGCAATAAACGTTGATGTCACTCATGACCCTCCAACATCAACAAATAATGGAATTATCCCGGAGAGCAACAACTTCCCAAGAGCCACCAGTGGTGGCATCTTCTACCCTGCCAACCACATCAACCTCAACATCTTTCCGTTTAGCATATTTCGACCCTAATGATAGTGACCACGTGATTGATGAATGGTTTTTAATTGCATCTAAACTGAAGGAAGAAGAACGCGTCGGCGATAGTTTTATTATTGCAAAAGCAACCGAAGCTCTGAAAGGGTGTGGTCATCGCTATTATTGTGACTGGCGACCAGTACTACGTACATGGGATGAGTTTTGCAAAGACCGGATTGTTGCTTACCTAGTCATTGAAACAGCCGATGCACTTGCTTTTATGGCCTCAACCTTACGAAGCAGTGATTGTGAAACTTTGAGTGATTACGGTATTCGAAAACTACGGTCAATTGACCGTTTTTTTAGTGGATTGCCATGGAAAACCACCCTTAGCATGATCGAATATGGTATCGATCATAATGAAGCGCATGCTGCAATTCGTATGCAACAACCACTTACGGACAGAGACCTGCTGAAATTGCTAAGCGAATACGATGCACGGCGACGAGAATACCGAAAAAGTCAAAATCTGCAATCGAACGATTTTACAAGATCAGACGCATGTCATCACCGTCAACGGCTAGAAAGAAAACCGAAAGGTACATGTTTTAAGTGCGGTCAGAAGGGACATCATCAGGATAGTTGTGAACTACAAACGAGCGACGACAACCACAAGCCCATTGCTAGAAACATGTGTTCTGTTAAAGCAGACCGCCCACTTGTGCCCATTGTCACAAATTAGGCCACACAGAAACGAATTGCGGGTCTGAGCACGAGAACCCAAGGAAGCTTTCGTACTAGCAAAATGACAACTCCTTACTACACTGCTTGCTACCATATTGTGCAAAAACAGTGATCCCGAACTAGCATATCTCATCAATAGTGATGCCAATGTATCAATCACAAGACATTCGATACTGGTATTTAAAGGTGGTAAAATTTTCTTTAACCAATATAGATTTCATCATTGTTTGGAGTTGAAGGGCTCAAATTACATCAGCTGTTGGCCCACTAGAGGAACAAAACACAAATTACTATGAAAGTGCACTATGAAACACCAGTGGCGTACCGGACTGGCTTAGGAAGAAATGATGCAAAACGAACATGTTCTCATGCGGAAGGGGCATTGGTCCACTGTCGCCGCCCATGAACAACTGAAACGTTGGCCTACCACTGGACAGCAGTCGCAAGGCAAAAGGTACGGTATGTTTTGTTCACCGTTCTGAGCAATCATTTGATTCTATGCATGGTAGGTTAATGAGTGGCAGTGGCCCTTATGTAACTGAGAGTTGGCATCCAACTGTATTGAGAGGATAGTGGCAACCCCACTATGCCTGGTAGCTAAAAAGAGGTAGGAGCCCAAATGTAAGAGGTGACATTCACCTGTGTTGAGAGGATAGTGGCCACCCCACTATGCCTATAGTAGCTACTTTAAAGAGGCAGGTGCCCAAATTGGGTTGGATGAACCTGTATTAAAAAGATAGTTGATAGTTGTGCAGGGGCATAGCACTTGTACAGCTTGTGAATGACAGCAAAATTCAATTTCGTGAGGCATAGATTCTGCTGTGTATTTTTTATTGCAGATGACTATTGGCTTCTCACACTGTCGAAGCGAGGGCGCTCCGAGCGCATGTGATGAAGTACTGGTGTGGCCGGCAGCAAGGCCTGCGGGAACGCCAGACGAGGAGTTCTTGACGAAACGCCAGAGGCGGTAGTACCTAACGAGAGAACGCCAGAGGCAGTAGTGCTTGAGAGCTCATCCAATAGACTAATATCTCATTCGTATAGTTGCGCAGGCCAATAAAGGGTGTTTTGGTATTGTGTGTCTAATTGATCAAACAAACCCCCGAAGAGTTAACATACATAAAATACTCTGTATCTCGCTTATACAGGGCGCTAGACCCATCATATAGGGGTTTTTCAGAACCAGCTAGGCGACCTCTACCTACCCTTACAGTACGCTCATTTCCCAATGAATCAGCCTGTATACTATTATCGACTGTATTCCAGCCTCCTTAGTTTTCGAAGAGTTTGCAATTTTGAATTTTCGAAAGAATAAATCTCCCAAAAACTTGAAGGTTCGAAGGTGTGAAGTTCGTTTTCCGATTCCTAGTTTAGTTTTCCTAGAATTTGGAATTTTCGATGAAATCATTTGGAGGGACCATTTGAGATATTTCGAGCTGATTTTCGAGAGAGGAGTATTGCTTCAAAACTCGTGTTATCGAAAAATTCGCGATATTGGAGTTTTCGTAAAAGTCATAGTCAACAAAACGGTAGGTTTTTCAGCAAAATCGATTTACTTATTGTATTTTTTTGAGAAATGCACTAGCGACGTTTCAAAGGTCCATATATTTGCAACGAGTAGACGGAATTTCAGAAATGAAAAGCAAAGAATAGGGAATGAAAAGGGCTTTTCAACGAGGTATCATTTGTCCCCCATTCACAGTTGAAAAAATGTAGGGGATGCTACCCCCGTTTAGAAGGTGAAGATTGGGCTATACTTTTGGCGTCAAAAGTTGTCCCTCTAATATACAAAGTTGATGTGTTTCAGGTTTTTCTCGATAAAATGTCTTCCTGGTAGTTATACCTTCCAGTACGTTTTCGTCTGGCCACCATGTATGTGTTAAACACGGTAGTGAGATCCGTTGTATGTCATCTAGGTTAGTTTTCGAAAACTTCGCGACTTCCTAAAGAAATCATAATGTATTAAAATGTATGTTATATCCAAATATCATATTATACTCATAAAATTATATACACCCTGTATTGTTATCTCTACCTAAGCAACTGTAGAATAGCGAAGGTTGTATTTTCTCAAGATGCGACTATATAGCATATATTATTATTGATTCAACATTCGAGCAGAGAAGTTGTTGAGCTAAATTATGCAGTCTAGATCGATTTAATGAAATAAAAACAAAACGCCATTTTTTTAAACCAACGTTTACATCACAATTCATAGAATGTATATTTCGAACAAATTCTCGGATGAATTATCTGCCTCAAAACTCGCGTATCAGAGAAGCGCCGAGACGGTAGTTAAGTACATTATACTCTATAGTCCATTTTTCCTGGGTTGATAATTGTGTCAGATTTGGTAACTTTTCAATGCCATTAGTGCGAAACAAAAAGTTTCTAGCAATGACAGACGTCTCAATAGATTCATACATTAGCTGGGAACATCAAAGCATCAACAATTATGGCAACACTCCACTGTCACTTGGCGAATCCTTACAATCGTTTGTTTACATGGGAATTTGTTCTTATCATCGTATTCTCATCAAAATGCTGAGAAGTTTGAGTGGAGATGCCCAGAAAATGAGATAAGAGATAACAGGAGCCCCTTGCTTTCATTGGATTTTGTTTGCAAGGTAAGTGAAGAATCTTCATGAATATTCATTCACCACGATATTTCAATGGTTCAATAGTTTTTATGAGATATTATTACAGATCGTGATTGCTGCTTCAAATGTAGTAATTGAACTGTGTAGGAAGTATCTGCATACTTTCACATCGACTAGTTGTGATCCAGTTGTGATGGATTCATTCTTTGGAACAAAATTAGTTTTAATCTTTGAAACTGCTAACAAAGTTCACCATGGAGAAATGAACCACGATAACGTTCTCCACTGATTCGATACACAACTGCTTTCGAAAGTGCAGTTACTAATTTATTTAGTACAATTGCAAGCCACAGACTTTATGAATTGAGAGATATTCGAATTTGAATCTGTATTGTAATTTTTGTTGAAATGTAACGATGTGTAGCGTTTACATATTGAGCAAATGCACAACTATGTTTGTCCCACAAATAAATGAATCTATAACTTCTGGATTCTTTCTGAAACACACCTAGTAGGATTGGACAGTAATTGGTTTCGAAATATTGAACCATCAAATGAGAAAGAAAAAACAGATATGATACTGAAAGATGAACATTTTTTAATATCATTATGTAGTTATTATGTACTTCCTTTGAATATTCGATACAATTCGTAACATGAGAAAAGTCCATTATATCATCATCCAAATATAATGTATACATGTATACACTTAGGAATGAGAATACAAAGAAATGTTTCAAATAAATGTCGCTATATTTGCGCAGATATTTTTTTTTATTCATAATATTCTTAGGTATACAGATATTTCGCTTTTCTGAATGAAACACCCTATATATTTTTCCACCGTTAAACTCTGCATCTAATACCATCTTTATTTTTCCAATAATTCGCGAAGTTGTCAATCTGAAGCGGAAATTATGAAAATTCGACGATATTTTGTGCACCATAAATTGTGTCAAAAAAACGTTCACATTAATGAATGGGTGCTCATATTTGGTCAATACGAAGATGAAGAATGGTTGAAATGTCTGAACACAGTAGAAATCCAGTTTTTGATAGAGGGTGTTTTCAGGAGAAACGTCAATTCAGGAGATTCCAATCAACGATAACGTCATTTTTTCAAATGGAACACCCAGAATACTATTCCACCATCTAGTACGACTATTCTAGGCCTTCAAATTTTGTCCATATGATATACCCTCTAAAATCAATTGTTTTTGGGAAAATTGCATTTTTAGTGTACGATTCGAAAATTTTCACATTTTCATAAAGCAATCTTCGAATATCAAGTTCAATTAAGTGTTCATTTGAATACTGTTACATAATGAGGAACTCAAAATGATCAAATCAAATGAGAATAATAGCATCTGCAATGAAATAAATACAAGATTCAGAATAAATAATTTCAATTGAAATGACAACGAATCAAGAAAGAACTAATGAAAACATCATTCATCTTTTTCATCAAATGTTCAAAATGACCACCACTCACTTCCATACAATAAACGATGTGGCATATCGACATCAGCAGTTCGAAAAACCTCTTTGATTCGATTCTTCATGTCTTCTTCACTAGTCGCGGGTGTTTTGTATACCTGTTCTTTTGCATAACCCCACAAAAAAATCCATTTCTGTGAGATTGGGTGAACGAGGTGGCCATTTATAACTGGTGCCACGTCATGTAGGTACCACATGCGTCGCCTAACATGAGCAGGTAATTCTTGTAGTAAATATGGTGGTTCGTTCTGTACGAAATTTAATCAAACTTGGCCATTAACAGTTCCGTCGAAGAAATAGGGGCCTAAAACATGATTCCAATCATTCCACCCCATACATTTAATGACCATTTCGTTTGATTGGTAGTCCTAATACAATGCGGTTGCACTTGTTGCATAATAATGGGAATTTATTTATTCATTCATTTATTTATTTATTTATTTTATTACATCCAGCAGGAAGTACATGATTTACATTGGCGGTGAATCGGTTAATTAGGTAGTGTCATATGTAGATGTCTCATAAATTGATTGATATTAAAAAGAAATATGTCTACATTACATAATTCGTTAGCTTGTCTACACATTGTATTAATAGGAGAGTAAAAATGGTGAAGAGAATTTGGTACATTCAAATGAAATGTTAAGTAAGATCTGAGGTTAAACGTGTTACATAGACCATTCCAGGTTGACGTCATCGACAGGCAACCATATTGCTTGTGGGGCACACTAATCTATAACCCCATTAGAAACAACGTAATCACAGGTCAAAATGAATTGGTTTTTCTTAAAAATGCCAGCTTTTTGTGCAGTTGTTGGGTGTTCTAAAAGGAGGGGAAGGGATAAACTTCGACTTTTTCGAATTCCTAGGGCGTACAAAGGGCGTGGAGGAAATTTTGATGCATTATCACAAGAACGTCGCATGGCATGGATTCGAGCACTAAAACGTGGAAAGTTGAATGAATCGTTTATAAACAATGCAAGAATATGTGAAAAACACTTTGTAACAGGTATGTAAGTTGTCTTTTTAAAATAGGTGAACTAATAAGAGTATTTTTTTTTCTGTTGGTAATTCGTTTTTTTATATGTATATTTTTTGATTTTAGTGGTGCCAGCTGAGCTCAGAGGATGAAAACAATCCTGATTGGGTACCCTCAGTGAACATGGGATATCAAAGTATTAAAAGTCAGGATGGAATAATTTATTTATTTAGTAATAAATAGTCTCAGAAGTGAAGTGTACATTCTTGTTTTATCTCTTCTTGTTTCTATAACTTCCATCTATAAAACAAGTTTTCGATAATATTCAGGTATATAATCTACCTTGGCAACAACAACAAAATGTGTATCAATTTTCTTCGCTAAAACTTCCAAAACAAATCCAGCCTCATAATACTTTATAGGCTAGCAAATACTTGTAAACCTTCATCTGCTCCCCGCTATAAAAACTATGACTAGTAATTAAATAAGTCTATTTGGCCTTCACTGGGCAGAAAACTCAAGTCTCTGGTCATTTCTGCTGGCACTAAAGCGTACGGGTCTATATTGTTAATAAAACCCAACTTTTGTTCATATCACACTCTAATTTCTTCGTCAAGCGAAAGATAATAATCACTGCGATTCATTTTCAACAAAATCACTCGGAAAACACAAGAAAAAACTTTTTAATCACCAAATTCAGCACAACAGGTCAGAACCATCAATGTTAAATAAATGGAGATCGATTCTTTGTGTGCCCCACAAGCATTATGGCGGAACTGTCAAAATCAGGTGACCTGGAATGGTCTATTGAAATTAATGAATGACAACAGCATTTTGGAATCAATGAGATTGCGAATGATTTTGTGTATGAATGTGAGATCACTGATTCATTTTGTTTTACAAAGTGACTCGAATTCAAACTCACTGAGAAGATGGTCGTAATTGTAACCTCTTACAGGATACAGTCCATGTATTTTCATATAACAATAACTGTGAAATTTATTCTGTACTCTTTCAATAGCGGCGATGGATCTCTCATGATTCGGATTCCACACGGAACTACAATGACTGAATCAACTCTTCACCAGAGAATTGTAAACAGCCCCCAAGGCATCTGGAGATTTTATTCCTCTGAAATATTCCTAGATCTTTGAACTCGGTAACACGAGGAAGCTGTATGTTGGAAGTTGAGTACAAGTATTCTATCGTATTTGTTCTTCTAGTATTCGTCATAACCCTGCATTTTCCAACATTGAGAGTTAATTTATTTTCTGCACACCAAACACAAACAAGTGTATTGATATCATTTTGCAGTGATATGCAATCCGATCCCTCATCAACCATTCTGAAAATATTCATGTCGATGAGAGACGCGATCAAAGGCTTTGCTGAAATCCGTTTAAATCACGTCAACCTGTTTTGTGGTATCGAGTGCACTAGAAAAAAATTGGGTGAATGTACACAGGTTTGTTGCAATACTCCGACATTTGACAAATCCATGCTGAATCTCTGAAATCGACCGACAAATGTGTTCGTAGATCATCTCCGAGTGTATAATCTCGATTAACTTACAGAAGACAGATTTAATTGCAATGGGTCTATAGTTCATAATATCGGTTGTTGCTCCAGATTTGAATATAGGACAGATCCTGAACATTTTCCATGATTTTCGAAACTGTTTGGTTTTAATGATCATATTAAAGATAAATGAAAGTGGAATCGCGAATATTTGTATGTGATCTTTCACGAGCTTTTCTGGAACATTGTCCGGACTACATGTTAATTTGTTTTTTAATTTTTTTGCTGCCATTTAGATCTGGTCTCGGGTAATGGAATTGCTGTTGGAATACTGACTTGGCTTATTGCATGTGATTCTATTATTGTCAACATTGGTCGGGGAAGATAGACACTCTCAAAATATTTAGCAAATACATCCACGACTGATTCAGCTGTAGTGAAGATTTGATTTTCATATTTCATTCGGCCGGGTATGCGAGATTCATTTCTGGGATATTTTTTGAGGGAGTTTTCGGAATTTCTTGTTAACATTTTATGCGCTACATCAATCTGTTTTTTGACTGTGCGTCTGACCAAATTGGATATTTGCGTGAACAACAGTTCTTTGAAGGGGTACACTCTCTGATGATATTCTGAATTATTTCATTGAAAAGAATACAAGCATCATTCTCATCCGTGGTAGATAGATGGGTAGATAGTTCATTGATCCAAATGCGAGCTAACAAAGCTATAGGACAAGTCAAAACAAAGTACATGTATAAATAAAGTTATTCATAAAATACAATACATAGTTGGATATAGATAAAATGAGACACACATCAACGACATCAACTCGCAAAATCGACAAAAATATTATAAATATCTGAACAATTATGAATGTGAACATATTTCAGACAAAATGTTTGTTATAACAATAAAATAAAAATAAAACATTAAAAATATTCAGAATATTCATCAAGGTTGTATGGAGTAAAGCCCAACAAAAATGCTTTGATTTTTTTTCTGAAAATATGCGTCTGTTCTATTACTTTCAGCTCATTTGGAAGTACATTGTATAATCTCAGTCCTATCACGTTCAGTGATTTTTGAGAAATGGTGAGATGTGAGGGTGGTAAATGGAAGTCGTTTTTTTTTTTTCTCGTATTATAATTGTGATATTGGTTGTTTGTGGGAAACGTTTTTTTATTCGCGTGAATATATGTTATGACTTCTAAGATAAAAAGACCAGGGAGTGGTAGAATTCCAAGTTTCTTAAAAAGATCTCGACATGACGTCTGCTGGGAGACGTTTGCAAGGCAACGTATTATTCGCTTTTGTGCGATGAATACGTCTTTCGCTGCTGGGGAGCTCCCCCATATTGTGATTGCGTAGCAAATTCTTGATTGTACCTGGGCGTGATAAAATAGGAGCAAACTAGGTTTGTCCTAAACGCGTTTGAGGATTCTAATTTGGTAGCATTTGGAGTGTAGAGAGCTAGTCAGATTATTGCAATGTGATTTAAAGCTAAGATCGTTGTCGATTATTATACCTAAGAATTTGGAGGATGTACTATGTTCAAGAGGTGTGCCGCAGATGTTCAGGTCCAGGGAAGGTGGATTGGTGTTTTGCCTGGTATGAAAAGTAGTAAAACTTGTTTTTGAGGTATTGAGAAACAGAGAGTTGTTGCTCAGCCAACTATGTAGGGCATCAGTTGTGTTGTTTATATTATTTTGGAGTTCTACTGCGGATTTATCACAGAAAAGCAGGGTAGCATCATCAGCATACAAACAGGTGAAGGCTCCTGGCAGAACAGTTGGCAGTTCATTTATATAAATTAAAAAGAGTATAGGTGCTAGGACGGACCCTTGGGGAACACCAATGTTATTTTGTTGTGGATTTGAGACATGGGTTATTGTTTTAATATTGTTGGTGTGATTGATTTTTACCCGCTGGATTCTTCCTTCAAGAAAGGAACTGAACCATTCGTAAGGTTTACCTCTTATTCCATTAAGATAAAGTTTATCAAGCAATTTTTCGTGTACTACACAGTCGAAAGCTCGACTAAGATCGCAGAAGACTCCTGTTGGATTTTGTCCAGTTTCAATAGATTGTATAATGTTTCCATAAAAAGAGTTAATAGCACTGATAGTTGAATGTCCTGTACGGAAACCATGTTGATCGGGATGAAGTAAGTTATTCACGTTCAAAAAGTTGAGGAGTTGAGAAAGCATAGAATATTCGAAAATTTTCGAGAGTACGGGAGGCACTGTGATTAGCCGGTAATTTTCTAAATTATGCGGGTCTGATTTTAGCATGAAGTATACTCCAATTTACCCTATTAAGCAGTATGAGGAACTTTTGAGAGTTAATTTTTCTGAAATCGAATCGTTTCTCTTTGGAAATAAACACCTCTTGCTCATTAGGCAGCAAGGGTGTGTTGATAATAATGGCGGGATGATGAGAGTCGATGGTTACTAAGGGATCGTCGTCTAGGCTAACATCACAGTCAACGTCGCTTGGTGATGATACCGAGTCCAGTATCCTGTTATTAACATTCCTAATTATAGTTTTTTGGGTGAGATCGCAGATGTTGATGAAGTTGTTACATCTAGATAGAAGAGCAGACTCAGCATTTGTGTAATAAAAATTAGCTAATTCGCTTATATTGAAATCACCAAGTACTATGGTATGATGTGATTCACAAAAGTGTTCAATAAATTCAAAAAATTCATCGTATTCATCAAAACTCGTGTTCGGGGGAATCTAGACCACGATCAGATAAGTTACCCTCTCAGGATGGTTGAGTATCTTGACGCATAATGAATCAACTCTTCTCACAGGAAAAACCAGGTTGTGTTGTTCAGAGTGACAGACACTGTTATCAACTGCAAGTAGCACACCTTCACTCCCCGATCCATATTTACGATGATTATGTCTATTAACAAAACCATATTTATGAAAGGTGGCTTCATCAGCAAATAATACAAAATTGGAGAAATATCTGTCCCGATCAATTTGTTTGTTGAGCCCACTCATAGAAGGTTAGTCGCTTCTCAAAATCATCAATCAATAGCTCTTGCATTCGCTGAATTCGATATGGATGTATTTTGTTCTTGGACAAAATTTTTTGTACAATAGTACGACTTATGTCAGATTGTTTCGTTATTTTCCGTGTCGAGATATGAGGGTTTTCCATTATTTTCAACATTACGGTCATTTCGTCTACGGTCTTCTGATATTGCACTCTTCGACCTTTCAATTTTTTCGTAACACTGCCAGTTGTGCTAAATCTTCGAAGCACATTTTCTAATATCTCCTTTCTTGGCTGTCTTCTATCCGGAAATTTCTGTTTTTTTAATCATTTGTGCGAGTAAAACATTCTTATCACTGGCACCCAGTACAAAAATGATTTCCGTCAGTTCCTCTACCAAAAAATTCATAATCCTTAAACTTCCTTGATCTCAATATCTACATCCACAATACATCTAAATAATAACTAACTACCTCTACTAGCGAAAACGTCTAATCCAAAGCCTACTTGTTGAAAATGTGGATATATTCATTCCATTCGTTGGTAAGCACACTTTTTTATTTCTTTACATTCATTTCTTCACAGTTTCCAAATTTGGAACACAAAAAGGTTGGATGTATTCAAAAGAAATTATCAAAACAATTAATTTGAACATGATATTCAAGGGTTGCTTGATGAAAACGTGAAAATTTTCGAATCGTGAACTAAAAATTCAATTTCCTCAAAAACAGTCGATTTCAGAGGGTATATCGTATCGACGAAATTTGAATGAATAAAATATTTCTTCAAGATGATGGAATAATATACTGGGTGTTCCAGTCGAAAAAATGAAGTTATCGTTAATTGAAATCTCCTGAATTAACGTTTCTCCTGAAAACACCCTGTATCAAAAACTTGACTTCTACTGCATTCAGACATTTCAACCATCCTTCATCTCCGTATTCACCGAATATGAGCACCCATTTATCACTGTGAACGTTTTTTTGACATCATTTATATTGCACAAATTATCGTCGAATTTTCATGATTTTCGCTCCAGTTTGACAACGTCGCGAATCTTTGAAAAAACAAAGATGGTATTGAATGCAGAATTTTACGCTGAGTTTGATGGTGAAAGAATATATAGAGTTCACTGTTTGAATAAAACCAATTTTATGTTGCCCCGCTCTAGCTGATCATCCTGTACATCTCAAAATATTTTAGCACTGTATATCCGCGCGAATATTTTTTTTTCTTCATATAAAACTTCTCACGAAATGAGACATCCTGTAATTTTCAGAGAATATCGTGAGAAGCAAGGGAAAGGAGATGAGAATTGGTGTTCTTTTTAAATTTCTGAAGGTCATATGCCTCGGGGAACACCTCCCTGGGCAAAGTGTTCCAGAGCCTCGATGTTCGTTGGATGAACGAGTCTTTGAAAAGAGATGTTCTGCAGGTCACCAAATTAACCACATAGGGGTGTGGAGAGTGGACTTGACGGGTTAACCTCGAAGAGACCGCCAAAGGAGGAACGATTGTTGATATTTCAGAAGAGCACCGCCCATGAAAATATCTATAGAATAGAGATAGATCGCCAACCCTTCTACGGTGTTCCAGAGAAGTAAGCGAGTTAGTAAGCGAAGCATCACCAACGAGACGAACTGCCCTTTTCTGGACAGAATCCAACAGCTTCAGGATATGCTCAGGTGCTGCGCTCCAAATATGGGAACAGTATTCCAGGACAGGTCGGATTTGTGCCTTATAGATCGTAAGCAGCTGACTGGAAGTGAAATAGCTCCTGGCACGAAACAGGAAACCAAGTTTTTGGGATGCACTTTTAGCAATTGATCTCACGTGATTTTCCCAAGAAAGGGTATTGCTGATAGTTATACCAAGCATCGAGATGGATGACTTCAAAGGTATTGTCACCTCTGACAAGCCTATGTTGGGCATTGTGAGGTCGGCTTTTTTGGAGAAAAGGCATGCTTGTGTTTTGTTTGCATTGGAATCCACTAAGTTTTTGGATACCCATTCGAGATTTGTTGCCAAATCCATATTTATGTTGTTAACATATCTTCCTCGTTCGTATTTGATGACAACATTAAGTCCAAATATTTTTTGTATTCTCATTCCTGAGTTATTCTACTTCCACACACTAACGGGCCTCCCTGTATGTAAGTTCATATAGCCAAATGAGATCCTCCTTCTCTCGAATCATTCATTAAGGAATAGCGTGTATCAAATCTAAACATATGATATTGTCATATGGTATATTACGTCTTCATAAACAGGCGGGTTATTTGAAGTAATGGTCAACCGCGTTGTGTAGAATTGAAAATGATTATGTCGAACCCATACTTGGTCATGTAAAAAAAAAACAAGTGAAATATATGAAAGAAATGAAGTAGAACGACCAGGAGAGGAAAAGGTATAGTTCGGACGCCTACGCCACAGTTTTTCCTCATTTGCCCCTCACTCCTCTTGAGGACTTGCCGGAGAATAGGGTGTATTTAGGTAGGAATTATTTCCCCTTATTCTGTTCCTTGTTTCAATCCTCATGTATTTTGATTTCTCATTATTGATAGTTCACTATTTTTGTGTAAAATTTTCCCTCGATTAATTAAAGCGGTTAATAAAGTGAAATGTGCAACATATGAAGTGGTATACGATAACAGTTGCTCATCAAGAAAAAACTGCTGTGAAAAACTCAACCTCAATCTGAAATAACAAGATGATGTCATTGAAATTGGAAACATAACCAAAATATTTCAGTAGAGTAAGAATACTGCAACACCTACTGACGAACTTTTTTTTTTTTTTTTTGGCATTCGGACTTGGTCCATACAGCCAGTCACTATCTTTTATATATTTACATTCTTCATTGTCTTATCACTAGTGAAGTGGGATTTATTTCAATAGACAAACAAGACTAGACCTCGGGAGATTAAAAAAAAAAAAGAAAAAACATAAGGGTCAGAAGAGAGGATCGCAGATATCTAAATACAGAATTGATAACGTTCGCCCTTGGCTGCGTCAAATTGTTAGACCTGTTTTTTGTATGAATTAAATGATGCAGAGAACGGTTTTCTTATCATTTCGTGCTAAAAGTGTTAGCAAATTAAATGGGGTAGGGGTTCCCAACAGAAGAAGGTCGGAGTAAAGCTCTTGGCCTTCCAACTTTGTATTTTCGCAGTTGAAAAATATATGGTCCAAGTCATCTTCTACATTGCACGTTCCACATAGGTTGAAGTTAGTAATTCCAATTCTAGCTAAAAAGGCAGGGTAACATCCATGGCCAAATTTTAACCTATTGTACACAGATATGCATCTCCTGGATAGATTGAGGTCATAGTGCCAGTACTTGGTTGGTATATCAGGGTGAATTTTCGTGTACCTTGTCGGATTTTTTGTACAGTAATTTTGCCACATTTTCAACCACTTTCCCGTTTGAACAATTTTATCTGAAGCGATAAGATCCTCCAGGCATATTTGAAATGTTGCCAATGTGGCCAGGTTGACGGCTTCAGATAGTACGGCAAGCTTTCGTGTACTAAGAGTTGGATCCGCAACAACCTGTCCTGAAACGGCTACCTCTACTGCTTCATTTCTTACTGGCTTTTCAATTTGACGATTTTTATTTGCCACAGATCCCGTTTGTCGAAATTTTGAAATCAGCTCCAAAACGTATTTACGATTAACGTTTTTGTTTGGTGTTGCTCATTGAACATTCTACTGGCTGTGTTGGCACATTAATTATTTTTCAAATGATATTCAATTATTTCTACTCTATCCTGAATCATATAAATCATTTTTATGTTTTACTCGTTAATATACCTGAAGTACTACTGACAATAAACCGACACAACTAAGCACTAAAACAAAAGGTTTTTTATTGTACCAAAAAATAGGCGTAGTAAGTCAATTTTTATTCAAAGGTACGAATGTCGTCAAATAACTCCAGAAATGCTCCAAAACGTCAGACAACGTTTCAAGACTAACTTATACTCATGTATGGCAGTTAATGGAGAACACTTTGAGCAGCTATTGTGAATTATTGTAGTTTGGAATGGTTGGAGTAAAATTTATGCAAGCCTTTCCAATTTTTAAGTTCATACACTGTCATTTTTTAAATTTTGATTCTTTTTTTCTGAATTGTTCAAAGTAACTTTCAAATGAAATATCATACTTTGTAATACGGAACAGTTGTTTTTCCCGCAAGAGGTCGCCAAAATAAAAAGTTACGTAGCGAACACTCACATGGCTGAATTCCTTATCAAATTACCTTTTCAGTGATGTGACACACTTAGTACTTTCCCTATTTAAATTGTATGGGTGATAGTGACCAAGGGGAGGAGAGAGAGGTATGACAGTTGAGGTTATGGTAGAAAGATTTCTCCCTTGGTTTACAAATCGACGTGTTTTTGCATTTTTTTTTTCACAACACATGTGTCTATAAGCTATTCAATCTCTTTCGTTTTCGGTGCCGCATCCTGTATATCAGGAAATTAAACATTTCGACATCATCAATCAAGTTTATATTATTCTTCATAGGTAACCCGTTGATATTGAGCAAAACACAACTTTGTGCGACACTAGCGGCCATAACGTGAACTTCCCGAAACGCGTATTGTTTCTTTGTTTTGTTTCGCTGTCGTGTGTGATTTGTATAGTTATTTCGAATTTCAAATCCAATTGTTTGAAGGGAATATAAATAAAAACGCCAATTATTGTGTTATTGGGTGCAACAGAAAATAAAAATGAAGTATATGTAATCAACAACATGGGAATTATCGAAGAAATTATTGAATGAAAAGCATGTGATAATAATTTATTGTGCTTGGTTTTATACATACTGATGTTTATTTATATTAGAATCTCCATAGAGCTAACATCAATCCTGAAACCCAGGCCCGAAACTAATCGATAAATTTGATATTAGGATCAGTAAAATTGCCAGGGCACGATAATTCGCCACTTAAGTATTGTAGTAAATATAACTTTGCACAGTTCAATAATAATGCTGAAATATGCTTGCAAATTCCAGATCAGCCTGATTTGCATGTGCACTCCATCTTGGTGATTAAGGAATTCAGCCATGTGAGTGTTCGCTACTTTGAACAATTCAGGAAAAAAGAATTAAAATTTAAAAAATGACAGTGTATGAACTTAAAAATTGGAAAGGCTTGCATAAATTTTACTCCAACCATTCCAAACTACAATAATTCACAATAGCTGCTCAAAGTGTTCTCCATTAACTGCCATACATGGGTATAAGTTAGTCTCGAAACGTTGTCTGACGTTTTGGAGCATTTCTGAAGTTATTTGACGACATTCGGTAATAATACGATGACGTAACTCGTCTAAAGAACCTGGCTGAGTGGCGTATATTTTACTTTTTAAATGGCCCCACAAAAAGGAATCTAAGGGGGATAAATCGGGAGAATGGGGGGTCCATTCAATGAATCCTCTTCTTCCAATCCAGTGTCTAGGAAATCTTTAATTCAGATACTGACGAACTGCTGCATCAAAATGTGGAGGATCTCCGTCCTGTTGGGATATTAGGTGATCTTCAAGGTATCGGTTATCGTTTTCTATTATGCCTGTTAACGTTGGATCAACGGTATCTTCGAGTAATTCCAAATACATGTCCCCAGTTAAATTACCTGGTAAAAAAAATGGACCAATAACACGATCGCAAAATATTCCAGCCCAAACGTTTAACTTTTCTGGGTGTTGAGTATGTACTTGATGAAACACTCTTGGATTGGAATCTGACCAATACCGACAATTATGACGATTGACAGTCCCGTTGCGATAAAAACTGCATTCATCCGAAAAACAAATGTTGAAAAGGAAATTTGGATCTCGTATAGCACGTCCACTCATGATTTCACAAAATTGTAAGCGACGATCAAAATCGTCTTCGTTAAGTTTCTGAACCAGTTTAATTTTATAGGGATGGAATCTGTGAGCTTTGAAAATTCGCCCGACGTACGTTGACTTACTCCAGATAGTACGGCAAGCTTTCGTGTACTAAGAGTTGGATCCGCAACAACCTGTCCTGAAACGGCTACCTCTACTGCTTCATTTCTTACTGGCTTTTCAATTTGACGTTTTTTATTTGCCACAGATCCTGTTTGTCGAAATTTTGAAATCAGCTCCAAAACGTATTTACGATTAACGTTTTTGTTTGGTGTTGCTCATTGAACATTCTACTGGCTGTGTTGGCACATTCATTATTTTTCAAATGATATTCAATTATTTCTACTCTATCCTGAATCATATAAACCATTTTTATGTTTTACTCGTTAATATACCTGAAGTACTACTGACAATAAACCGACACAACTAAGCACTGAAACAAAAGGTTTTTTATTGTACCAAAAAATAGGCGTAGTAAGTCAATTTTTATTCAAAGGTACGAATGTCGTCAAATAACTCCAGAAATGCTCCAAAACGTCAGACAACGTTTCAAGACTAACTTATACTCATGTGTGGCAGTTAATGGAGAACACTTTGAGCAGCTATTGTGAATTATTGTAGTTTGGAATGGTTGGAGTAAAATTTATGCAAGCCTTTCCAATTTTTAAGTTCATACACTGTCATTTTTTAAATTTTGATTCTTTTTTTCTGAATTTTTCAAAGTAACTTTCAAATGAAATATCATACTTTGTAATACGGAACAGTTGTTTTTCCCGCAAGAGGTCGCCAAAATAAAAAGTTACGTAGCGAACACTCACATGGCTGAAATCCTTATCAAATTACCTTTTCAGTGATGTGACACACTTAGTACTTTCCCTATTTAAATTGTATGGGTGATAGTGACCAAGGGGAGGAGAGAGAGGTATGACAGTTGAGGTTATGGTAGAAAGATTTCTCCCTTGGTTTACAAATCGACGTGTTTTTGCATTTTTTTTTCACAACACATGTGTCTATAAGCTATTCAATCTCTTTCGTTTTCGGTGCCGCATCCTGTATATCAGGAAATTAAACATTTCGACATCATCAATCAAGTTTATATTATTCTTTATAGGTAACCCGTTGATATTGAGCAAAACACAACTTTGTGCGACACTAGCGGCCATAACGTGAACTTCCCGAAACGCGTATTGTTTCTTTGTTTTGTTTCGCTGTCGTGTGTGATTTGTATAGTTATTTCGAATTTCAAATCCAATTGTTTGAAGGGAATATAAATAAAAACGCCAATTATTGTGTTATTGGGTGCAACAGAAAATGAAAATGAAGTATATGTAATCAACAACATGGGAATTATCGAAGAAATTATTGAATGAAAAGCATGTGATAATAATTTATTGTGCTTGGTTTTATACATACTGATGTTTATTTATATTAGAATCTCCATAGAGCTAACATCAATCCTGAAACCCAGGCCCGAAACTAATCGATAAATTTGATATTAGGATCAGTAAAATTGCCAGGGCACGATAATTCGCCACTTAAGTATTGTAGTAAATATAACTTTGCACAGTTCAATAATAATGCTGAAATATTCTTGCAAATTCCAGATCAGCCTGATTTGCATGTGCACTCCATCTTGGTGATTAAGGAATTCAGCCATGTGAGTGTTCGCTACTTTGAACAATTCAGGAAAAAAGAATTAAAATTTAAAAAATGACAGTGTATGAACTTAAAAATTGGAAAGGCTTGCATAAATTTTACTCCAACCATTCCAAACTACAATAATTCACAATAGCTGCTCAAAGTGTTCTCCATTAACTGCCATACATGGGTATAAGTTAGTCTCGAAACGTTGTCTGACGTTTTGGAGCATTTCTGAAGTTATTTGACGACATTCGGTAATAATACGATGACGTAACTCGTCTAAAGAACCTGGCTGAGTGGCGTATATTTTACTTTTTAAATGGCCCCACAAAAAGGAATCTAAGGGGGATAAATCGGGAGAATGGGGGGTCCATTCAATGAATCCTCTTCTTCCAATCCAGTGTCTAGGAAATCTTTAATTCAGATACTGACGAACTGCTGCATCAAAATGTGGAGGATCTCCGTCCTGTTGGGATATTAGGTGATCTTCAAGGTATCGGTTATCGTTTTCTATTATGCCTGTTAACGTTGGATCAACGGTATCTTCGAGTAATTCCAAATACATGTCCCCAGTTAAATTACCTGGTAAAAAAAATGGACCAATAACACGATCGCAAAATATTCCAGCCCAAACGTTTAACTTTTCTGGGTGTTGAGTATGTACTTGATGAAACACTCTTGGATTGGAATCTGACCAATACCGACAATTATGACGATTGACAGTCCCGTTGCGATAAAAACTGCATTCATCCGAAAAACAAATGTTGAAAAGGAAATTTGGATCTCGTATAGCACGTCCACTCATGATTTCACAAAATTGTAAGCGACGATCAAAATCGTCTTCGTTAAGTTTCTGAACCAGTTTAATTTTATAGGGATGGAATCTGTGAGCTTAGAAAATTCGCCCGACGTACGTTGACTTACTCCAGATAGTACGGCAAGCTTTCGTGTACTGAGAGTTGGATCCGCAACAACCTGCCCTGAAACGGCTACCTCTACTGCTTCATTTCTTACTGGCTTTTCAATTTGACGTTTTTTATTTGCCACAGATCCTGTTTGTCGAAATTTTGAAATCAGCTCCAAAACGTATTTACGATTAACGTTTTTGTTTGGTGTTGCTCATTGAACATTCTACTGGCTGTGTTGGCACATTCATTATTTTTCAAATGATATTCAATTATTTCTACTCTATCCTGAATCATATAAACCATTTTTATGTTTTACTCGTTAATATACCTGAAGTACTACTGACAATAAACCGACACAACTAAGCACTGAAACAAAAGGTTTTTTATTGTACCAAAAAATAGGCGTAGTAAGTCAATTTTTATTCAAAGGTACGAATGTCGTCAAATAACTCCAGAAATGCTCCAAAACGTCAGACAACGTTTCAAGACTAACTTATACTCATGTGTGGCAGTTAATGGAGAACACTTTGAGCAGCTATTGTGAATTATTGTAGTTTGGAATGGTTGGAGTAAAATTTATGCAAGCCTTTCCAATTTTTAAGTTCATACACTGTCATTTTTTAAATTTTGATTCTTTTTTTCTGAATTTTTCAAAGTAACTTTCAAATGAAATATCATACTTTGTAATACGGAACAGTTGTTTTTCCCGCAAGAGGGCGCCAAAATAAAAAGTTACGTAGCGAACACTCACATGGCTGAATTCCTTATCAAATTACCTTTTCAGTGATGTGACACACTTAGTACTTTCCCTATTTAAATTGTATGGGTGATAGTGACCAAGGGGAGGAGAGAGAGGTATGATAGTTGAGGTTATGGTAGAAAGATTTCCCCCTTGGTTTACAAATCGACGTGTTTTTGCATTTTTTTCACAACACATGTGTCTATAAGATATTCGATCTGTTTCGTTTTCGGTGCCGCACCCTGTATAAGAAAAATAGGCACTTGTAGTTAAAATATAAAAGTCGTGTAGAATTTTCGGTTCATTTCAGTAAGAAATATTAATTTTTGGAACACACCTTTGTCAATTTGTATTCCCTGCAATCGATTATATAATTCAACTGATGTCAAGTAATCATATACGTTAGTTATATCCGACGGTCCCACGGTACTAACATGATGAGCAACGACCGATTCCCGGAAACTAGCGATGTCAGCATCTTCAAATTACGACTACCTATTATATTTCTACAAAGCTTATAAATATGTCTGTATTTCATTTTTCAACAGATTTTGATTCTAACATTGTAACAGCAAAGTCAATAAAAGTTTTTAAAAAGTCTTCCGCCGATTTTTCGAAAATAACTCGTTAAAACATAATAGATTTATTGATTTACTCTCCATTGAATAGTAACAATGTGCGTTTTATCACAGTACCACGCTTTCTTATTGTTTCTTGAGTTTTTGTTTTCTAAATATTATACCTATCGTTTGCTTACAGATGAAACTGGCCACAATTGAAGAGATGACTAGAATTGCAAACAAGAAAAGAAAAACATCAAGCAATATGTACTGATACCAAGGCATTAGGACATGCGAAACACGCAAATGTTTCGCACCATTGTGTCTGACCACATACTCTACCCAAAAAACAGCTTCTTTCAAGGGCGACTGTGTTCGGTCGTGAAAAATCCGTGATCTCTCCTTGACATTCTCCGCATACCTAAAAAAAGGAATATTACGTACAAGGTGATATATCTAACTGAATATTTGGGGACGAAATTTGAAAATTTCAGTTGCGGCTATAGTGCGATCTACGGTAATTTTCATGTGATCTGCATTTCGATAGAATTTGTTATGGTTATGTTGACCCAAAAAAACACAAATCATGTGTCATCATGAAGAAATTTCTACTTCATGAGGTATTGCATTATAAAATTGTATGTGCGATATCAAATTATCTTCGAGAAATGAACAAATTCGTATAACTATGTCTTCTATAAAGGGCTGTAGTTCACTTAAAAATCGTTTTTTTTTGGATTATGATAATTTCAGTTCAATTGAGATAAAGTAACTTCCAGTACCTGTAGTTTCCGTTTGGCAAAATAGTTTCTGGATACCCTGTATTCAACTTACTCCAAGAATTTGAGAAATTATTCAGTGACCAAAATTTTGCAGAATGGTTTATTCACGATCACGATAGCACTTTGGAATATTCAAGGCATTCCAACCCTGTATTAAGAATAATTACAATTACATTACTTGTTATTTGACAACATATCTGTCAAAGCTGCTGATAGATCCTCTTCGGTCAATTCATGGATATTGAGAACGATAGCAAATCCACCGTTTTCAGCTTGTCTTGCATTGTGCATTTGATCACCGAAAACAGGAAGTGCGATAATCGGTACTCCGTGATAAATTGTCTCAGTTGTACTTAGGAATCCGCCATGTGTGATGAATAATTTCAGATTTGGATGTGCTAAAAATAATTCGAGGGATTTTGATTAGGTTTTCAGGTATCTTAGGTATTTTTATGTTATGAGTTATATCATAAAAGTGGGTTCAAGAGTAATTAGCAGCGTTCATTTATGACGATATATTGAACTTATTGAATGTTTTTTTCGCCATATCAGTAAATGCCTATAGAAAATATAAATTGAAATATAGGTCACTCTCAACATTTATGAGATAACAGTAGGTATTTTCAATACGCATTATCAAGATTTCTAATTCATATTATTTCAGACAAATGAATATTTGAAACCAAAACCAGTGAATGTTTTCACCTCATCAAAGTTTGGTTTTTCAACCAACTCCCCATAAGTCGAAACTTGTGCGGGGTGAAAAAGAGCGGTCCCTACAGTTTATGGTGGTGGAATCCGAACCAAGATACTCTTCGAAATTCATCCAAGCTTTCGAAATCTTTATTTTATTACATCATCACATTACACTAGAAACAATGGGACATGACAAAAACCATGTATAAAAATTAAAAACAATCATACAGTTACATCTCCTGCGAGAATGTATACCTAAAAATAGTTGGACATTTAAAATAACTAAGATACGGAAAACATTATAAAATCAAACAACATGAAGGTATCACAATGTATACGTCTTTATAAAATTGAACCAACCGCGCAATGCGTGCAATGGTTTTTGTCATGTCCCATTATTTCTAGTGTCCCTGAAGATGGAATTAATAAAGATTCCGGAAGGTTGGATAAATTTCAAAAAGTATTTCTTTATTCGCTGCAATTCCCCACTACAGTTTCTAGTTTATTTAATTAGCCAGCAACAACTTCATCTTCTACGAATCGGTTGTTGTGCATGATTGACTTTCAATTAGATATTTTTTCGGACTTTTTGTAGCGACATTATCAAAGTCGATTCAACTTTCAAACGCTTCAATATGTTTCCGCAAATAGTAAGTGACGTCATTATTAGACGTGGTAAGTGGTAACACCGTAACTCCGAGTACGACATAACTATAAACACAGCCACTGGCGGCCTCACCCATTGCGAGGCTATTTTAAAGAGTAATAGTAAAGTTATTCAGATGAATAACATTAACATTTTAAATTATTTCACATTGAAATATTCATAAAATTGACAAAAGTAGAAATTATAAATTTGAAAAACTAATGTTTGCGGTATTTTATAGGATAGAAAATTTTTAATTAAAGCACAATAATCCAACGAATGAGCAACGTCATTTTCGATTGAAAGGATAGCAACGGCTGAAAGCCGACATTGCGTTATCTTATTCATCAACTATGTTTCAACAATTTTCAGAAAATCCTTTCAGCAAATGCTGTTATTCTTGGTACTATTTCGATAGCAGGATAAATTTCAGTTGATAGAAACCGATTTCAAAGAGTTTATTAGCGTGATAATCAAATACTACATATTGAATGTTTCGAATGAACTAGCTGAGTAAGTTCATTTTCATTTACCACTGTTTTAACTTGAATGAATCAAATTCGAAAGTTTTGGCTATGAAAAATATAGTTGAAAAAATCTGCTTGGGTTGTTGCACGAGGTGACGAGGTCCCGGTCGATTGGTCTGATCGCCACTCCCTAAAGACACCTAGCCACGATCGTGTACATAGGTCTTGCAACTCGGGTGGTGGGGGGTGATCCAAACATTGAGGAAATTTTCGTGGTTCTCATGTTTCGACACCTGCAGCGCTGTCCTCTATTGTCACTTTGTCAGCCAATCACAAATCAGATCCGATCAGCTTTTTGAAAGTAAGAATGATTTTCATTTATTCGAGAGAATTTAGCAAGATATAATAATTCTGTCATTGATTTCATTTACCATTCAAGTCCTAACCGTTTGTTTTATTGTCGAAGATTAATCACGTGATTATACCCCTATGTCCTCCTAGCGGATAATTATGGAAACTTTTTCTTCAAAACTGGTGCCACCCCCCACCACTCAAAATTGCCGTAGATTCCAGACCTTATGTATATGACCGTGCACCTAGCTATGTGCTTACTCCACTTCACGTCCTACAATGATGTCAAGTCTTCTAGCGGAACTGTTTAACCGTGGTTTTAGGGAAAAAGAAACTGACGTCACAGCTGACGTCACTCTACGTTACTATACCACAGAATTATGGCGGTGCATTCACCTCATTCGAAATATGCAGTGGAAATCAGCGATTTTGAACAAGATCTTCATGCTTTACGGAAATAAATCAGCCTTTCAATTCTACTACAGCAACCTTTCAAGATGAGTAACGCGGACGCTTCGCCTCGAAGCAGTTTTTTTGTGCTCGCACTCTAAAAATGACCGAAGAGGCTGCTACGAAATACGTGCAGAAGGCGAAAACGTGTGAGTAGGTGGGTGAATCGTTTCGAAGAGGTGAAGAATATTAATGACTTCCCAAATCGCAGTTCTGTCAGTGTAATGACAAAAAAGACGAAAACGTGATTTTTGACCTGTTTTTAAATTGCCCAAAAACAATTTCAATATATCATACGGAACTGTTCGTAGACATTTGATCACATCAGGTTCAACTCTCAACTATCAGGTTCAACTCTCAACTATATCCTTATTTTTCTATATATTGAACATTTCTATGTATTTATAACTTGTAATTGAACCACACGTGCTAAATACGGTTTATCTGATTCATTTTCAATTGGAACCATTTCAAGCTATGATCTCAAGAATTTAATTCTCGAACCAACTAGACTCAGTCAAACCAGCGCCAAAGCCATTGATTCAATTATATGCTCTGAATCTACTCTTGTCAATAACGTACTAGTCTGCGACGCCTCAGATATTTCTGATCACTGCCTTGTATCCTGTTCAATTGGAACTGGCGACGTCTCCTCAGAACCTAATCTACGCACATTTCGGGATTTCAGAAAGTTTAACCTTGACTCATTTTCAAGGGATCTGGCTCACACTGATTTCACCCCAATCTACCGCCTCGAAAATATCGACTCTAAGGTAGAATGCTTCAATAACATACTCATAGCCTTATATGACTATCATGCACCCTTCAAAACTGTGAAAGTAACTAGACCAGCGGCACCCTGGATAACTGAAATAATCAAATTGATGATGTCATTACGAGATAAAGCTCTGATTAAATATAAGCGCACTAGGCTTGAGCGCGATTGGAATTACTATAGAGATCTCAGGAACCATACTAAATACGCGATAATTCGTGAAAAAAAGGCGTATATCCAATTTAGAACTAGAAATTGTGGAAACAACAGCAGGTCACTATGGAAAGAACTCGACAAAATGAATATACACTCTAAAAATAGAAAACAATCTATCCCAGTACATTTAAAAAATGCTCAAGGTATAAATGATAATTTTGCCAGCTCTTCGCAGAGCGACTTGCAACTAGAAGATGATACTGTTGACCATTATTCCAACAACCGTCTGCCCGATGCAGGATTATTCAGATTTGCAACTATTAGAGAAACTGAAATCTATAAGTATCTCCTCTCTATTAAATCGCAAGCTATTGGTGCGGACTCTATAAGTGTTAATATGTTACTCCACGCTTGTCCAACTGTCTTAGAGCCTATTTGTCATATTTTTAACTATTGTATAAAACAAAATACCTTTCCATCTATATGGAAACGCGCTATTGTTCTTCCCTTACCAAAAATTAGCAATCCTTCAGAATTTAAATTTCTTAGGCCTATCAGTATTCTCTGTGTCTTATCTAAAGTCTTTGAGAAAACTATACATGCGCAAATGAAGATCTACTTAGAAGATTATTGTCTTCTACCTCCGCAACAATCAGTGTTCAGGACTCATTATAGCTGTAACACAGTACTTCTAAAAGTGACAGACGATATTCTCAAACATTTAGATGATAAAATGTTGGTGCTACTAGTATTTTTAGACTACACTAAAGCATTTGATAAAATCAAACATGACCTCTTACTGGCCATACTATACTACACTGGTTTCAGTGATTCTTCCGTTATGTTTTTCAAAAACTACCTATCTAACCGTCTCCAAGCTGTCAAACTCGATAACGAACAATCCGATTTCGTGCACATCATAAATGGGGTACCACAAGGATCAATTCTGGGCCCGTTACTTTTTATTCTGTATACCATTGATCTACACAGCGTTATACGTTTTTCCAGTAGTCATTTTTATGCAGATGATGTTCAACTATACCTTCCCTCAACTGAAAGTAACTTAGCCACTTCGGTTCAGCATATGAACGAAGATCTGACCGCTATAGTTGACATGTCGAGAAAATTGTGTCTTTCTATCAATCCATCGAAATCGAATGTCATCTTCTTTAGCAGAAATAAAGACATCCGAAATAGGTGTCTACCTAATATCAACCTTCGAGTCAATACCGAAATCATTCCCTTCACAGATTCCGTTAAAAATCTAGGTTTATTCATGGACAACACAATGCGATACACAAAGCACGTGAATGCTGTCATCAGAAGAGCATTTTGCAACCTGAAGCTTATCTATTCCAACAGGACCTTTCTAGACAAAAAAAGTAAAATCATCTTATGCGAAACCCTAGTCTTGTCTCACCTAAACCACGCAGATGTTGTCTATGGACCAGCCTTACTAAAATCGGATCTAAACAGACTACAATTAATACAAAATTCATGTGTCCGTCTGATCTGTGGTTTGAGTAAACGGAATAATATATCAACCCCTCTGCGAGAACTGGGTTGGCTAAATGTTCAAAAGCGCATCCTTTTGCATTCATTGGTGTTGTATCACAAAATCATCCTTGAGAAGAAACCACCATACCTATTTGAAAAAATATCGTTCAGAACGGATGTTCACAACATTAACATTAGATTCAAGTCCAAATTGACACCACCTGTACACAAAACTGCTCTCATCAGTCCTCATTTTCCTATATGATATCACGGATATACAACAAGGTTGCAGATGATCTCAAAAAAACTTCCATTGGACTATTCAGGAAGAAAACGAAAAAACTCATTTTAATGGATAATATACATTTATAAGCTTTCTCTTTGTATACCTACAATTCCAAATGATAAAATAATCCATTTACAGCTTACTCTCTATCGGTATGATCTGATACCTATACTACTTAGACAGGAAAGTTTTCCTATTTTCTATATTATTCCTATTGTTATATTATTTTCAATATTCTGTAAATATTGATTATTTCCTTACCTTTCCGGTTGAGTGTAAGAAAGTATTTACCCGTCTCCCACATGGGTAAACGCTAACTCTGCCTTTTGATAATAAACAATGCTATTTTGTAAATTCATACTGTATTGATTATTCATACTTATTATCAATAAAAGCGATTATTATCATTATTATTATTAAATAATTTGACATTTCAAAAGCATGGCCTGTCGCTTGTGAGATGAGCAAAATTATGTGACTTTGGACTGGCCGTCTCAGTCACTCGATGCCAATCCAATTGAACACATTAGGGCACAAATGAAGATGAAGATTGGGAAAAACCGACCCCACAATTCGAAGTAGCTTGTTCGCCGACTTAAAAAATTTGGAGATCTTTTTCAGAGATATATCTGAAATATTGGGAAAAGTACTGCATAAAAGTGATATTAGATATCGATATCACATTCGACTCTGCTTACTAAAGCTACATTATGTGGCTTCAGAAAGTCAACACGCTTACTAGTTCAAGAAATAAAAAAAAACATTGAAGCTCTAGTTTTTCTAGAATATAATACGGTCTCACGATATGGAGGATATCTTGATAAAATCAATCACAAATGTTATTTGCATGTCCCTCAATCAACTCGCAGCGAAACACAATAGGCAAATTTATAATAAGTTTTCACAAATTCACGAAGCAATACACAATTCTACGGATTGGTTTTCGAAACTTGTTACTTTCTCACCTAAAATATCAGACTGTGGTAGCCATTTACTGGTCCTAACATTATTGGGTTTTCCAGGGAGAATATCATCCTCCCATTTCATTAGAATCCTTTCTTTCCTTTTGGAAAAAGCACCGAGCAAAGCTTTTCTCACGTTCGTGGATAAATCAATAGCCTTGACATTCGATCCCAAGCTGAACAAAATGACTCCTTCCTTAGCATCATCTAGATATTTTTGCAGGTCATCTGGTAATTTTTCAGGTGGTTCAACGTGAAAACCTGCATGCATGAAGGTTTATTGTTATGATTATCTCCTAATCAGTCTTGAATCTATAATCATTCATGATATCAGTATGTAATTTTTTATCTAATCTTCATTTCATATGTCTTATGTTTCAATAAACATTCCTCATAAATCATACATACTGTATATGATATACGAAAGTAGTAGTCTATGCTCAAAGTGGAAGACCAAGTTTATTGACGACGACTTTGTGTGTTTTTTTCAATATACTGTATATGAATTGAAAATTGACTGATAAGGAAGAGAACTTTCATCGGTAATGAATTGAATCAGTAGATAAATAATTCAATTTGTCTGATCATATTAGTATGAATATGACATGGACTGCTTCCGGCATGATCTATATGATAGCAAAGCACACACAATGACTTTTCATGAATTTTTTGTCATTGCTATCGGCGGAATGCAAGTAACATTCCAAGAAATATCGCATACTTATGGTTCAAAAAACCAGTGACACTAGACCAAATTGTTCTTATTATTTTTTTGGAATACTTTCAGTTGTGTATGGTGGTATCTGATAATTGGTTGTGAATTGAGAAATCATTCTCTACCGAATTTGAGGTTGTGTTTTAAGTTGATCAATCTGTCTATGATTATTAAATATTATGCCAATTATACGACATGTAGCTGAGTTTTTCATACAATTCCACTAATATTATTATTGTTCTCGAATTGAACGATATATACAGTGTGGAACAGTCAAATGAAATGAATTCGATGACGAATAAATGGGAGCGTGTTGGGGAAAACGCTTGGACAAGTTGTATTTTTAGATGCGCATTTTTTTTTCAAAAAGAAATAATTTCATAGGGTGTGTCATTTGACAGTGGCCGATATCAACTTTCGTATTCTGAATTCAACCCCCTGTATATTATTAGTTTTGTGGATTCTTCAGAAAATTCTAGACGTTATTCATCTACAATGTCCCATACCTATCTTCAACTGTTTCGGAAAAATTTAGTGTTTTCAGATGTATTACAAAAATGAACATTACAAAAAGAAAATTATTTTATTTCATAAATAATGTGAAGAAAACTAGAAACATTAATTTCAATTAAGAGATGTTCAAAATGTTCGTTGCCTATTAGAATTTGTAGCAGTTCAATTGTTTAATTCAATTATGATTTCTTATTTTCCCTAAACTATTGAATGAATCATTTAAAAACTCCAGAGAGCGAAAATATTGTTCCGCAAAAAAGATTTGTATTTGATTAAATTCATAATATTTAATATAGTAGATGTAGTACTTCAGTAATGTCTCAGAGCAGCATGATGTCAGAGTGAATCCTAACGTTGCCGTTCGTGGAACCACTTCAACTCTCTATTATCTCATGACATATCACTTTATGTGATAACCAATTTATAGAAAGGTTATGAGATAAAATACAAACCTCCAATATCCTTTATACATGGCACAGATGGGTGTGGATGATTCAAACTCTCGTGTCCATTGGTGAGGGCCAAAGACACATTGTAAAGTGCGTCATAAAAATCAATTTCTTCAGAAATATATCGACGAACCAATTCACTGTGTTTGGGGTACACGGAGAAGTGATGGGTAAGCAACATAACATATTTACACAGCGTATTCAACACCCTTTGTAGGAAAGACATCTTTTCAGGATAGGCCAGTACAAGTTCCGGAAAGAACGAAGGTAGGGTTGGATTGCCCACCAAGTGATTCATCCAGGAATTTGCTGTATAGTTATTGAAGATAAGATTGCATTGAAATGGTTTGCGAGAGCTTTCATTGCTTCCATCATGAATTGGGGAACTATCACAATATCGAACTGTTCGCCCGATTTGATCAAGTGTTGCATTCTTGGGTCAGCTAGTGCCTTTTCGGTTATTTCGACACCGATCTTGTTGAAGAAATAAGTCATAAAAAACACTTTCATGATATCGGAAGTGGGTGTCAGCATCGGATTCACCTGACCCTTGAATATTTCTGCAAGAAATTATCAATTATTGTACAATTTTCCAAAGACAATTCAACTCAATTTGATAACAACTATAACATCAAAGGAACTTGTCAGTCTATTTCTTTTTATTGGCACGAAGTTTCGACAATAAGTAAATTTGTAACGTGAGGAGATAACTAATGTGTCTTTGATCAATATATGAGAGATGATCTATACGATTGCATGATTCTGTGTAATGTTTCCAGACATTTCCAGAGATCTAACTATTCAAATATTCCTAAAACGTAGTTTGAAAACGTTTTTATTTCGACCAGATTATCAATAAACGTTCTCCACATTTCTATTCATTTCATTAAAATGTTACGCGCAAGTTTTGTAATTTGTAAATCAATTCTTATCATAATTGACCCTGTATAAGGTTGATTGGCGATATTTTTTCGTATATTGAGAATCACGTCAGATTTTGATACTTTTGCAGTCTGAATCTTCTTGATCGAATGTTTGCATCGGTCTTTCTAAATGGGACACTTGAATTCACAGTTTCAGAAAATTGTGATAATGTAGTTGAAAATATTCATTCATTCTTTTGACTTGTTGAAAAATAATGCAATCAGAACACATTCTTTCGAATCAATATATATCGAATCATATATTTCGATTGTATATATCCATATATAGGGTGGCTCATTAGAGTGTGAATTTGGAATAACTCACTTAGAAATGAGAATACAGAAAAATGTTCCGAATAATGGTTGATTCATTTGTACGAATAAATGGTTCTGAAATATTTGATAATAAACAGGGTTATCAGCATAAGCAGGACAACATTGAGTTCACTCTCATCAATAGAACATCCTATATGTTCTTTTATACTTCTGACACTGACAAGATCAAATAACATCAAATTGATCTGAGTACCTGGACACAGTGGAATAGAAGGCAATGAAATAACTGACGAACTATTCAGGAAGGGGTCAGCTACACCCCTACTTTGGCCCAGAACCAGCTCTTGGAGTGCCTAAAAACGCACTTAGGAATTGCATCAAAAGACGGGTCAAAGAACTATCAAGTGTAGCCTGGGATAACACCAGGACAGGAATATAGTAAACTAGTAATCAGGTTTTTTTAGCAAATGTGAGTCACTAAACTTTGTGAAATACTCAAAGGGACTAATAACATCCAGATGTGTCAGACTCATAGAGGAAGTACTATGAGCCTTTGGCTGCAGTACATCCTTTGGGACCCTATAGTCGAATGAAAAAAAAAATACTCTTCCATCGTCGATTTCATTTCATGTTTCTTTCTCTTTAACATACGACGTTATGAAATTGAAACGTAAAAGATTGAAAACTCGATGATAAATGCAGAGGGTACGAAAATAAAATGTATATTTTTATACGAGGTGTTTTCTGGATAGGCATCATGGAACACGCAGTATATTATTTCTTTCATGCAGAACCATTTCGACTCATCGAATTATGTCTATATGAAGTACTCTATGAAATTGATTGTTTTGGGGAAAATATTCTTTTAGATATTCGGTATTCGAAGTACGATGAAAAGCAGCAGAAAAGGCCCATAAATGGCCACTGTGTTCTCTAGATCTCACGAAATGTTTTTTTTTAGTATAATCATGTAAAGAAAAAAGAAAATACAAAATTCACCCGCGACTACTAGAGAGACTTGGATGATCGAAGTGAACTGCTGATTTTGAAATACTACACCTACAGCTCTAAGCCACGCAATTCCACCACGGTCGAATATAATTTTACGAACTCAGCTAGACCCGATTCTCGTCTGTTCTGATTCATTTTTTAGGTTGCCTCTGAGACAGCCAAAAACAAGAATTAGTCAGTCATATGAATGGACACAATTTTTTTGTTTCATTTCATCTATTCTAAGGGGTTAGCTCCACGGATAGAAATATAGTTCATTGTATGGCTCGAAAATTATTTCGTTTTTTTTTTTCGGATATTTAGTGTGGCCGGCCAAAAACAAAAGTTGGTGGGTTTAATAGAGAGACATGAAAACTATTCCTCCTTTTTCTTTTCGTTACATTCAATCCACTTTGAGGGTCAGCTCCAAGGATCCAAATATAATTCACCGTAAGTCTCTCGGAAACGATTATTTTTTCAATATTGAAAAGAATGAAATCCGAGAGTCTTACAATGAATTATATTTGGATTCTTGTAACGAAAAAAAGAAAAGGAATAGTTTTTATGTCCCTCTATAAGACCCAACAACTTTTGTTTCTGGCCAGCAACTCTAAATATTGAAAAAAAAAATAAATCGTTTCCGAGAGACTTACGGTGAATTATATTCGGATCCTTGGAGCTGGCCCTCAAAGTGGATTGAATGTAACGAAGAAATGAGGAGAGGTAGTTTTTATGTCCCTCTATAAGATCCACTAACTTTTGTTTTCGGCCGCCAACTCTATATATCGAAAAAAAAATTAATCGTTTCCGAGAGTCTTACGGTGAATTATATTTGGATCCTTAGTGCTGGCCCTCAAAGTGGATTGAATGTAAAAAAAATACGGAGAGGTAGTTTCTATGTCCCTCTATAAGACCCACCAACTTTTGTTTTTGGCCGGCAACTCTAAATATTGAAAAAAAATCGTTACCGAGAGTCCTACGGTGAATTGTATTTGAATCCTTGGAGCTGGCCCTCAAAATGGATTGAATGTGACTAAAAAATACGGAGAGGTAGTTTTTATGTCCCTCTATAAGACCCACTAATTTGAAAATGTCGCATTTCATGAAGTAAATAAAAATGGAATAGGACATTGAATTCGATGGTGAGAGATTATACATGTCCTATTTGTGAAGAGTGAAGTCAATGTTGTCCCGCCTAGGCTGAACACCTTGTAAATATCAAAATATCTCAAGATTGTGTGTCTGCGTAAAACCTTGATTCGTATTTTCTACTTCGATACAATAATCGGTCACTCCATATATGGCTATCACGCAAAACATTTCATACCATGTTTTCAATCAATCGTGAACAAAAAAACATATTCACCTTGCTGTTCGAGGTATAATTCATCTAAATGAATTTCCTTCAATGTAACATTTTTCGGAATTTTATCATCATGAAATACAGTGACGACTGTTACATCATGGCCTGCCTCAGCTAACGCCCTCATGAAAGTACCCCCAAGGTTATGATGACTTTTCGAAGCTATCGTGAAAACACCTAGTATACGATAACCACATGTTGAGTGCGCAAAGAGAATCAACAATAATAGCGATAATATTCTCGACCACATTTCCCGCGTTTGATGATTCGAATTGTTGTTCAACCTTTACGACGATTAGTTATATCAAATTATCAATTATTTCCATTTCCACTCCAACCAGTAGCGTAACAATAAAGGAGATGAACTTCATTTATGGAATCATCAAAATATCTCTCTCATTTCGTTTTTTGGCGTTGCTACTAGGCAATTTGCCAGCTAATTCGTATTTTTACACTTAAATGGCACGTCATTGACGGCTACGCGGGGACAACCACTACATATAGGTCTATTTTTTCATTCACACTTTGTTCTTTGAAAGCAACAGTGAATTGAAGGGACTATCCTCAGTCTGAGATACTGAAAAATCTCTACCTCGACCAGAGATCGAACCTGCACCCTCTCAGCTGGCAGTCGACCGCTCTTCCACTGCGCTAGCCCCCCTAATCAAAATACATTACGAATATGTTTTTTGGGACTCATTCGACAACATATAATTTGGTTAGGCTTCTCATTTTCTATAGATATCGGTTCAAACTTTTGAATAATTTCTATAAGAGAAATTCTTTCGAAATAATTGACAATAAGTGACAATTTACGTCACATAAAATTCATAATGAGTTGACCCCTCCCCCGTCCTTGTCACAGTTAGTCAACTTCAAAGACATCAACCGTTCTATCATACTGGGGGATTCCAACATTTCTGAACTGAAAAAGTGCTATGATGACAAAATTATTCCCGTCACTAAACTAGTAGTTCGTTTCTAGCATTCTCAGATCTCGTTCAACTTAACGAAAATGTCAATCTTATTGGACCATCAACAGTTGAATGTTCTGTGACTTGTGAAAGTGGCCTCTTATTTCCATTAGATCCCCACCACCCAGCTCTTGTTATCGAATTCCAAGATATTCCCTATGTCAAAAGTAACTTTTCCTCCAACACAGATTGTTAAAACTAAACAAAAAATTGACTGGGGAGATCTTACTCGACTACTTACCGACTTCAACTGGAATGTAATCGACTCATGCTCAGATGTTAACATTGCTAGCCAGATCTTTAGCAACTCGTTATTAAATATGATAATAAAATGTGTACCACTATCGAAACAAAGTATCTTGAAATATCCAGCTCGGTTTACCTTGAACATAAATTATAGAATACAATCGGAAAATCATTATTTGGGAATATGTCGTAAACATAAACTTGATTTCTATCTCGAATGAAAAAATTGAGGAAATCTATAAAATCCGATATTACTGAGGCTTATCGATCTTTTATTGAAAATATCAGAAACGACTACATAATCCAATCTTAAAAATTCTTGGAATCACATTAATTTGAAAAAGCAAAGATCTTGCATACTGGGCGAAATGAATTATAAAAGGATAGAAATCGCTGATCCACAACGAATTATGGAGGCTTTTGTGGACCACTTCAATACTTTGGCAAATGGTGGAAATGTCACGAATAGTAGCAGTTACATGGATATAATGCAACAATAACAGGAGAGCAAATAATTGATGATATTGCTGATGACATGAAACTATTGAGACGGATCAATAGTATAGCAGACTCTATTTCACTACAAAGTGATTTGAAAACGCTGGAAGGTTGGTGTACAGCAACTTCAGTGTACCTCGACAATCTTCTCGGTATCACAATACATTTCATTTCAATGTTCACCTAATACTCAACACCACTTTCATTCTCCAATAAATTCAATGTCCAGAAATTATGATAAGTTAGGCTCAGTTGATATTGTTTTCCTTACTCAGACACAATTCAAACAAACCGTTTCCAGTTTAGTTCCCGACTAACCAATTACCTGTAAATTAAAGAAACTCATAATTTGTTATTACTTTTCTTTTCAGGAAGTATACTCTTATAACAACTTAATCCAATATTTCGACAAGTTTTATTGTCATCATCAAGGAAAGATTGTCGGTGAGGTTATGTGCAACAGATGATATGAAAAGATGTAGAGCAGATTGCAATATACATATCAAAAACAATAATTAAAACTATGATGAAAGATCGTCATAATAGTTTATAAAAATAATAATTCGGAGGAAAAAAACAGTCAATATCAGTCTTTTCTCTCCACGTTTCCGTTTGATGGCGGTAGTACTACCTATTTCGAGTTTGTCTTTTATTTATAAGATCTTTCCAAACAAAGCGTTCATTTCACGTTTTTGCTCCTTTCAGTTGAAACTTAACAATGCAATATGTCTCTGTTTGGAATGGTTTTTTGGGCTCCGGCGATTTTGACGTCACACTCAAAAAAACTTAATTGAAATTTATTCCTTCTTGTTAGCATTGGATAATAATAAAAATTGTATCAATCAACCTGGTCTCATCGCAGGTCTTAGGAACTTATTAATGAAGTATATTAAATTGAGTAAATAATTTTTTTTCTGATCTTGGCAATTATGATCCAACCTCCAGTTTGTACCATCAAAATTCAGTAATTTTATCAATCACAACAGTTGTTGTATATCGGTATCACCTGTTGTCATTATGTTAAATGTCAATCATGATTTCCCTCATTTTTTCAACCTATTGCTCCAGCATTCCACATTGATGGAAGAATGTAGTATTTCATACTCAATTCAAATAATTTTATTAGTACATTTTAATGTTTTTGAAACGAAAATGATTAACTCTCGTGTCCTTCCTAGGTCTACGCCACTGAATTCAATTGACATTGTTCAGAAAGATAAGAAATCGTTTTTATTCAAGACTAATATATGATATAAGTATTATACTTGTGGTTTTTGAAGTATAATGCCATATATTGATCCCATAGGAAATAATGGCGAGGGATTAGTAGTCTTCATTCCCTCTTGTACAGGGTGGCCAGATAAGAATGCAAAGTGCTGTATCTCGGAAACTATTGGTCGTACAGACTTGCAGTAAAAAATTTGATGACTAAAATGGCCGAAAGAAAATCCTGGAAATTATTTTCAGGTTCCCAAGATGGCCGCCAGGGGGCGTAACCGTCATCTTAAACTTTTGAAGTGAATCACTGGAATCTACCCTGTGAATGTACCGAAAAAATATATGCTTCCAAGGTTGAGCTTTATTCGAGTAATTTTTGTCCGAAACTTTTTGACGTATCTATTGAAATAAAGTGGTGGGGGGCGATTCAATGTTTTTTTAAATATACAGCTGTAACTCCTGAACGACTGAACGAATTTCAGAAAACCTGGTCTTGTTGAAAAGAGCATTCATTGCTCCATGAAATTCATGCTACCTTTGAAATATGTAATTCTCAGTGATGCCGCTAGAGCGCGTTTTTTGATATAATAACCGAATATTACAAAATTCGATTAAAAATTGAATGCGATAGTATAACTTTCTTTCCATAAAAATGTAGTGAAATGATACTTGAATAGGCTAGTGAAAACCGTATCTCGATATCTAGTTCCTGACCTGAAATATCGAAGAAAGAAAATGTAGTTATCATAAAATTTCAAAATGACGCTATTACACATGTATTTATTTTTATTCATTTGTCTTCTTGTCTTGATTCATAATTTTATAATTTTCAAATGATAAAAGTATTCTTAACTCGATGAAGTAAAGAACGTGTAGGGGCATAACAAGCAAAAAGGACCGATTTTGAAATGAAACTAATGTCTCCTGCTCGAACTGTCTTCCATCACACTCAGGGTGCGTTCCATTAAGCGCTCACAACGCCCAAAACACTCATTCAGACGTTCCACATGGCGACCACGATCGTTGGGGTCGTGGCGAAAATGTCATGAATGACGTCATGATTCATGCTCACGAGCAATGCTCACGACGACCCATCTCAATAGGTGGGTCGGCGTGAGCGTTTCGATGACGCACAGAACCAAGTGGAACTACAAAATTCGTGGTTGTGGGCGTGATCGTTGTGAACGCTTAATGGAACGCACCCTCAATGCATTGTTGGAGCCGCTCATGCGTGGACATTACAGCAGATTCAACTTCTTCTCTTGACAGGCTAAGAATGGCCTCTTGTATTCTTATTTTCATGTCATCTCTCGTTGTTGGTGGAATTCGGTAAACAATATCATTCAATTCTTTCACCTCTGGTGATATATTAGATCTAAATGTCCTCGCACACTCATTGAAAAATGTGCTGAAAAACCTTCTAGTTGCAAAAACATATTTTTCCGTAATTGCAAAGACACATTTTTTGATAAAATAGGCAATTGGTTTATCAGAAAATCAAGAAACACGGCACTGTTCAGTGGATGATCGAAGAAATAGGGACCTATAATAATCATTCCGCCAAGGATGGTACACCATACATTGAGACTCCAATGGCCTTGATGTTGTACCTCTCGCAACCAGTGAGGTTCTTATCAGACCAATAATGCATATTATGCAAATTAAAGTTTTCATCACTTCTAAAAGTGGCCTCATCCGTCCAAAGAATTTCGGATAAAAAATCTCTGTTTTCCCTAATCATGCCGAACATCCAATGACAATAATCTATACGTCGGTCGAAGTCTTCGTCATTCTAGGCTTGATGTAAAACCATATGATATGGGTGCAGTCTAAACATTTGAAAAAAACATATTGTGAAACATGTGAGTTTATGTGTTTAGTGACATATGAACTTACCCATGATCCTTTAAAATATTTAGAACAGTGGTACGTGATATACCCAACTCGCGAGACATTGCTCTCGTACTAACATGAGGATTCATTTCCACGTATGCTAAGACATTAACTATACTGTTTTCTCTATTAAGCAAATTTCGTACTAAACGTGGAAAAATTCTCGCATCGCGTAAACGCCGATTTGGATATCGTGCTCTGTATACTCTTTGATCCAATGCCGCATTTTGAAGACATTCAAAATATACCGCAATGATATCAACAGCTTCATCATTTGTAAAAGGCATTTTAATGGTTTTGAAGCCTCACTTGTGTGTGCAACAAACACAAATTACACTGTATCTATAAGTATAACTTCAATATTTGTTGACAAGTTGATTTTAGGCATTTGTTTTTCCTCCAGGGCCTACTCTTCATGTTCTGCACTTGCCTCTTATATGCATTGATTATTATACGCCTACACGTATATATTAAATTTTCAAACTAATAATACTTTTATTATTCAATGAAAGATTATTATAAAATCATGGAATTTCATCATTGATTCAAAGACAAATAAATAAGAATAAATACCTAAGTCTTGTATGATAGGTAATTTTCTTCCTTCGATATTTCAGGTCAGGAACTAGATATCGAGATACGGTTTTCACTAGCCTATTCGAGTATCATTTCACTACATTTTCATGGAAGGAAAGTTATACTATTGCATTCAATTTTTCAGAGAGTTTTGTAATATTCCGTTATTATATCAAAAAACGCGCTCTAGCGGCATTACTGAGCATTACTTATTTCATAGGTAGCATGCTTTTCATGGAGCAATGAATGCTCTTTTCAACAAGACCAAGTTTTCTGAAATCCGTTCAGTCGTTCAGGAGTTACAGCTGTTTATTTAAAAAAACATTGAATCGCCCCCACCTCTTTATTTCAATAGATACGTCCAAAAGTTTCGGACAAAAATTACTCGAATAAAGCTCAACTTTGAAGAGCATATATTTTTTCGGTACATTCACGGGGTAGATTTCAGTGAAAAATCACTTCAAAAATTTAAGATGACGGTTACGCCCTCTGGCGGCCATCTTGTTAACCTGAAAATGATTTCCAGGATTTTCTTTTGGCTATTTTAGTCATTGAATTTTTTACTGCAAGTCTGTACGACCAATAGTTTCCGAGATACATCACTTTGCATTCTTATCTGGCCACACTGTACTCCTATCACAAAATTTCTCGAATTAAATAATACCATGGAAACAATATAACGAAACTCAATTCAGTTTATTAATCCTACTGTCACTAATTCAAATGTTATCGACAAATAAAGTTGTTCATTGAAAATCTAAAACAAATAAATTTGTCGTAAATAAAGTAGAGTATACTACTCGCAATAATAGCTATCATTATTGACTCGTGGTATAATCTACTATTATATGTAGACATATTTTCGGTTGTAAAATATTGAGATGATAAATCTATGGAGTATCTACTGAGTATCTACACCTCTTATATTATATTATTTTTGAAATCCTTACAATTTTCCCACAAAATTCGATATACCTATCTGTGACGATTTCCGAGATGAAATTTATTTTGTTGAATATTTGTGCAAAACCTGACCATTGAAAAATATCGATTTTTTGCCAATGCAAATTCACAAAATCTTGCAATTTGGGTTATAGCTGCATAAGACCTTTAGGTATTCCGTCGATTGATTGGATCTCAGTTTCAGCCTACAGGGAGGCTCATGAAAATTACTGAAACTTCATTTTTTCAAATGGAACACCTTGTATATTATTACTTATATGAAAAGCTGTTACGTTTTTCAATTCAATTGAGTAAACTTTCCCTATACCCATCTCGTACAGTTCGTTAGTTATGATCACTTATGTTATGAATTCGTCTTCAATAAAATAAATATTCGATAGTGATTCAGATAGTAGGCTGTAAACTCCATTCTGACAGAGAACTAACATGTTATTCCTTCATTGTCATCCTGTATTCAAGTTGCATGAGTGTGAAAGTACTATGGCAGAAAATAATAACTTCGAGAAATCTGAGAAATTATTCGCATTATTTGTTGGATGTGAGATCTATTTGGTGATGGATTAGGGAAGCACTTCAACATAACAGCGACATTTATATTTGAATCAAAAACTTCAGTCGTTTAGTGATTCGCATTTAGCAGAATAAAATCACATGTATATTTTTCATTTGTGAATGAATCAACATCTCATGGAAATTCATTTGTGATATGGAAATTATTTGTACCGCCAATACGTTATATGTTATTCGCGAGTTCCAGTAAAGAACGGACTGATTTCCAACTGATTTATTTTTTTCACGTACAAACACTAACGTTTTCAGAAAGAAAAGTCAGTTACAAGTGCACAAGAAACAAAGAACATATAAAAACCTCACAAACATATTGGTCAATAAAACGATAAAGAATACACATTAAAAACATCAAATATTAAAATCTGAAATAAGAGCGAGGTGAAGTGAAGTGAATCCACCGGTATACAAAACTAAGATATGGAAATGACTGTTTGCAATCGTGTTTATAACGGGTGACATCAAATAAGAATGGAATGTGTTGAGGGGCATCAAAACAAAACGCCAAACAGCAACAATGATAACAAATATAGAAATTAGGATATGTAAAAGATATGTTGGATCAGACACTTGATATAATTCAAGGTATACAATTTTTTTTTAAGAATTGTTGCTTATCTATTTTATTTTATATCTCATTGTTTTCAAACTTATGTTGAGCGTCTATGAAGAGGGGTGAATGATCTATTTGAATTGACTTGAGTGTTGAGACATATTGTATTAGGCAATTCTCTGTTGATATGGATATCCATTTTCTGTATCCCCTTTTCTAGTAAGACATTTTTTAGATCAACTAATGCGTCCCATCAGTCCTTGTAGGATGGTTTATGGAAATGCCTTTCTTTGATTGTCGACCGATAGATGGGCTTCTCCAGTTTACCAAACTTTTTCGGGAACAAATTGCCTATCCCTCGGAACATCTGAAGGTCTTGGCGATGTAGTGAGCCAATGCATATTCCACAGGTCGCGACTCACTTCTTTGGTCACGTCAAACCTTGCTTTCGACGAACCATATCAAATGGATCATTCCAGGTCTCCTGGATTATTCCGGATCTCATGGATTATTCCAGGTCTCACGGATTATTCTGGGTATCCTAGATCATTTAAGGTCCTTTCTGGATTATTTTGGGTCTCCTGGAATATTCCGGGAAATCCGTTTGGAGATCATTTGGGTCCTTCGGATTATTCCGGGTCTCCCGGATTATTCTGGGTCTCCCGGATTATCCTGGGTCTCCTGGATCATTCAAGGTCCTCCCTCAATTGTTTCGGGTCTCACGGATTATTCTGGGTCTTCTGGATTATTTTGGTATTCCCGGATTATGTCGGGTTTCCCAGATTATTCCAGGTTTGCCGGATTATTTCGGGTTCCCTTGATTATTTAGTGTCTCCTGGATTATTCCGGATCTCTAGGATAATTTCGGGTCTTACGGATTATTCTGGATCTCCCATATCATTCGAGTTCCTTTCCGGATTATTTTGGGTATCTTGGATTATTTGGGTCCTCCGGATTATTATGGGTCTCCTGGATTATTCTGCGTCTCCAAGATTATTCGAGGTCTCCTGGATTTATCCGGGTCTACTGGATTATTCCGGGTCTCCTGTTTCATCAAGATTCGCTGGATTATTCCGGGTCTCCTGGTTCATCAAGATTCGCTGGATTATTCCGGGTCTCTTGGATCATTCCAGGTCTCACTGATTATTCCAGGTCTCCCATATTATTTTGGGCCACTCGGATTATTCCAGGTCTCTTGGATTATTCCGGGTCTCCTGGAATATTCCAGGTATCCCAGATTTTTCCGGATCTCCCGGATCATTCCCGGTCTCCTGGATTATTGCAGGTCTCACGGATTATTCTGGATCTCCTGGATTATTCTGAATCTCCTGGATTATTCCAGATCTCACGGATTATTTTGGGTCTCCCGGATCATTCGGGGGCCTTTCCGGATTATTTTGGATCTCTCGGATTATCAGGGTCCACCGGATTATTATGGGTCTCCCGGATTATTCCGGGTCTCGTGGATTATTCCGGGTCACCTGGATTATTCCAGGTATCCCGGTTTATTGAGGTTCGCCGGATTATTCCGGGTCTCTAGAAGTATTCCGGGTTCCTCGTATTATTCCGGGTCCCTCGTATTATTCTGGGTCTCCTGGATTATTCCAGATCTCCCGGATATTTTCGGGTCTCTCGGCTCATTAGGGTCCCTCGGATCATAATAGGGCTACTGGATTATTCCCGGTTACACGGATTACTCTGGGTCCCCCGGATCATTCGAGGTTTCTCTCCGGATCATTTTGGGTTCCTTGGATTATTCTGGGTCTCCCGGATCATTTCTGGTCCTTCCCGGATTATTTCAGGTCTCCTCGATTATTACAGTTTCCACGGATCATTCCGGTTCCCCCGGATTATTCCGGGCCCTACGAATTATTCTGGGTCTCCCAGATCATTCATGGTCCTTTCCGGATTATTATCGGTCTCTTGGATTATTGGGGTTCCCCGTATCATCATGGGTCTCCCGGATTATTCCTAGTCTCCTGGATTATTTCAGGTCTCCTAATTTATTCCGAGTCTTCCAGATTATTGAGGTTGGTCGGAATATTCCAGGTCTCCTTGATTATTCCGAGTCTCCTGGATTATTTCTGGTCCTTCCCAGATTATTCTGGGTCTCCCGGATTATCCTGGCCCCTCCGAGTTATTCGGGGTCTCATGGATTATTTCGGGTCTCACGGATTATTCTGGGTCTCCTGAATAATTCAAGGTCCTTCCCGGATTATTCCAGGTCTCCTGGATTATTACGGTTTCCACGGATTATTCCGGTTCCCTCGGATTATTCCGGGCCCTACGGATTATTCTGGGTCTCCCAGATCATTCATGGTCCTTTCCGGATTATTTTTGGTCTCTTGGATTATTGGGGTCCCCTGTATCATAATGGGTCTTCCGGATTATTCCTGGTCTCCTGGATTATTTCAGGTCTCCTAATTTATTCCGAGTCTTCCAGATTATTGAGGTTGGTCGGAATATTCCAGGTCTCCTTGATTATCCCGTGTCTCCTGGATTATTTCTGGTCCTTCCCAGATTATTCTGGGTCTCCCGGATTATCCTGGCCCCTCCGAATTATTCGGGGTCTCACGGATTATTTCGGGTCTCCAGGAATCATTCTGGGTCTCCTGAATGACTCAAGGTCCTTCCCGGATTAGTCCGGGTCTCCTGGATAATAACGGGTTCCGCGGATTATTCCAGGTCTCCCGTATTATTATGGGTCTTCCGGATTATTCCAAGTCTCCTGGATTATGTCAGGTCTCCTAGATTATTGCGGATCCTTCATTTTATTCCAGGTCTTCCAGATTATTCAAGGTCTCACAGATTATTTCAGGTCTCCCATATTATTATGGGTCTTCCGGATTATACCTGGTCTCCTGGATTATTTCAGGTTTCCCAGTATATTCCGGATGTCCCGGATTATTCCGGGTCTCACGGATTATTCCGGGTCTCCTGGATTATTCTGGGTTTATCGGATTATTCCGCGTCTCCTGAATCATTCCATGTCTCACGGATTATTCTGGGTCTCCTGAATCATTCAAGAGCCTCTCTGGATTATTTTGGGTTTCTTGGATTATCAGGGTCTCCTGGACTATTATGGGTCTCCCATATTATTCCAGGTCTCCTGGATTATTTCGAGTCCCCCGGATTATTCCAGGTCTCCCGTATTATTATGAGTCATCCGTATTATTCCTAGTCTCCTGGATTATGTCAACTCTCCTGGATAATTCCGAGTCTTCCGGATCATTGAGGTTGGTCGAAATATTCCAGGTCTCCTTGATTATCCTGGGTCTCCTGGATTATTTCTGGTCCTTCCCAGATTATTCTGGGTCTCCCGGATTATCCTGGCCCCTCCGAATTATTCGGGGTCTCACGGATTATTTCGGGTCTCCAGGAATCATTCTGGGTCTCCTGAATGACTCAAGGTCCTTCCCGGATTAGTCCGGGTCTCCTGGATAATAACGGGTTCCGCGGATTATTCCAGGTCTCCCGTATTATTATGGGTCTTCCGGATTATTACAAGTCTCCTGGATTATGTCAGGTCTCCTAGATTATTGCGGATCCTTCATTTTATTCCAGGTCTTCCAGATTATTCAAGGTCTCACAGATTATTTCAGGTCTCCCATATTATTATGGGTCTTCCGGATTATACCTGGTCTCCTGGATTATTTCAGGTTTCCCAGTATATTCCGGATGTCCCGGATTATTCCGGGTCTCATGGATTATTCCGGGTCTCCTGGATTATTCTGGGTTTATCGGATTATTCCGCGTCTCCTGAATCATTCCATGTCTCACGGATTATTCTGGGTCTCCTGAATCATTCAAGAGCCTCTCTGGATTATTTTGGGTTTCTTGGATTATCAGGGTCTCCTGGACTATTATGGGTCTCCCATATTATTCCAGGTCTCCTGGATTATTTCGAGTCCCCCGGATTATTCCAGGTCTCCCGTATTATTATGAGTCATCCGTATTATTCCTAGTCTCCTGGATTATGTCAACTCTCCTGGATAATTCCGAGTCTTCCGGATCATTGAGGTTGGTCGAAATATTCCAGGTCTCCTTGATTATCCTGGGTCTCCTGGATTATTTCTGGTCCTTCCCAGATTATTCTGGGTCTCCCGGATTATCCTGGCCCCTCCGAATTATTCGGGGTCTCACGGATTATTTCGGGTATTAAGGATTATTCTGGGTCTCCTAGATCATTCCGGGTCTCACGGAATATTCTGGGTCTCCTGGATTATTTCGGGTCTCCTGGATTATTCCGGGTCTCCCGGATTATTCCGAGTCTCCTAGATCATTCCAGGTCTCATGGATTATTCTGGGTCTCCCGAATTATTCCGGGTCTCACGGTTTATTTTAGGTCTCCCAGATCATTCAAGGTCCTTTCCAGATTATTGTAGGTCTCTTGGATTATTCCGGGTCTCCCGAAATATTCCGGGTAACCCGAATCATTCTGAGTCTCCAGGATTATTCCGGGTCCCATGGATTATTATGGGTCTCCTGGATTATTCCGGGTCTCCCGGATTATTCTGGGTCTCCCGGATTATTCCGGGTCTCACGGATTATTCCGGGTCTCACGGATCATTCTGAGTCTCCCAGATCATTCAAGGTCCTTCCCAGATCATTCTTGGTCTCTTGGATTATTCTGGTCCCCCGTATCATTATGGGTCTCCTCGATTATTTCTAGTCTCCTGGATTATTTCAGGTCTCCTGGATTATTCCGGTCTCCTGGATTATTGCTAGACTTTCCCGGATCATTCCAGGTCTTCCAGATTATTCCCGGTCTCCCAGATTATTCTGGGTCTCCCGGATTATCCTGGCCCCTCCGAATTATTCGAGGTCTCACGGATTATTTCGGGTCTCACGGATCATTCTGGGTCTCCTGAATAATTCTAGGTCCTTTCCGCATTATTCTGGGTCTCCTGGATTATTCCGTATCCATTCCGGATTTTTCCGTGTCTCCTAGATCATTTCGGGTCCCCCAGATCATTCCAGGTCTCCCAGATTATTCCGAGTCTTCCGGATTATTCCAGGTCTTCCGGATTATCCTGGGTCCCCTGGATTAGTCCGGGTCTCAAGGACTATTCCGGGTCTCCTGGATTTTTCCGGGTCCCTCGGATTATCCCAGGTCTCAGGGATCATTCCGGGTCTCCTGGATTATTCCAGGTCTCCCAGATTATTTCGGGTTTCCTGGATTATTCAGGGTCTCCTGGAATATTTCAGATCTCCCAAGTTATTCCGGGTCTCACGGATTACTCTAGGTCCCCCAGATCATTCGAGGGCCTTTCCGGATCATTTTGGGTCTCCTGAATCATCGGGGTCTCCCGGATTATCATGAGTCTCCCGGATTATTCTGAGTTTATCGGATTATTCTGCGTCTCCTGAATTATTCCATGTCTCACGGATTATTCTGGGTCTCCTGAATCATTCAAGAGCCTCTCTGGATTATTTTGGGTTTCTTGGATTATCAGGGTCTCCTGGACTATTATGGGTCTTCCATATTATTCCAGGTCTCCTGGATTATTTCGAGTCCCCCGGATTATTCCAGGTCTCCCGTATTATTATGGGTCATCCGTATTATTCCTATTCTCCTGGATTATGTCAACTCTCCTGGATAATTCCGAGTCTTCCGGATCATTGAGGTTGGTCGAAATATTCCAGGTCTCCTTGATTATCCTGGGTCTCCTGGATTATTTCTGGTCCTTCCCAGATTATTCTGGGTCTCCCGGATTATCCTGGCCCCTCCGAATTATTCGGGGTCTCACGGATTATTTCGGGTATTAAGGATTATTCTGGGTCTCCTAGATCATTCCGGGTCTCACGGAATATTCTGGGTCTCCTGGATTATTTCGGGTCTCCTGGATTATTCCGGGTCTCCCGGATTATTCCGAGTCTCCTAGATCATCCCGGGTCTCATGGATTATTCTGGGTCTCCCGAATTATTCCGGGTCTCACGGTTTATTTTAGGTCTCCCAGATCATTCAAGGTCCTTTCCAGATTATTGTAGGTCTCTTGGATTATTCCGGGTCTCCCGAAATATTCCGGGTAACCCGAATCATTCTGAGTCTCCAGGATTATTCCGGGTCCCATGGATTATTATGGGTCTCCTGGATTATTCCGGGTCTCCCGGATTATTCTGGGTCTCCCGGATTATTTCGGGTCTCACGGATTATTCCGGGTCTCACGGATTATTCTGAGTCTCCCAGATCATTCAAGGTCCTTCCCAGATCATTCTCGGTCTCTTGGATTATTCTGGTCCCCCGTATCATTATGGGTCTCCTCGATTATTTCTAGTCTCCTGGATTATTTCAGGTCTCCTGGATTATTCCGGTCTCCTGGATTATTGCTAGACTTTCCCGGATTATTCCAGGTCTTCCAGATTATTCCCGGTCTCCCAGATTATTCTGGGTCTCCCGGATTATCCTGGCCCCTCCGAATTATTCGAGGTCTCACGGATTATTTCGGGTCTCACGGATCATTCTGGGTCTCCTGAATAATTCTAGGTCCTTTCCGCATTATTCTGGGTCTCCTGGATTATTCCGTATCCATTCCGGATTTTTCCGTGTCTCCTAGATCATTTCGGGTCCCCCAGATCATTCCAGGTCTCCCAGATTATTCCGAGTCTTCCGGATTATTCCAGGTCTTCCGGATTATCCTGGGTCCCCTGGATTAGTCCGGGTCTCAAGGACTATTCCGGGTCTCCTGGATTTTTCCGGGTCCCTCGGATTATCCCAGGTCTCAGGGATCATTCCGGGTCTCCTGGATTATTCCAGGTCTCCCAGATTATTTCGGGTTTCCTGGATTATTCAGGGTCTCCTGAAATATTTCAGATCTCCCAAGTTATTCCGGGTCTCACGGATTACTCTAGGTCCCCCAGATCATTCGAGGGCCTTTCCGGATCATTTTGGGTCTCCTGAATCATCGGGGTCTCCCGGATTATCATGAGTCTCCCGGATTATTCTGGGTTTATCGGATTATTCTGCGTCTCCTGAATTATTCCATGTCTCACGGATTATTCTAGGTCTCCTGAATCATTCAAGAGCCTTCCTGGATTATTTTGGGTTTCTTGGATTATCAGGGTCTCCTGGACTATTATGAGTCTCCCATATTATTCCAGGTCTCCTGGATTATTTCGAGTCCCCCGGATTATTCCAGGTCTCCCGTATTATAATGGGTCATCCGTATTATTCCTAGTCTCCTGGATTATGTCAACTCTCCTGGATAATTCCGAGTCTTCCGGATTATTGAGGTTGGTCGAAATATTCCAGGTCTCCTTGATCATCCCGGGTCTCCTGGATTATTTCTGGTCCTTCCCAGATTATTCTGGGTCTCCCGGATTATCCTGGCTCCCCCGAATTATTCGGGGTCTCACGGATTATTTCGGGTCTTAAGGATTATTTTGGGTCTCCTAGATGATTCCGGGTCTCACGGAATATTCTGGGACTCCTGGATTATTTCGGGTCTCCGGGATTATTTCGGGTCTCCTGGATTATTCCTGGTCTTATGGATTATTCCGAGTCTCCTAGATCATTCCGGGTCTCATGAATTATTCTGGGTCTCCCGAATTATTCCGGGTCTCACGGATTATTCTAGGTCTCCCAGATCATTCAAGGTCCTTTCCAGATTATTGTAGGTCTCTTGGATTATTCCGGGTCTCCCGAAATATTCCGGGTAACCCGAATCATTCTGAGTCTCCAGGATTATTCCGGGTCCCATGGATCATTATGGGTCTCCTGGATTATTCCGGGTCTCCCGGATTATTCCGGGTCTCCCGGATTATTCTGGGTCTCCCGGATTATTCCGGGTCTCACGGATTATTCCGGGTCTCACGGATTATTCTGAGTCTCCCAGATCATTCAAGGTCCTTCCCAGATCATTCTCGGTCTCTTGGATTATTCCGGTCCCCCGTATTATTATGGGTCTTCTCGATTATTTCTAGTCTCCTGGATTATTTCAGGTCTCCTGGATCATTCCGGTCTCCTGGATTATTCCTAGTCTTTCCCGGATCATTCCAGGTCTTCCAGATTATTCCCGGTCTCCCAGATTATTCTGGGTCTCCCGGATTATCCTGGCCCCTCCGAATTATTCGGGGTCCCACGGATTATTTCGGGTCTCACGGATCATTCTGGGTCTCCTGAATAATTCTAGGTCCTTTCCGGATTATTCTGGGTCTCCTGGATTATTCCATATCCATTCCGGAATTTTCCGTGTCTCCTAGATCATTTCGGGTCCCCCAGATCATTCCAGGTCTCCCAGATTATTCCGAGTCTTCCGGATTATTTCAGGTCTTCCGGATTATCCTGGGTCCCCTGGATTAGTCCGGGTCTCAAGGACTATTCCGGGTCTCCTGGATTTTTCCGGGTCCCTCGGATTATCCCAGGTCTCAGGGATCATTCCGGGTCTCCTGGATTATTCCAGGTCTCCCAGATTATTTCGGGTTTCCTGGATCATTCAGGGTCTCCTGGAATATTTCGGATCTCCCAAGTTATTCCGGGTCTCACGGATTACTCTAGGTCTCTCAGATCATTCGAGGGCCTTCCTGGATCATTTTGGGTCTCCTGAATCATCGGGGTCTCCCGTATTATCATGAGTCTCCCGGATTATTCCAGGTCTCCTGGATCATTCCGGGTCTCCTGAATTATTCCGGATCTCATGGACTATTCAAGGTCTCATGGATTATTCTGGATCTCCCAGGTCATTCACGGTCCTTTTCGGATTATTCAAAGTCTCCTGGATTATTCCAGATTTTCCATAATATTCCAGGTCTTACTGATTATTCTAGGCCTCCCAGATCATTCAGGGTCCTTTCCGGATTATTTTGGGTCTCCTAGATCATTTGGGTCCTCCGGGTTATTCCGGGTCTCCCGGATTATTCTGGGTCTCCCGGATTATCCTGGGTACCCCGGATTATTCCAGGTCTCACGGATTATCCTGGGTCTCCTGGATCATTCAAGGTTCTCTCTCAATTGTTTCGGTTCTCACGGATTATTCTGGGTCTTCTGGATTATTTTGGTATTCCCGGATTATGTCGGGTTTCCCAGATTATTCCAGGTTTGCCGGATTATTTCAGGTTCCCTAGATTATTCAGTGTCTCCTGAATTATTCCGGATCTCTAGGATAATTTCGGGTCTTACGGATTATTCTGGGTCTCCCATATCATTCGAGGTCCTTTCCGGATTATTTTGGGTATCTTGGATTATTTGTGTCCTCCGGATTATTATGGGTCTCCTGGATTATTCTGCGTCTCCTGGATTATTCAAGGTCCCCTGGATTTATCCGGGTCTACTGGATTATTCCGGGTCTCCTGTTTCATCAAGATTCGCTGGATTATTCCGGGTGTCCAGGTTCATCAGGATTCGCTGGATTATTCCGGGTCTCCCGGATCATTCCGGGTCTCTTGGATCATTAGAGGTCTCACTGATGATTCCAGGTCTCCCATATTATTTTGGGTCACTCGGATCATTCCCGGTCTCTTGGATTATTCCGGGTCGCCTGGAATATTCCAGGTCTCCAAGATTTTTCCGGATCTTCTGGATCATTCCCGGTCTCCTGGATTATTCCAGGTCTCACGGATTATTCTGGATCTCCTGGATTATTCTGATTCTCCTGGATTATTCCAGATCTCACGGATTATTCTGGGTCTCCCGTATCATTCGAGGGCCTTTCCGGATTATTTTGGATCTCTCGGATTATCAGGGTCCTTCGGATTATTATGGGTCTCCCGGATTATTCCGGGCTCCTGGATTATTCCGGGTATCCCGGTTAATTGAGGTTCGCCGGATTTTTCCGGGTCTCTCGAAGTATTCTGGGTTCCTCGTATTATTCCAGGTCCCTCGTATTATTCTGGGTCTCCTGGATCATTCCAGATCTCCTGGATGATTCTGGATCATTATAGGGCTCCTGGATTATTCCGGGTTACACGGATTACTCTGGGTCCCCCGGATCATTCGAGGTTTCTCTCCGGATCATTTTGGGTCCCTCGGATCATTATGGGTCCCCTGGATTATTCCGGGTCTCCCGGATTATTTCTGGTCCTTCCCGGATTATTCCAGACCTCTTGGATTATTACGCTTTTCACGGATTATTCCGGTTACCCCGGATTATTCCGGGCCCTACGGATTATTCTGGGTGTCCCAGATCATTCATGGTTCTTTCCGGATTATTTTTGGTCTCTCGGATTATTGGGGTCCCCCGTATCATCATGGGTCTCCCAGATCATTCCTCGTCACCTGGATTATTTCAGGTCTCCTGGATTATTCCGAGTCTTCAGGATTATTGAGGTAGGTCGAAATATTCCAGGTCTCCTTGATTATCCCGGGTCTCCTGGATTATTTCTGGTCCTTCCCAGATTATTCTGGGTCTCCTGGATTATCCTGGCCCCTCCGAATTATTCGAGGTCCTTCCCGGATTATTCCGGGTCTCCTGGATTATTCCGGGTCCTCCAGATTATTCCAGGTCTCCCGTTTTATTATGGGTCTTCCGGATTATTCCCAGTCTCCTGGATTATGTCAGGTCTCCTGGATTATTGCGGATCCCTCGTTTTATTCCAGGTCTTCCAGATTATTCAAGGTCTCACAGATTATTTCAGGTCTCCCATATTATTATGGGTCTTCCGGATTATTCCTAGTCTCCTGGATTATTCCAGGTTTCCCAGTATATTCCAGATGTCCCGGATTATTCCGGGTCTCACGGATTATTCCGGGTCTCCTGGATTATTCTGGGTCTATCGGATTATTCCGCGTCTACTGAATTATTCCATGTCTCACGGATCATTCTGGGTCTCCTGAATCATTCAAGAGCCTTTCCGGATTATTTTGGGTCTCTTGGATTATCAGGGTCTCCCGGACTATTATGGGTCTCCCGGATTATTCCAGGTCTCCTGGATTATTCTGGGTCTCCTGTATTATTATGGGTCATCCGGATTATTCCTAGTCTCCTGGATTATGTCAGGTCTCCTGGATAATTCCGAGTCTTCCGGATTATTGAGGTTGGTCGAAATATTCCAGGTCTCCTTGATTATCCTGGGTTTCCTGGATTATTTCTGGTCCTTCCCAGATTATTCTGGGTCTCCCGGATTATCCTGGCCCCTCCGAATTATTCGAGGTCTCACGGATTATTTCGGTTTTCACGGATTATTCTGGGTCTCCTGGATTATTCCGTATTCATTCCGAGTTATTCCGTGTCGCCCAGATCATTTCGGGTCCCCCAGATCATTCCAGGTCTCCCAGATTATTCCGAGTCTTCCGGATTATTCCAGGTCTTCCGGAATATCCTGGGTCCCCTGAATTATTCCGGGTCTCACGGACTATTCGGGGTCTCCTGGATTTTTCCGGGTCCCTTGGATTATCTCAGGTCTCCCGGATCATTCCGGGTCTCCTGGATTATTCCAGATCTCCCAGATTATTTCGGGTTTCCTGGATTATTCAGGATCTCCTAGAATATTTTGGATCTCCCAAGTTATTCCCGGTCTCACGGATTACTCTGGGTCTCCCAGATCATTCGATGGCCTTTCAGGATTATTTTGGGTCTCCTGAATCATTGGGGTCTTCCGGAATATCATGAATCTCCCGGATTATTCCAGGTCTCCTGGATCATTCCAGGTCTCCTGGATTATTCCGGATCTCATGGATTATTCCAGGTCTCACCGATTATTCTGGGTCTACCAGATCATTCACGGTCCTTTCCGGATTATTTTGGGTCTCCTGGATTATTCCAGATTTCCCGGAATATTCCAGGTCTTACTGATTATTCTAGGTCTCCCAGATCATTCAGGGTCCTTTCCGGATTATTTTGGGTCTCCTAGATCATTTGGGTCCTCCGGATTATTCCGGGTGTCCCGGACTATTCTGGGTCTCCCGGATTATCCTGGGTACCCCGGATTACTCCAGGTCTCACGGATTATCCTGGGTGTCCTGGATCATTCAAGGCCCTCCCTCAATTGTTTCGTGTCTCACGGATTATTCTGGGTCTTCTGGATTATTTTGGTATTCCCGGATTATGTCGGGTTTCCCAGATTATTCCAGGTTTGCCTGATAATTTCGGGTTCCCTAGATTATTCAGTGTCTCCTGGATTATTCCGGATCTCTATGATAATTTCGGGTCTCACGGATTATTCTGGATCTCCCATATCATTCGAGGTCCTTTCCGGATTATTTTGGTTATCTTGGATTATTTGGGTCCTCCGGATTATTATGGATCTCCTGGATTATTCTGCGTCTCCTGGATTAATCAAGGTCTCCCGGATTTATCCGGGTCTACTGGATTATTCCGGGTCTCCTGTTTTATCAAGATTCGTTGGATTATTCCGGGTCTCCTGGTTCATCAGGATTCGCTGGATTATCCCGGGTCTCCCGGATCATTCCGGGTCTCTTGGATCATTCCAGGTCCCACTTATTATTCCAGGTATCCCATATTATTTTGGGTCACTCGGATTATTCCGGGTCGCCTGGAATATTCCAGGTCTCCCAGATTTTTCCGGATCTCCTGGATTATTCTCGGTCTCCTGGATTATTCCAGGTCTCACGGATTATTCTGGATCTCCTGGATTATTCTGGATCTCCTGGATTATTCCAGATCTCACGGATTATTCTGTTACTCCCGGATCATTCGAGGGCCTTTCCGGATTATTTTGGATCTCTCGGATTATCAGGGTCCTCCGGATTTTTATGGGTCTCCCGGATTATTCCGGGTTTCCTGGATTATTCCGGGTATCCCGGTTGATTGAGGTTCGCCGGATTTTTCCGGGTCTCTCGAAGTATTCCGGGTTCCTCGTATTATTCCAGGTCCCTCGTATCATTCTGGGTCTCCTGGATCATTCCAGATCTCCTGGATATTTCTGGGTCTCTCGGCTTATTAGGGTCCCTCGGATCATTATAGGGCTCCTGGATTATTCCGGGTTACACGGATTACTCTGGGTCCTCCGGATCATTCGAGGTTTCTCTCCGGATCATTTTGGGCCCCTCGGATCATTATGGGTCCCCTGGATTATTCCGGGTCTCCCGGTATATTTCTGGTCCTTCCCGGATTATACCAAGTCTCCAGGATTATTACGGTTTCCACGGATTATTCCGGTTCCCCCGGATTATTCCGGGGCCAACGAATTATTCTGGGTCTCCCAGATCATTCATGGTCCTTTCCGGATTATTTTCGGTTTCTTGGATTATTGGGGTCCCCCGTATCATCATGGGTCTCCTGGATCATTCCTAGTCTCCTGGTATATTTCAGGTCTCCTGGATTATTTCAGGTCTCCTAGATTATTCCGAGTCCGGATTATTGAGGTTGGTCGGATTATTCCAGGTCTCCTTGATTATTCCGGGTCTCCTGGATTATTTCTGGTCCTTCCCAGATTATTCTGGGTCTCCCGGATTATCCTGGCCCCTCAGAGTTATTCGGGGTCTCACGGATTATTTCGGGTCTCACGGATTATTCTGGGTCTCCTGAATAATTCAAGGTCCTTTCCGGATTATTCCAGGTCTCCTGGATTATTACGGTTTCCACGGATTATTCCGGGCCCTACGGATTATTCTGGGTCTCCCAGATCATTCATGGTTCTTTCCGGACTATTTTTGGACTCTTGGATTATTGGGGTCCCCCGTATCATCATGGGTCTCCCGGATTATTCCTCGTCACCTGGATTATTTCAGGTCTCCTGGATTATTCCGAGTCTTCAGGATTATTGAGGTAGGTCGAAATATTCCAGGTCTCCTTGATTATCCCGGGTCTCCTGGATTATTTCTGGTCCTTCCCAGATTATTCTGGGTCTCCTGGATTATCCTGGCCCCTCCGAATTATTCGAGGTCCTTCCCGGATTATTCCGGGTCTCCTGGATTATTCCGGGTCCTCCAGATTATTCCAGGTCTCCCGTTTTATTATGGGTCTTCCGGATTATTCCCAGTCTCCTGGATTATGTCAGGTCTCCTGGATTATTGCGGATCCCTCGTTTTATTCCAGGTCTTCCAGATTATTCAAGGTCTCACAGATTATTTCAGGTCTCCCATATTATTATGGGTCTTCCGGATTATTCCTAGTCTCCTGGATAATTCCAGGTTTCCCAGTATATTTCAGATGTCCCGGATTATTCCGGGTCTCACGGATTATTCCGGGTCTCCTGGATTATTCTGGGTCTATCGGATTATTCCGCGTCTACTGAATTATTCCATGTCTCACGGATCATTCTGGGTCTCCTGAATCATTCAAGAGCCTTTCTGGATTATTTTGGGTCTCTTGGATTATCAGGGTCTCCCGGACTATTATGGGTCTTCCGGATTATCCCAAGTCTCCTGGATTATTCTGGGTCCCCTGTATTATTATGGGTCATCCGGATTATTCCTAGTCTCCTGGATTATGTCAGGTCTCCTGAATAATTCCGAGTCTTCCGGATTATTGAGGTAGGTCGAAATATTCCAGGTCTCCTTGATTATCCTGGGTCTCCTGTATTATTTCTGGTCCTTCCCAGATTATTCTGGGTCTCCCGGATTATCCTGGCCCCTCCGAATTATTCGGGGTCCCACGGATTATTTCGGTTTTCACGGATAATTATGGGTCTCCTGAATAATTCTAGGTCCTTCCCGGATTATTCCGGGTCTCCTGGATTATTCCGTATCCATTCCGGATTATTCCGTGTCTCCCAGATCATTTCGGGTCCCCCAGATCATTCCAGGTCTCCCAGATTATTCCGAGTCTTCCGGATTATCATGGGTCCCCTGGATTATTCCGGGTCTCACGGACTATTCCGGGTCTCCTGGATTTTTCCGGATCCCTTGGATTATCCCAGGTCTCCCGGATCAGTCCTGGTCTCCTGGATTATTCAGGATCTCCTGGAATATTTTGGATCTCCCAAGTTATTCCCGGTCTCACGGATTACTCTGGGTCTCCCAGATCATTCGAGGGCCTTTCAGGATTATTTTGGGTCTCCTGAATCATTGGGGTCCCCCGGAATATCATGAATCTCCCGGATTATTCCAGGTCTCCTGGATCATTCCGGGTCTCCTGGATTATTCCGGATCTCATGGATTATTCCAGATCTCACGGATTATACTGGGTCTCCCAGATCATTCACGGTCCTTTCCGGATTATTTTGGGTATCCTGGATTATTCCAGATTTCCCGGAATATTCCAGGTCTTACTGATCATTATAGGTCTCCCAGATCATTCAGGGTCCTTTCCGGATTATTTTGGGTCTCCTAGATCATTTGGGTCCTCCGGATTATTCCGGGTGTCCCGGATTATTCTGGGTCTCCCGGATTATCCTGGGTACCTCGGATTACTCCAGGTCTCACGGATTATCCTGGGTGTCCTGGATCATTCAAGGTCCTCCCTCAATTGTTTCGGGTCTCACGGATTATTCTGGGTCTTCTGGGTTATTTTGGTAATCCCGAGTTATGTCGGGTTTCCCAGATTATTCCAGGTTTGCCGGATAATTTCGGGTTCCCTAGATTATTCAGTGTCTCCTGGATTATTCCGGATCTCCCATATCATTCGAGGTCCTTTCCGGATTATTTTGGGTATCTTGGATCATTTGGGTCCTCCGGATTATTATGGGTCTCCTGGATTATTCTGCGTCTCCTGGATTTTTCAAGGTCTCCCGGATTTATCCGGGTTTACTGGATTATTCCGGGTCTCCCAGATTTTTCCGGATCTCCTAGATTATTCCAGGTCTCACGGATTATTCTGGATCTCCTGGATTATTCCAGATCTCACGGATTATTCTGGGTCTCCCGGATCATTCGAGGGCCTTTCCGGATTATTTTGGATCTCTCGGATTATCAGGGTCCTTCGGATTATTATGGGTCTCCCGGATTATTCCGGGTCTCCTGGATTATTCCGGGTATCCCGGTTAATTGAGGTTCGCCGGATTTTTCTGGGTCTCTCGAAGTATTTCGGGTTCCTCGTATTATTCCGGGTCCCTCGTATTATTCTGGGTCTCCTGGATCATTCCAGATCTCCTGGATATTTCTGGGTCTCTCGGCTTATTGGGGTCCCTCGGATCATCATAGGACTCCTGGATTATTCCGGGTTACACGGATTACTCTGGATCCCCCGGATCATTCGAGGTTTCTCTCCGGATCATTTCGGGTCCCTCGGATCATTATGGGTCCCCTGGATTATTCCGGATCTCCCGGATTATTTCTTATCCTTCCCGGATTATTCCAGGTCTTCTGGATTATTACGGTTTCCACGGATTATTCCGGTTCCCCCGGATTATTCCGGGCCCAACGGATTAGTCTGGGTCTTCCAGATCATTCATGGTCCTTTCCGGATTATTTTCGGTCTCTTGGATTATTGGGGTCCCCCGTATCATCATGGGTCTCCTGGATCATTCCTAGTCTCCTGGATTATTTTAGGTCTCCTAGATTATTCCGAGTCCGGATTATTGAGGTTGGTCGGATTATTCCAGGTCTCCTTGATTATTCCGGGTCTCCTGGATTATTTCTGGTCCTTCCCAGATTATTCTGGGTCTCCCGGATTATCCTGGCCCCTCAGAGTTATTCGGGGTCTCACGGATTATTTCGGGTCTCACGGATTATTCTGGGTCTCCTGAATAATTCAAGGTCCTTCCCGGATTATTTCAGGTCTCTTGGATTATTACGGTTTCCAAGGATTATTCCGGTTCCCCCGGATTATTCCGGGCCCTACGGATTATTCTGGGTCTCCCAGATCATTCATGGTACTTTCCGGATTATTTTTGGTCTCTTGGATTATTGGGGTCCCCCGTATCATCATGGGTCTCCCGGATTATTCCTAGTCACCTGGATTATTTCAGGTCTCCTGGATTATTCCGATTCTTCAGGATTATTGAGGTAGGTCGGAATATTCCAGGTCTCCTTGATTATCCCGGGTCTTGTCGGTTATTTATCTAGAAAATGGCAAATTACACTTGAAATAACTTGAGATCAAGTTACTTTTGACAACTTCAGAACTGACTTTTACATTTTTTTTTCAAACAAAAACAGTAACCTAAGCATCAACAATATAATGGAGAGCCACAGGATGATATTGGTTTAGCACGGTGAAATATATCCAACACCCCCTCTCAACGTGGAGTACCAATACCCAAGCTCTTCAAATGATTTTCATAGGCCACCTTTGGAATAGCCTTCGTAAAAATATCAGCCGCCATATTCTGCGAGGAAACATATTGAACATCGATATCGCCACTTTCGAAGACTTCTCTAACGTAGTGATAACGAATATCTATGTGCTTTGTTCTTGAATGGTATACAGAATTTCGCATTAATTTTTGTGCACCTTGATTGTCGCAAAAAATCATGGTGGGTTTTTCTTGCTCAAAAATGTAGCCGATTTCTTGTAGAAAATTTCTCAAATATACAGCCTCCTTTGCTGCTTCGGATAGTGCCATTTATTCGGCTTCCGTACTAGACAATGCTACGGATTTTTGTTTTCTCGCTTCCCAAGTGACCGCACCTCCAGACAATAGAAAAACATATCCAGTATATGGTTTACGATCTCCTACGTTACCTCCCCAGTCAGCATCAACATATCCATGTAAAGGCTTTCCAGTTCTCTTGAAAATCAAAGCGTAGTTTTCAGTTTTCCGAAGGTACCTTAAAACTCGCTTGACTGCCATCCAATGCATCTTTCCTGGATTGTTGTTGTACTGACTTAAAACACTAACTACATGGGTGATGTCAGGACGCGTGGAAACTGATAAGTACAAGATAGAACCTACAGCCTGCCTATAAGGAATATCAGCCATTTCTTGCTTCTCTTCATCCGATGACGGGCTCATTTCCTTTGAGAGTTTGGCAATCACTTCTAGAGGAGTGGAAATCGGCTTACAATCTTGCATTTTGAATCTTTTCAGAATGTCTTCTATATATTTCCTTTGGGATATTGAAATAGATCCCAGTGACTTTTCTTGCCTAAATTCTATTCCCAAGCAGTAATGGAGGAATCCCAGATCTTTGATTTCGAATTCTGCAGCTAGATCTTCTTTTATTTTTATGTATGTCCCATCCGAATTTGTTGCAATTATCAGGTCGTCTACGTATACAGCCATAATAAGTATAACATTTCTATTTTGAAAAAGATAAACACATCTATCTGAATTTAACTGCTTCAGACCAATGGACTGGAGATACTGGTCGAGCTTCTTATACCATTGCCTTCCTGACTGTTTCAATCCATAAAGTGAACTTTTCAGAAGACATACTTTATCCTCTTCTCCTTGAGACACAAATCCTTCTCCTTGACTCATGAAAATTTCTTCCTCGAGATCGCTATTAATATAAGCCATTACAACGTCCATTTGCTATAAAGTGAGACCAAGTTCTACGGAAATAGTAAGTATGATGCGAATTGAACTTTGTCTTTTTACAGGGGAAGTTGTCTCATGATAGTCAACACCAGGTTGTTGAGCATAACCCTTGGCAACTAAACGAGCTTTTCTTTGCTCAATTTCACCATTTGCTCTGTATTTTGTGCGCAATACCCATTTGCAACCTATAATTTTTCTGTTCTGAGGTCTCTCAACTAATGTCCATGCATTATTTCGGACAAGTGCTTGGAATTCTTCATTCATCGCCACTCGCCATTCTTCTGCGTTTTCTCCTCTCAGAGCCTCATGAGCACTAGGATTATCTGGTTCTTCAATTGATATTTGCGTTTCGTGTCCTTGATCTTCGTTTCTATGATATTATACCTCTTCTTTGGTCTTCCTTTTGAACCATCCCTAATTATTGTTGGTCTGCCAGGTCTTCGTTTGAGTGTCACAGACAAGTTTTCGTTCTCTGGTGGAACTCCTTCATTTTCTGGAACTTCTCTTCTCTTCTTGAGTTATTTCCCAATTTTCCTCTTCATTTGATCTTTCCGTATTCAAATCATTTTCTTGGCTTTCTGATCTCTCAATCATCTCAAAAAACGTTGAATTATTAGAGTTTTGATTTACAGTATTTTCCGTGACATCGCATGTCTCTATGAATTTGACATCTCTGCTTGTCAGAATTTTCTTAGTTATCGGATCCCATAAACGGTATGTTTTCGATTCGGTTGAATAGCCAACGAAAGTGCATTCTTTTGACTTCGGATCGAATTTTGATTTATCTGAATTTTTATTGAGTGCAAAAGCATTCGAACCAAAAATTCTAAAATGGGAAATGGTAGGTTTCTTGTCATTCCAGATTTCAAACGGTGTTGTGCTATCCAAACTACGTGAAGTGCATCTATTCCTGATATATACTGTTGTTGCTACAGCTTATGCCCAAAAACTATGTGGTAGCCTGGATTGCTGCAATATACATCTGGCCATTTCAACAATGGTGCGATTCAGACGTTCCGCTACGCCGTTTTGTTGAGGTGTATAAGGTGTTGAATATTGTCTCACTATACCGCTCTTCTCCAAAATGTGAATAAATTCCTTTCCGCTATATTCCAAACCATTATCTGTTTTCAGTACTTTGATTTTTCTTCCTGTTTTATTCTCTACTTGACTTTTGTACTTCAAGAATGCCTGCTTCACCTCATCTTTCGATTTCAAAAAATATATTTGTATCCATCTTGACTTATCATCAATAAAAGTTGCGAAATAACGTGCACCACCAAGTGATTTCGTTCCCATGGGTCCACAAATGTCCGAGTGAATGAGATCTAATACATTTTCAGCTCTTGAACTGGATGCTTGAGGAAAACTATCAGCTGTTTGCTTGCTCATGATGCATATTGTCAAATATTAAACGTGATCCCCATAAGATGATGATTTCCTTTTGCAAATTCCATAATCAAAATCATCGTTCATCTTGGCCATTAATCAAAAACACTCAGTACATCATATTTCCTGTTCAATTTCTATAGAATGTAGAAATCATTCACCTTATGGAAATCATGAAATCAGCAAAATCCTGTTATCGGATCTTTTCGATGCGAGTCTCCGAACAAGTCGTAGGTAAATTGCTGATTGAGCATTTAGATTTGTATAAATATCGGGAAATCATTCATTCAGAGTAATTAAAATTTTAGCATTAATTCAGAATATTAGCGTTATTGGCATTATTAGCATTATTATCATTCAATTAGTTCACTTCTCAAGAACTGCGACTTGGTCGGAAGCCCTGCCTCACGACGATGGTTTTCACCCCTTTCTGGGTTGGTTGGCCATTTTGTAAGTTATCACGGTAATGTTGTCTTTTTATATTATTTTTCATATATTTTTATGTTTCTTATGTTTGATCCTAAACTCTCGTTTTTTTATTAATAAATGTGTTTTTTGAGTATGATAGCGAGTAATTTATTTGAAAATACATGTAATTGGGTGATAAGTCAAAACCAAAAACCCCCTCGTATTGCCAAGCGAGTCTGAGTTGCGACAATATTTCACAGGATTGGATATTTTCTGAAGAATTGAACTCCATTCCTTCAACTAAATTCTTAGACATCATGATCTTTAGATCTTTCTCATTCAAAACGTTGATGCCATTTCAACAATTCGCCGGATTTGTATTTTACTAAAGCTGTAGATTCACTGAATGGGTGGACATAGTAAAGTTCACCTTTTCGTTGAGCTCTTAAAACGATATCTCCTTCGGAATTTACTATTTCTGCATAGTCTTTCGAAAAATGTGTCTGTCGACCATTGCATGCAGCTTTAGAAATTGATATTAAATTTGTTTTTAGGTCAGGTACATAAAGGGTATTTTCTAAATTGATAGTTTTTATTCCGGAAACTCCATTGTCTAATTTTGACTTCACTGTACCTTTACCCATAATATCGGTTGTTTTATCAACTGCTAAACGAACCTTCTAATTACTCACTGGAACGAAAAAAGTGAATATTTCTTTGCTGTTGCACATATGAGAAGTGGCACCGCTATCCAAACACCATACATTCATTCATTCATTCATTTATTTATCAACTAAAGCCATTTACAATGAAGTGGATAAGTGTCGTCAGTGGTTTTTACAATAAAAATACAGTATTACAATAGTATCTGAAACAGGACCACAGAATAAAAAATATAAAAAAACGTTTGTTTTTATAAACAGCACGAGAACAGACAAAAGGAATCGATTAAAATATTTCTCAATGAGAATTACAATGTCCAACAAATTCATCAAGGTTATAAAAGCAGTTTGTAATCATAAATAATTTAAGTTTATTTTTGAATCTTTTGATGTATTGGACAGATTTTATGTCAGCGGGTAGCATATTGAACAATTGAATACCAGCACCCTCCGGAGACCTCCTGAAATATTCATGGTTGAATTTTTTCATATAGACTATATTTTTGTTTCTAGTTGGGTACGAGTGCATATCAGAATGTTTGGTGTAGTTTTCGATATTTTTGTGTATGTATAGTAGTAGCTTGAAAATATAAATTCTAGTCAAGGTAAGAATCTTCTCCGATTTTAAAGGTGTCTCTTAAGGATGTCCCGTAACTAAGATTGAAAATGATTCTCAATATTTTTTTCTGGATGACGAACACACGTTCGGTTTGAGGTGCTCGTCCCCATGATATTATATTATATGCCATAACAGAATGTACGGCCGCAAAGTAGTATTGTTTGAGCGAAGTTTTATCGAGACTTTTTTTCAGAGAAAGGATGGCGAAATAGCATTTGTTCAGCCGGGAGCAAATGAGGCCTATGTGACCATTCCAACTCATATCACTATCCACTTTCGTGCTTAAGAATTTTATGTTTTTCTCAATGTCTACAGGTATTTCATCAATTTCCAGATCCATTGACTCATGCACTTTGTAAAGACCAGTGAATTGCATACATACGGTTTTGTCTGTGTTTATTACAAGATGGTTTCTTTTGCACCAGCTAGATAATTGCTCAAGAACTACATTTGCTTTTACCCTAACTTTTTCTACAGTTCTTGCCGATACAAGAACAGTGGTATCATCAGCATACATGAGTAGCCTTCCCTCAGATACATGAAGTGGAAGGTCATTTATATACAGAAGGAATAGGAGCGGCCCTAGGATGCTTCCCTGTGGAGTTCCAAGGGTGATGTCGAAATTATCAGAATAACTCTCTTGTACATTGACAGCTAACTTTCTATTTTTTGTGTGGGAGAGAATCCATTCATTCAAGGGTCCTCTAACTCCTAAGTATTCTAGTTTTTCTGAAAGGAAATCTGAGTCAATGAAAATGCCAATCACCAGCTCACCAGCATCCAACTTATCGTAAACGAATTGAACGAGTTCGTTCGATGTGGTTTCGGTAGAGCAACCTTCCCTAAAACCATGCTGGCAGGGGGTGATTATTTTATATTCGTTTAGATATCTAATTAATACTGTGTATACTGCTTTATCTATTATTTTTGAAAAAGGACTTAGAATAGAAATGCCCCTATAATTTTCGACCAGCTGTGTATCACCTTTTTTAAAAATGGGAACCATTTTGGAAATTTTCAATACTTCTGGAAATTTGCCTGCGATAACCGAGTCATTTATAATTTTTGTCAAGTACGGAGGTATTTCATCTATACAATTTTTTACAAGTTTGATTGGGATCTCATCTATACCAGTGGAATTTTTGTTTTTTAGTCCTAGTATGATGTTTTTTACTTCATATTCGTCAAGCGCGCAAAAGAACATAGAGTTTCGTCGTGCGTGGATGGCAGTAGTACAACCCATATCAGCATCAGTTTTCCCAATATTGTTCACAAGTTTCACAACTGATGTTGCGAAATATTGCCCAAATTCGTTTGCTATAGATTTATTATCAGTTATAGTATTATCATTATTTTTTTTCAGTGTGATTTTTGAAGTTGTACATTTATTTTTGTTTAATTTCATATTTACTAATTCCCACATTTTTATTTTCCGCCCCAGTAATCAAGTTGCTATAGTATAATTTTTTATGTTCTTCTATATTATTTGAAAGTTGCTTTTTCCGTTCTTTATATATTTTGCGAATATCTTGGTTGTTAGAGATTTTTCATAGACGGTTTAGCTCCTGCAAGTGGGTTGATTCCTCTTTCAATTCTGGGGGTAGGGGAACCTGATGGACTTTCTTATGTTCGTTTCGTACAATACGTTTTTTTGGGTGTATCACATCAAAGCACCATAAGAACGACTCATAAAATGATTCGAAAATGGTGTCTATATTTTCGTTGTTTCTGACATCTGAGATATCAGGTCGAGTTTTTAAGAAAAGTTCTTTAAACTCGCGAACTGAATTTTCGTTGATACTTCTGCGATATATTTCATCGGATTCCGAGGTTGTTTTTGTAGATAATTTTTGATTCCACTCAACCATTTGTGCATTATGATCGGATATTGCGGTGTCTATGATTTTAAAATTTTGTACTTCTAAATTGGTTGCGATATAGTCAATCGCCGATGAACTGGTGACGCCACCTCCACTTGTTGCTATTCGTGTGGGCTGATTCACTAGTGACATGAGCTGAAATGAATCAAACAGATCCTGGAGTTTTTTTGATTGCATATTATCTGACAACTTGTCAATGTTCAAATCTCCACAAATCAATGTAGAAGAAAACTTACCCACCGAGAACCTCAGAATACCCTCAAGTTTTTCAAAGAACTGAGAGAAATCTCCGGAAGGCGGACGGTAAACAACTATAATGCATACTGTTTTTTCAAAAACAATAGCTGCGGCTTCGATGCAATTTTGAGATGATCAATTTTGAATGTAATTGACTTCGGAGCATTTTTTGATTAATTCTGTTTTTACGAATAAAACTGATCCACCATGAGTAATACTTTCACCCTCACACTTATGGGTTCTGCAAAAATAAGAGACAGCTTCGTAACCTTGTACATTTAGAACTTTTAGTCTTTCTTCACTGAGCCAGTGTTCCGTCAAAGTTAAAAAACATATATTTGAGTGCGATAAAAAGAGCTCTAGCAAATGAATTTTGTTAGCGAGGCATTGGATGTTCAGGTGGACGAGGTTTAGGCTTGACAATCTGTGTATTCCATCTGCTTCTCCATCACCGCTTGTCCTCCCACAGGAAAATTTTGTTTTTGTGGGAATCTGAAACGCCTTATTGCGGCTTTCGATTATTGTTTCTTTCCGACTGTGGACATGACATGTGTTTGTTCATCATGACAAATATCCAAATATTCCATCATAAATGCTTCTTCTTCGGCTGTGGATGCACCCTGTTGCTTTCATTTCTTCCAACGTTGTGATCCTTTATGACCCACAGAATGACAGAAATTACATTTATAGGGAAATTTCTCATGTTTATCTACTGGATTCTTCATCTGTTCGAATTTCTGTTTATTTTTAATTTCATTCTTTGGATATCTATTCCAACTGGAAGTAGATTTACTGAAGAAAGCACTCTGATTTTCCTGTCTACCTGAACTCTTTCTAGCGTGATATTCATCTAAGAGCTTGATTTTTAATGATTCTGGTTTTGGTAGGTCATCTCTTGCTTCAATAGCACATCTGAAATTTTCATAACTGCTTGGAATACTGTATAACAAGAGAATGGAAAGAAGATCATCTGCAACATTGATTCCCATTTCTTTCAATTTATCCACAATATTGGAGAATGTATTCAGGTGATGTACCATGGATTCACTGTCAACCATTTTCGTAAATAAAAGTTGTTTCAACAGAGTAGCCTTTCGGACGGGACCTTCAGATTGATAGGTTTGTTGCAACTTTTTCCATACTCCACTGGAAGTAGTGCAGTGCTTTACAATACATAACTCTGAGGCTTGAATAGATAAAATGATATCAGCTCTTGCCTTCTGATCATTCTTTGTCCAAATTGTAGCTTCGGCTGCAGGTAAACCTACAGTATAGGTTAGCAACTCCGATTTCGATGAAATTTTCACAGAAGCTTCGGAACACTAATACAAACACCCAGTGATAAAAATTTTTCCGCGGAAACACCTCTAACATACTTTTTTTTAGGAAAGTTTATGAAAATCGATCACGGTAAGACCTAAGAATTTGATTGATATTGTACTCACGTTATGGTTTGAGAGAATGTTTATTACATTAAAACATAATTAACATGTCCTTGAATCAAATTTCTCAAGAAATTTTATGATGAGAAACTTTGGAATAAGATATTTTCATGTTTTTATATTCGTATATTCTCGACCCAAAACAATATATAATTATTGCTATGTCAAATGAGATCTGTCATGTCACAAGAGAGCAAGGTTGCCAAGTTGTATTTCTATTTTCAGTGGTAAACCATAGAACTTGAGTCTACATATAAGTACCATATATTTTTATGTGGCCAATTGATTGATCTACGTTTGATTGATCTAGGTGTAATTGATCTACGTTTGGGGTGGATCCCGGCGAGAGTGATGTTTTTAATCAGGCACTGCGACGGCGCTGGCGCGCCATCGCAGGAACCATCTCCCTGGAGTTACCTGCAATTTGAATTATCTACGTTTGATTGATCTAGGTGTAATTGATCTACGTTTGGGGTGGATCCCGGCGAGAGTGATGTTTTTGATCAGGCACTGCGATGGCGCGCCAGCGCCGTCGCAGGAACCATCTCCTTCGAGTTACCTGCATTTTGAATTATCTACGTTTGATTGATCTAGGTGTAATTGATCTACGTTTGGGGTGGATCCCGGCGAGAGTGATGTTTTTAATCAGGCACTGCGATGGCGCGCCAGCGCCGTCGCAGGAACCATCTCCCTCGAGTTACCTGCATTTTGAATTATCTACGTTTGATTGATCTATCGCGCCATCGCAGGAATCATGTGCATCGACTTATTTGGATTCGTTGAATGATTTTGTATCCCGAACTCTGAAATAAATCAAATCTCCGATTTTTTATTCACTTGGCAACGCTGCTTGTTCTAGTGACAATAGACTAGTCATTTAACATTTCAATTATTGCACGCCATATTGGGTTGAAAATATACGATATTAAATTATGAAAATGGGCATTTTCACAGCTTTCCATCATGAAATTTCTCGTGGAAATCGATTTTAGGACATGTTAATGATATTTTAGTGTATTCAAAATTTGTCCTACTAATTAAGTAAGTACAATATTCATCAAATTCTTAGGTCTTACCGTGATCGATTTTCATAAACTTTCCAAAAAAAAAGTATGTTAGAGGTGTTTCCGCGGAAAAATTTTCATCACTGGGTGTTTGTATTAGTGTTCCGAAGCTTCTGTGAAAATTTCATCGAAATCGGAGTTGCTTACCTATACTGTAGGTTTTCCCGGCTGCATCTTCTGGCTTGGTAGTATCTCCATCCACGTAACTCCAGTGGTCATTCTTGATGAGAATTGCTTCAATTTGCAACTTCCAAGTATCGTAATTTTCTTTGCCCAATTTTTCTATTTGCATCAGTGCTGCTGTCATTACTAATATAAATTATTGATTTTTGTATTACTGAGAAGAGCCTGGGCCCATAACCTGTCGGTTATTTATCTAGAAATTGGGAAATTACACTTGAAATAACTTGAGATGAAGTTTTTATTTTTGACAACTTCAGAACTGACTTTTACATTTTTTTCAAACAAAAACAGTAACCTAAGCATCAACAATATAATGGAGAGCCACAGGATGATATTGGTTTGGCACGGTGAAATATATCCAACAGGTCTCCTGGATTATTTCTGGTCCTTCCCAGATTATTCCAGGTCTCCTGGATTATTCCGAGTCCCCCAGATTATTCCAGGTCTCCCGTTTCATTATGGGTCTCCTGGATTATTCCTAGTCTCCTGGATTATGTCAGGTCTCCTGGATTATTGCGGATACCTCATTTTATTCCAGGTCTTCCAGATTATTCAAGGTCTCACAGATTATTTCAGGTCTCCCATATTATTATGAATCTTCCGGATGATTCCTAGTCTCCTGGAATATTTCAGGTTTCCCAGTATATTCCGGATGTCCCGGATTATTCCGGGTCTCACGGATTATTCCGGGCCTCCTGGATTATTCTGGGTCTATCGGATTAATCCGCGTCTACTGAATTATTCCATGCCTTTCCGGATTATTTTGGGTCTCTTGGATTATCAGGGTCTCCCGGATTATTATGGGTCTCCCGAATTATTCCGGGTCTCCTGGATTATCCTAGGTCTCCCGTATTATTATGGGTCATCCGGATTATTCCTAGTCTCCTGGATTATGTCAGGTCTCCTGGATAATTCCGAGTCTTCCGGATTATTGAGGTTGGTCGAAATATTCCAGGTCTCCTTGATTATACCAGGTCTCCTGGATTATTTCTGATATCCCATATCATTCGAGGTCCGGATTATTTTGGGTATCTTGGATTATTTGGGTCCTCTGGATTATTATGGGTCTCCTGGATTATTCTGCGTCTCCTGGATTATTCAAGGTCTCACAGATTATTCTGGATCTCCTGGATTATTCTGGATCTCCTGAATTATTCCAGATCTCACGGATTATTCCGGATCTCCTGGATTATTCCGGGTATCCCGGTTAATTGAGGTTCGCCGGATTTTTCCGAGTCTCTCGAAGTATTCCGGGTTCCTCGTATTATTCCGGGTCCCTCGTATTATTCTGGGTCTCCTGGATCATTCCAGATCTCCTGGATATTTCTGGGTCTCTCGGCTTATTAGGGTCCCTCGGATCATTATAGGGCTCCTGGATTATTCCGGGTTACACGGATCACTCTGGGTCCCCCGGATCATTCGAGGTTTCTCTCCGGATCATTTTGGGTCCCTCGGAACATTATGGGTCCACTGGATTATTCCGTGTCTCCCGGATTATTTCTAGTCCTTCCCGGATTATTCCAGGTCTCCTGGATAATTACGGCTTCCACGGATTATTCCAGTTCCCCCGGATTATTCCGGGCCCTACGGATTATTCTGGGTCTCCCAGATCATTCATGGTCCTTTCCGGATTATTTTTTGTCTCTTGGATTATTGGGGTCCCTCGTATCATCATGGGTCTCCTGGATCATTCCTAGTCTCCTGGATTTTTTCAGGTCTCCAGGATTATTCCGAGTCCGGATTATTGAGGTTGGTCCGATTATTCCAGGTCTCCTTGATTATTTCGGGTCTCCTGGATTATTTCTGGTCCTTCCCAGATTATTTCGGGTCTCCCGGATTATCCTGGCCCCTCAGAGTTATTCGGGGTCTCACGGATTATTTCAGGTCTCACGGATTATTCTGGGTCTCCTGAATAATTCAAGGTCCTTCCCGGATTATTCCAGGTCTCTTGGATTATTACGGTTTCCACGGATTATTTCGGTTCCCCCGGATTATTCCGAGCCCTACGGATTATTCAGGGTCTCCCAGATTATTCATGGTCCTTTCTGGATTATTTCTGGTCTCTTGGATTATTGGGGTCCTCCGTATCATCATGGGTCTCCCGGATTATTCCTAGTCACCTGGATTATTTCAGGTCTCCTGGATTATTCCGAGTCTACAGGATTATTGAGGTAGGTCGGAATATTCCAGGTCCCCTTGATATCCCGGGTCTCCTGTATTATTTCTGGTCCTTCCCAGATTATTCTGGGTCTTCCGGATTATCCTGGCCCTTCCGAATTATTCGGGGTCTCACGGATTATTTCAAGTTTCACGGAGTATTCTGGGTCTCCTGAATAATTCAAGGTCCTTCGCGGATTATTCCGGGTCTCCTGGATTATTTCGGGTCCCCCGGATTATTCCAGGTTTCCCGTATTATTATGGGTCTTCCGGATTATCCCTAGTCTCCTGGATTATTTCAGTTTTCCCAGTATATTCTGGATGTCCCGGATTATTCCGGGTCTCACGGATTATTCTGGGTCTCTTGGAATATTCTGGGTCCATCAGATTATTCCGCGTCTCCTGAATTATTCCATGTCTCACGGATTATTCTGGGTCTCCTGAATCATTCAAGAGCCTTCCCGGATTATTTTGGGTCTTTTGGATTATCAGGGTCTCCCGGATTATTCCGGGTCTCCTGGATTATTCTGGGTCTCTCGGATAATTCTGGATCTCCTGGATTGTTCCAGGTCTCACGAATGAATTTGAGTCTCCCAGATCATTCAAGCTCCTTTCCGGATTATTTTGGGTCTTTTGGATGATCAGGGTCCTCCGTATTATCATAGGTCTCCTGGATTATTCCTAGTCTCCTGTATTATCTCAGGTCTTCTTGATTATTCCAAGTCTCCTGGATTATTTCGGGTCTCCCGGGCTATTCCAGGACTCACAGATTATTCCCGGTCTCACGGATTATCCTGGGTCTCCGGATCATTCAAAGTCCTTCCCAGATTAATTCGGGTCTCACGTATCATTCTGGGTCTCCTGGATTATTTTGGGTCTTTCGGATTATGTCGGGTCTTCCGGATCATTCCAGGTCTCACGGATTATTTCAGGTCTCGTGGATTATTCCGGGTCTCCTAGATTATTTCGGGTCTCCTGGATTATTTCTGGTCCTTCTTGGATTATTCCGGGTCTCCCGGATTATTCTGGGTCTCCCAGATTATCCTAGGTACCCCGGATTATTCCAGGTCTCACGGATTATCCTGGGTCTCCTGGATCATTCAAGAACCTTCCTGAATTATTCCGGGTCTCACGTATTATTCTGGGTCTTCTGGATTATTTTGGGATTCCCGGATTATGTCGGGTCTCCCAGATTATTTCAGGTTTCCCGGTTTATTTCGGGTTCCCTAGATTATTCCGTGTCTTCTGGATTATTCCGGATCTCTAGGATAATTCCGGGTCTCACGGATTATTCTGGATCTCCCATATCATTCGAGGTCCTTTCCGGATTATTTTGGGTATCTTGGATCATTTGGGTCCTCCGGATTATTATGAGTCTCCTGGATTATTCTGCGTATCCTGGATTATTCCAGGTCTCCTGGATTCATCTGGGTCCACTGGATCATTCCGGGTCTCCTGGTTCATCAAGATTCCCTGGATTATTCCGGTTCTCCTGGTTCATCAAGATTCGCTGGATTATTCCGGGTCCCCCAGATCATTACGGGTCTCTTGGATAATTCCAGGTATCTCGGTTTATTGAGGTTCGCCGGATTTTTCCGGGTCTCTCGAAGTATTCCGGGTTCCTCTTATTATTTCGGGTCCCTCGTATTATTCTGGGTCTCCTGGATCATTCCAGATCTCCTAGATATTTCTAGGTCTCTCGGCTTATTGGGGTCCCTCGGATCATTATAGGGCTCCTGGATTATTCCGGGTTACACGGATTGCTCTGGGTCCCCCGGATCATTCGAGGTTTCTCTCCGGATCATTTTGGGTCTTTCGGATCATTATGGGTCCCCTGGATTATTCCGGGTATCCCGGATTATTTCTGGTCCTTCCCGGATTATTCCAGGTCTCCTGGATTATAACGGTTTCCACGGATTATTCCGGTTCCCCCGGATTATTCCGGGCCCTACGGATTATTCCGGGTCTCCCAGATCATTCATGGTCCTTTCCAGATTATTTTTGGTCTCTTGGATTATTGGGGTCCCTCGTATCATCATGGGTCTCCTGGATCATTCCTAGTCTCCTGGATTTTTTCAGGTCTCCTGGATTATTCCGAGTCCGGATTATTGAGGTTGGTCGGATTATTCCAGGTCTCCTTGATTATTCCGGGTCTCCTGGATTATTTCTGGTCCTTCCCAGATTATTTTGGGTCTACCGGATTATCCTGGCCCCTCAGAGTTATTCGGGGTCTCACGGATTATTTCGGGTCTCACGAATTATTCTGGGTCTCCTGAATAATTCAAGGTCCTTCCCGGATAATTCCAGGTCTCTTGGATTATTACGGTTTCCACGGATTATTTCGGTTTCCCCGGATTATTCCGAGCCCTACGGATTATTCTGGGTCTCCCAGATTATTCATGGTCCTTTCCGGATTATTTCTGGTCTCTTGGATTATTGGGGTCCCCCGTATCATCATGGGTCTCCCGGATTATTCCTAGTCACCTGGATTATTTCAGGTCTCCTGGATTATTCCGAGTCTCCAGGATTATTGAGGTAGGTCGGAATATTCCAGGTCCCCTTGATTATCCCGGGTCTCCTGGATTATTTCTGGTCCTTCCCAGATTATTCTGGGTCTCTTGGATTATCCTGGCCCTTTCGAATTATTCGGGGTCTCACGGATTATTTCGGGTTTCACGGATTATTCTGGGTCTCCTGAATAATCCAAGGTCCTTCGCGGATTTTTTCGGGTCTCCTGGATTATTTCGGGTCCCCCGGATTATTCCAGGTCTCCCGTATCATTATGGGTCTTCCGGATTATTCCTAGTCTCCTGGATTATTTCAGTTTTCCCAGTATATTTTGGATGTCCCGGATTATTCCAGGTCTCACGGATTATTCCGGGTCTCTTGGATTATTCTAGGTCAATCAGATTATTCCGCGTCTCCTGAATAATTTCATGTCTCACGGATTATTCTGGGTCTCCTGAATCATTCAAGAGCCTTCCCGGATTATTTTGGGTCTCTTGGATCATCAGGGTCTTCCGGATTATTATGGGTCTCCCGGATTATTCCGGGTCTCCTGGATTATTCTGGGTCTCTCGGATAATTGTGGATCTCCTGGATTGTTCCAGGTCTCACGAATGGATTTGAGTCTCCCAGATCATTCAAGCTCCTTTCCGGATTATTTTGGGTCTTTTGGATGATCAGGGTCCCCCGTATTATCATAGGTCTCCCAGATTATTCTTAGTCTCCTGTATTATCTCAGGTCTTCTTGATTATTCCAAGTCTCCTGGATTATTTCGGGTCTCCCGGGTTATTCCAGGACTCACAGATTATTCCTGGTCTCACGGATTATTCTGGGTCTCCGGATCATTCAAAGTCCTTCCCAGATTAATTCGGGTCTCACGTATTATCCTGGGTCTCCTGGATTATTTTGGGTCTTTCGGATTATGTCGGGTCTTCCGGATTATTCCAGGTCTCACGGATTATTTCAGGTCTCGTGGATTATTCCGGGTCTCCCGGATTATTCTGGGTCTCCCAGATTATCCTAGGTACCCCAGATTATTCCAGGTCTCACGGATTCTCCTGGGTCTCCTGGATCATTCAAGGTCCTTCCTGAATTATTCCGGGTCTCACGAATTATTCTGGGTCTTCTGGATTATTTTGGGATTCCCGGATTATGTCGGGTCTCCCAGATTATTCCAGGTTTCCCGGTTCATTTCGGGTTCCCTAGATTATTCCGTGTCTCCTGGATTATTCCGGATCTCTAGGATGATTCCGGGTCTCGCGGATTATTCTGGATCTCCTATATCATTCGAGGTCCTTTCCGGATTATTTTGGGTATCTTGGATCATTTGGGTCCTCCAGATTATTATGAGTCTCCTGGATTATCCTGCCTCTCCTGGATTATTCCAGGTCTCCTGGATTCATCCGGGTCCACTGAATCATTCCGGGTCTCCTGGTTCATCAAGATTCCCTGGATTATTCCGGTTCTCCTGGTTCATCAAGATTCACTGGATTATTCCGGGTCTCCCGGATCATTTCGGGTCTCTTGGATCATTCCAGGTCTCACGTATTATTCCAGGTCTCCCATATTATTTTGGGTCACTCGGATCATTCCGGGTCGCTTGGATTATTCCGGGTCTCCTGGAATATTCCAGGTCTCCCAGATTTTTCCAGATCTCCCAGATCATTCCGGGTCTCCTGGATTATTCCAGGTCTCACGGATTACTCTGGGTCTCCTGGGTTATTCCAGATCTCACGAATTATTCTGGGTCCCCCGGATCATTCGAGGCCCTTTTCGGATTATCAGGTTCCTCTGGATCATTTTGAGTCTCCTTGATTATTCCGGGTCTCCTGGATTATTCCGGTTATCCCGGTTTATTGAGGTCTGCCGGATTATTCCGGGTCTCTCGAAGTATTCCGGGTCCCTCGTATCATTCTGGGTTTCCCGGATCATTTCAGATCTCCCGGATTATTCCGGGTTTCGAGGATTATTCTGGTTCTCCTGGATTTTTCAAGGTCCTTCTCGGATCATTCCATGTCTCTCGGCTTATTAGGGTCCCTCGGATCATTATAGGGCTCCTGGATTATTCCGGGTTTCACGGATTATTCCAGTTGTCCCGGATTATTCCGGGCACTACGGATTATTCTGGGTCTCCCAGATCATTCATGGTCCTTTCCGGATTAGTTTCGGTCTCTTGGATTATTGGGGTTCCCCCGTATCATCATGGGTTTCCCGGATTATTCCTAGTCTCCTGGATTATTCCAGGTCTCCTAGAATATTTCGGGTTTCCTGGATTATTCAGGGTCTCCTGGATTATTCCGGATCTCCCGAGTTATTTCGGGTCTCACGGATTACTCTGGGTCTCCCGGATCATTCGAAAGCCTTTTCGGATTATTTTGGGTTCCTTCAATTATCGGGGTCTCCCGGATTATCATGAGCCTCTCGGATTATTTCAGGTCTCCTGGATCATTCCGGGTCTCCTAGATTATTCCGGATCTCATGGATTATTCCAGGTCTCACGGATGATTCTGGGTCTCCCAGATCATTCAAGGTCCTTTCTGGATTATTTTGGGTCTCCTGGATTATTCCGGATCTCTCAGATTATTCCAGGTTCAACGGATTATTCTAGTTCTCCTAGATCATTCAGGGTCCTTTCCGGATTATCTTGGGTCTCCTAGATCATTTGGGTACTCCAGATTATGATGGGTCTCCTGGATTATTTCGCGTCTTCTGAATTATTCCGGGTCTCCTCGATTTTTCAGGTCTCCTGGATTCATCCAGGTCTCCTGGATTCATCCAGTTCTCCTGGATTATTCCAGGTCTCATGGTTTATCAAGATCCGCTGGATTATTCCGAGTCTCTCGGATTATTCTGGGTCTCTCGGATTATTCCGGGTATCCTGGATTATTCCGGGTCCCTTGGATTATTCCAGGTCTCCCGGATCATTCCGGGTCCCTGGATTATTCCGGGTCTCACGGATTATTTCGGGTTTCACGGATTATCCTGGGTCTCATGGATCATTCAAAGTCGTTCCTGGATTATTTCGGATCCCACTTATTATTCTGGGTCTCCTGGATTATTCATGGTCGTTCCCGGATTATTCCAGGTCCCCCGGATTATTCCAGGTCTCCTATCTTATTATGGGTCTTCCGGATTATTCCTAGTCTCCTGGATTATGTCAGGTCTCTTGGATTATTGCGGGTCCCTAGTATTATTCCTGGTCTTCCAGATTATTCAAGTTCTCACAGATTATTCCAGGTCTCCCATATTATTGTCACAAACACCACAAGGCATGGTCCAAGAATTATCACTCACTATATGTAAACCAATCCATATTCGACCTCAGGTGCGTTTGAACCAACATGACCCGAATGTGAGTTAATTCAAGTTCACGAGTTCATTACTAGACATATTGTTACAATACGCAAAATAATCAGGTTGAACTTACTAGGGCATGTTCGCATAACAATTAGAATGAATATAAATAATTGAAGACTAGTCTTAGGGGATTCTTGACTTAGTCTTCAGAGAGTCCTGAGTTAGTCTAGAAGGGTAGGTAGGCTTCCGAAGGCCTAGTTCGGACGCCTATGCTACAATCCTTCTTGATTACTCTCATTGCTTCTGAAGACTGGGTTTCCAGCATCATTGTGTATTAGGGGTAAGCGATTGTATTTTCTCATTTGTTCTTGTTTGTATCATTTGATATTTTTTGAAGGATGTACCATCAAAATTGTTAATGAATTATATGTTCGTTCGGTATTTCACTCTGTAATTAAAATAGTGATATTTATATTTCCTGAGTACGACCCAAGCGACAGGGGTGACCCCCAAACCACCCCCTGTACGCGACATTATTTTGGGTCTTCCGGATTATTCCTAGTCTCCTGGAATATTCCAGGTCTCCCAGTATATTCCAGATGTCCCGGATTATTCCGGGTCTCACGGATTATTCCGTGTTCCTCGTATTATTCTGGTTCTACAGGATTATTCTGGTTCTCCCAGATTATTTCGGGATCATTTCGGGTCTCTCGTATTATTCCAGGTCTGCCAGATTATTCCAGGTCTCCCGGATTATTTCGATTCTCTGGGTATATCCTGGGTCTTCCGGATTATTCCGTGTCCCATGGATTATTCCGGGTCTCTCGTATCATTCCGGATCCCTGATATTATTCCGGGTCTATCGAATTATTTCAATCCTCTGGGTATATTCCGGGTCTTCTGGATTATTTCCGGTCATCCAGATTATTCCTTCCGGGTGTCCTGGATTATTCTGGGGCTCCTGGATCATTTCGGGTCTCCCAAATTCTTCCAGGTCTCACGGATTTTTTCGTATTTCCTGGATTTTAAGGGTTCTCCAGATTATTCCTGGTCTCACGTATTATTCTGGGTCTCCCGGTTTATTCCGGGTTCCCTGGATTATTCAGAGTCTCCTAGATTATTCCGGGTCTCTCAGATGATTCTGGGTTCCTCGTATTATTCCATTTCTACCGGATTATTCCGGTTCTACCGGATTATTCCGGGTCTCCCAGATTATTTCGGGTGTCGTGGATTATTCCGGGGCTTCTGGACTTTTTCGGGTCCCTCAAATCATATGGGTCCCCCAGATAATTGCGGGTCTCTCGTATTATTTTAGGTCTCCCGGATTATTCCAGATCTCCCGGATCATTCCGTGTTCTATGGATTATTCCAGGTCTCTTGGAACATTCCGGGCACCTCATATTATTTCGGGTTCACAGGATTATTTCGGGTCTTCAGAATTCATTTCAAGTCTCCCGGATTATTCCGGTTCTCATGAATCATTTCAAGTCTTTCGGATTATTCCGGGTCTCGCGGATTATTTCGAGTAGCCCAGATTATTCCGAATCTCTTTGAATATTCCAAGCCTCTCCGATTATTCCAGGTCTCTCATATTATTCTGGTTTTACCGGATAATTCCGAGTCTCCCAGATTATTCCGGGTCTCCTGGATCATTCCGGGTTTACCGGATTACTCAGGGTCTCCAAGATTATTCCTGGTCTCTCAGACTACTCCGTGTTCCTCGTATCATTCCGGTTCTACCGGATTATTCTAGTTCTCCCAGATTATTTCGGCTGATTATTCTGGGTCTCCTGGATTTTTCCGGATCTTCCGGATCATTCCGGGTCTCCTGGATTATTACAGGTCTCACGGATTATTCTGGATCTCCTGGATTATTCTGGATCTCCCGGATAATTCCATATCTCACGGATTATTCTGGGTCTCCCGGATCATTCGAGGGCCTTTCCGGATTATTTTCGGTCTCTTGGATTATTGGGGTCCCCCGTATCATCATGGGTCTCCCGAGTTATTCCTAGTCTCCTGGATTATTTCAGGTCTCCTGGATAATTCCGAGTCTTCCGGATTATTGAGGTTGGTCGAAATATTCCAGGTCTCCGTGATTATCCTGGGTCTCCTGGATTATTTCTGGTCCTTCCCAGATTATTCTGGGTCTCCCGGATTATCCTGGCCCCTCCGAATTATTCGGGGTCCCACGGATTATTTCGGGTCTCACGGATTATTCTGGGTCTCCTGAATAATTAAAGGTCCTTCCCGGATTATTCCGGATCTCCTGGATTATTCCGGGTCCCCCGGATTATCCCAGGTCTCCCGTATTATTATAGGTCTTCCGGATTATTCCTAGTCTCCTGGATTATGTCAGGTCTCCTGGATTATTGCGGGTCCCTCGTTTTATTCTATGTCTTCCAGATTATTCAAGGTCTCACAGATTATTTCAGGTCTCCCATATTATTATGGGTCTTCCGGATTATTTCTAGTCTCCTGGATTATTTCAGGTTTCCCAATATATTCCGGGTGTCCCGAATTATTCCGGGTCTCACGGATTATTCCGGGTCTCCTGGATTATTCTGGGTCTATCAGATTATTCCGCGTCTCCTGAATTATTCCATGTCTCACGGATTATTCTGGGTCTCCTGAATCATTCAAGAGCCTTTCCGGATTATTTTGGGTCTCTTGGATTATTCCAAGTCTCCCATATTATTTTGGGTCACTCGGATCATTCCGGGTCTCTTGGATTATATCGGGTCTCCTGGAATATTCCAGGTCTACCAGATTTTTCCAGATCTCACGGATCATTCCGGGTCTCCTGGATTATTCCAGTTCTCACGGATTATTCTGGGTCTCCTGGATTATTCCAGATCTCACGGATCATTCTGGGTCTCACGGATCATTCGAGGGCCTTTCCGTATTATTTTGGGTATCTCGGATTATCAGGGTCCTCTGGATTATTTTGGGTGTCCCGGATCATTCCGGTTCCCCGGATTATTCCGAGCCCTACGGATTATTCTGGGTCTTCCAGATCATTCATGGTCCTTTCCGGATTATTTTCGGTCTCTTGGATTATTGGGGTCCCTCGTATCATCATGGGTCTCCCAGATTATTCCTAGTCTCCTGGATTATTTCAGGTCTCCTGGATAATTCCGAGTCTTCCGGATTATTGAGGTTGGTCGAAATATTCCAGGTCTCCTTGATTATCCCGGGTCTCCTGGATTATTCCTGGTCCTTCCCAGATCATTCTGGGTCTCCTAGATTATCCTGGCCCCTCCGAATTATTCGGGGTCTCACGGACTATTTCGGGTCTCACGGATTATTCCGGGTCTCCTGAACAATTCAAGGTCCTTCCCGGATTATTCCGGGTCTCCTGGATTATTCTGGGTCTATCAGATTATTCCGCGTCTCCTGAATCATTCCATGTCTCACGGATTATTCTGGGTCTTCTGAATCATTCAAGAGCCTTTTCGGATTATTTTGGGTCTCTTGGATTATCAGGGTCCCCAGAATTATTATGGGTCTCCCGGATTATTCCGGGTCTCCTGGATTATTCTGGGTCTCTCAGATTATTCTGGATCTCCTGGATTGTTCCAGGTCCCACGAATGAATTTGAGTCTCCCAGATCATTCAAGCTCCTTTCCGGATTATTTTGGGTCTTTTGGATGATCAGGGTCCCCCGTATTATCATGGGTCTCCTGGATTATTCCTTGTCCCCTGTATTATTTCAGGTCTTCTTGATTATTCCAAGTCTCCTGGATTATTCCGGGTCTCCCGGATCATTCCAGGTCTCACAGATTATTTCCGGTCTCACAGATTATCCTGGGTCTCCTGGATCATTCAAAGTCCTTCCCAGATTATTTCGGGTCTAAAGGATTATTCTGGGTCTCCTGGATCATTCAAGGTCCTTCCAGGATTATTCCGGGTCCCACGTATTATTTTGGGTCACCTGGATTATTTTGGGCCTTCGGATTATGTCCTGTCTTCCGGATTATTTCAGGTCTCACGGATTATTTCAGGTCTCGTGGATTATTCCGGGTCTCCTGGATTATTCCGGGTCTCCCGGATTATTCCGGGTCTCCCAGATTATTCCGGGTCGCTCAGATTATTCCGTGTTCCTCGTATTATTCTGGTTTTACCGGATTATTCTGGTTCTCCCAGATTATTTCGGGTGTCTCGGATCATTCCGGGTCTCTCGTATTATTTCAGGTCTGCCAGATTATTCCAGGTCTCCCGGATTATTTCAATTCTCTGGGTATATCCCGGGTCTTCTGGATTATTCCTGGTCTTCCGGATTATTCCGTGTCCCATGGATTATTCCGGGTCTCTCGAATCATTCCGGATCCCTGGTATTATTCCGGGTCTACCGGATTATTTCAATCCTCTGGGTATATTCCGGGTCCTCTGGATTATTTCCGGTCTTTCAGATTATTCTGGGTCTCCTGGATTATTCTGGGTCTCCTGGATTATTTTGGGTCTCCCGAATTATTCTGAGTCTCACGGATTATTTCGTATTTCCTGGATTGTAAGGGTTCTCTAGATTATTCCTGGTCTCACGTATTATTCTGGGTCTCCTGGTTTTCTCCGGGTCTCCCAGATTATTCAGGGTCCCCTAGATTCTTTCGGGTGTCTCGGATCATTCCAGGTATCTCGTATTATTCCGGGTCTGCCGGACTATTCCAGGTCTCCCGGATTATTTCAATTCTCTGGGTATATCCCGGGTCTTCTGGATTATTCCTCGTCTTCTGGATTATCTCGTGTCCCATGGATTATTCCGGGTCTCTCGGATCATTCCGGATCCCTGATATTATTCTGGGTCTATCGGATTATTTCAATCCTCTGGGTATATTCCGGGTCTCCTGGATTATTTTTGGTCTTACAGATTATTCCGGGTCTCCTGGATTATTCCAGGTTTCCCGGATTATTCCAGGTCTCCCATCTTATTATGGGTCTTCCGAGTTATTTCTTGTCTCCTGGATTATGTCAGGTCTCTCATATTATTGCGGGTCCCTAGTATAATATAATTCCTGATAATTCCTGATAATAATAATTCCTGGTCTTCCAGATTATTCAAGTTCTCACAGATTATTCCAGGTCTCACATATTATTATGGGTCTTCCGGATTATTCCTAGTCTCCTGGATTATTTCAGGTCTCCTGTATAATTCCGAGTCTTCCGAATCATTGAGGTTGGTCGATATATTCCAGGTCTCCTTGATTATCCTGGGTCTCCTGGATTATTTCTGGTCCTTCCCAGATTATTCTGGGTCTCCCGGATTATCCTGGCCCCTCCGAATTATTCGGGGTCTCACGGATTATTTCGGGTCTCACGGATTATTCTGGGTCTCCTGAATAATTCAAGGTCCTTCCCGGATTATTTCGGGTCTCCTGGATTATTCTGGGTCTATCAGATTATTCCGCGTCTCCTGAACTATTCCATGTCTCACGGATTATTCTGGGTCTCCTGAATCATTCAAGAGCCTTTCCGGATTTGTTGGATATATTTCACCGTGCTAAACCAATATCATCCTATGGCTCTCCATTATATTGTTGATGCTTAGGTTACTGTTTTTGTTTAAAAAAAATGTAAAGTCAGTTCTGAAGTTGTCAAAAATAAAAACTTCATCTCAAGTTATTTCAAGTGTAATTTCCCATTTTCTAGATAAATAACCGACAGGTTATGGGCCCAGGCTACTCTCAGTAATACAAAAATCAATAATTTATATTAGTAATGACAGCAGCACTGATGCAAATAGAAAAATTGGACTAAGAAAATTACGATACTTGGAAGTTGCAAATTGAAGCAATTCTCATCAAGAATGACCACTGGAGTTACGTGAATGGAGATACTACCCAGCCAGAAGATGCAGCCGAAGCTACAATTTGGACAAAGAATGATCAGAAGGCAAGAGCTGATATCATTTTATCTATTCAAGCCTCAGGGTTTTGTATTGTAAAACACTGCACTACTTCCAGTGAAGTATGGAAAAAGTTGCAACAAACCTATCAATCTGAAGGTCCCGCCCGAAAGGCTACTTTGTTGAAACAACTTTTATTTACGAAAATGGTTGACAGTGAATCCATGGTAGATCACCTGAATACATTCTTCAATACTGTGGATAAATTGAAAGAAATGGGAATCAATGTTGCAGATGATCTTTTTTCCATTCTCTTATAATACAGTATTCCAAGCAGTTATGAAAATTTCAGATGTGCTACTGAAGCAAGAGATGACCTACCAAAACCAGAATCATTAAAAATCAAGCTTTTAGATGAATATCACGCTAGAAAAAGTTCAGGTAGACAGGAAAATCAGAGTGCTTTCTTCAGTAAATCTACTTCCAGTTGGAATAGATATCCAAAGAATGAAATTAAAAATAAACAGAAATTCGAACAGATGAAGAATCCAGTCGATAAACATAAGAAATTTCCCTATAAAAGTAATTTCTGTCATGCTGTGGGTCATAAAGGATCACAATGTTGGAAGAAATCAAAGCAACAGGATGCATCCACAGCCGAAGAAGAAGCATTCATGATGGAATATTTGGATATTTGTCATGATGAACAAACACATGTCATGTCCACACTCGGAAAAAAACAAATATCGAAAGATGTATGGTGTTTGGATAGCGGTGCCAATTCTCATATGTGCAACAGCAAAGAAATATTCACTTTTTTCGTTTCAGTGAGTAATCAGAAGGTTCGTTTAGCAGTTGATAAAACAACCGATATTATGGGTAAAGGTACAGTGAAGTTAAAATTCGACAATGGAGTTTCCGGAATAAAAACTATCAATTCAGAAAATACCCTTTATGTACCTGACCTAAAAACAAATTTAATATCAATTTCTGAAGCTGCATGCAATGGTCGACAGACACATTTTTCGAAAGACTATGCAGAAATAGTAAATTCCAAAGGAGATATCGTTTTAAGAGCTCAACGAAAAGGTGAACTTTACTATGTCCACCCATTCAGTGAATCTACAGCTTTAGTAAAGTCCAAATCCGGCGAATTGTTGAAATGGCATCAACGTCTTGGCCATTTGAATGAGAGAGATCTAAAGATCATGATGTCTAAGAACTTAGTTGAAGGAATGGAACTCAATTCTTCAGAAAATATCCAATCCTGTGAAATATGCATCATGAGCAAGCAAACAGCTGATAGTTTTCCTCAAGCATCCAGTTCGAGAGCTGAAAATGTATTAGATCTCATTCACTCGGACATTTGTGGACCCATGAGAACGAAATCACTTGGTGGTGCACGTTATTTCGCAACTTTTATTGATGATAAGTCAAGATGGATACAAATATATTTTTTGAAATCGAAAGATGAGGTGAAGCAGGCATTCTTGAAGTACAAAAGTCGGAAAACCTACAGTATAGGTAAGCAACTCCGATTTTGATGAAATTTTCACAGAAGCTTCGGAACACTAATAAAAACTCCCTGTGATAAAAATTTTTCCGCGGAAACACTTCTAACATACTTTTTTTTAGGAAAGTTTCTGAAAATCGATCACGGTAAGACCTAAGAATTTGATTGATATTGTACTTACGTAATTAGTAGGACAAATTTTGAATAGACTAAAATCTCATTAACATGTTCTAAAATCGATTTCCACGAGAAATTTCATGATGGAAAGCTATGAAAATGCCCATTTTCATAATTTAATATCGTATATTTTCAACCCAATATGGCGTGCAATAATGGAAATGTCAAATGACTAGTTTAGTGTCACTATAACAAGCAGCGTTGCCAAGTGAATACAAAATCGGAGATTTGATTTATTTCAAAGTTCGGGATAAAATCATTCAACGAATCCAAATATTTCGATGCACACGATTCCTGCGATGACGCGATAAATCAATCAAACATAGATAATTCAAAATGCAGGTAACTCGAGGGAGATGGTTCCTGCGACGGCGCTGGCGCGCCATCGCAGTGCCTGATTAAAAACATCACTCTCGCCGGGATCCACCCCAAACGTAGATCAATTACACCTAGATCAATCAAACGTAGATGATTCAAAATGCAGGTAACTCGAGGGAAATGGTTCCTGCGACGGCGCTGGCGCGCCATCGCAGTGCCTGATTAAAAACATCACTCTCACCGGGATCCACCCCAAACGTAGATCAATTACACCTAGATCAATCAAACGTAGATGATTCAAAATGCAGGTAACTCGAGGGAGATGGTTCCTGCGACGGCGCTGGCGCGCCATCGCAGTGCCTGATTAAAAACATCACTCTCGCCGGGATCCACTCCAAACGTAGATCAATTACACCTAGATCAATCAAACGTAGATAGTTCAAAATGCAGGTAACTCGAGGGAGATGGTTCCTGCGACGGCGCTGGCGCGCCATCGCAGTGCCTGATTAAAAACATCACTCTCGCCGGGATCCACCCCAAACGTAGATCAATTACACCTAGATCAATCAAACGTAGATCAATCAATTGGCCACATAAAAATATATTGTACTTATATGTAGACTCAAGTTCTATGATTTACCACTGAAAATAGAAATACAACTTGGCAACCTTGCTCTCTTGTGACATGACAGATCTCATTTGACATAGCAATTATTATATATTGTTTTGAGTCGAAAATATACAAATATAAAAACATGAAAATATCTTATTCCAAAGTTTCTCATCATGAAATTTCTTGTGAAATTTGATTCAAGGACATGTTAACTATGTTTTAGTGTAATAAACATTCTCTCAAACCATAACGTGAGTACAATATCAATCAAATTCTTAGGTCTTACCGTAATCGATTTTCAGAAACTTTCCTAAAAAAAAGTATGTTAAAGGTGTTTTCGCGGAGAAATTTTCATCACAGGGAGTTTTTATTAGTGTTCCGAAGCTTCTGTGAAAATTTCATCAAAATCGGAGTTGCTTACCTATACTGTAGGTTTACCCAAAAGTCAAGTAGAGACTTAAACAGGAAGAAAAATCAAAGTACTGAAAACAGATAATGGTTTGGAATATAGCGGAAAGGAATTTATGGACATTTTGGAGAAGAGCGGTATAGTGAGACAATATTCAACACCTTATACACCTCAACAAAACGGCGTAGCGGAACGTCTGAATCGCACCATTGTTGAAATGGCCAGATGTATATTGCAGCAATCCAGGCTACTACATAGTTTTTGGGCAGAAGCTGTAGCAACAACAGAATATATCAGGAATAGATGCACTTCACGTAGTTTGGATAGCACAACACCGTTTGAAATCTGGAATGACAAGAAACCTACCATTTCCCATTTTAGAATTTTTGGTTCGAAAGCTTTTGCACTCAATAAAAATTCAGATAAATCGAAATTCGATACGAAGTCAAAAGAATGCACCTTCGTTGGCTATTCAACCGAATCGAAAACATACCGTTTATGGGATCCGATAACTAAGAAAATTCTGACAAGCAGAGATGTCAAATTCATAGAGACATGCGATGTCACTGAAAATACTGTAAATCAAAACTCTGATGATTCAACGTTTTTTGAGATGAATAAAAGATCAGAAAGCCAAGAAAATGATTTGAATACGGAAAGAGCAAATGAAGAGGAAAATTGGGAAATAACTCAAGAAAATGGAGAAGTTCCAGAAAATGAAAACTTGTCTGTGACACTCAAACGAGAACCTGGCAGACCAGCAATAATTAGGGATGGTTCGAGAGGAAGACCAAAGAAGAGGTATAATATCATAAAAACAATGGAAGATCAAGGACACGAAACGCAAATATCAATTGAAGAACCAGATAATCCTAGTGCTCATGAGGCTCTGAGAGGAGAAAAAACAGAAGAATGGCGAGTGGCGATGAATGAAGAATTCCAAGCACTTGTCCGAAATAATGCATGGACATTAGTTGAGAGACCTCAGAACAGAAACATTATAGGTTGCAGATGGGTATTGCGCACAAAATATAAAGCAAATGGTGAAATTGAGCGAAGAAAAGCTCGTTTAGTTGCCAAGGGTTATGCTCAACAACCTGGTGTTGACTATCATGAGACAACTTTCCCTGTAACTAGACAAAGTTCATTTCGCATCATACTTACTATTTCCGTAGAACTTGGTCTCACCTTATACCAAATGGACGTTGTAATGGCTTATATTAATGGCGATCTCGAGGAAGAAATTTTCATGAGTCAAGCAGAAGGATTTGTGTCTCAAGGAGAAGAGGATAAAGTATGTCTTCTGAAAAGTTCACTTTATGGATTAAAACAGTCAGGAAGGCAATGGTATAAGAAGCTCGACCAGTATCTCCAGTCCATTGGCCTGAAACAGCTGTTGAATTCAGATAGATGTGTTTATCTTTTTCAAAATAGAAATGTTATACTTATTATGGCTGTATACGTAGACGACCTGATAATTGCTACAAATTCGGATGAGACATACATAAAAATAAAAGAAGATCTAGCTGCAAAATTCAAAATCAAAGATCTGGGATTCCTCCATTACTGCTTGGGAATAGAATTTAGGCAAGAAGAGTCACTGGGATCCATTTCAATATCCCAAAGAAAATATATAGAAGACATTCTGAAAAGATTCAAAATGCAAGATTGTAAGCCAATTTCCACTCCTCTAGAAGTGAATGCCAAACTCTCAAAGGAAATGAGCCCGTCATCAGATGAAGAGAAGCAAGAAATGGCTGATATTCCTTATAGGCAGGCAGTAGGTTCTATCTTGTACTTATCAGTTTCCACGCGTCCTGACATCACCCATGTAGTTAGTGTTTTAAGTCAGTACAACAACAATCCAGGAAAGATGCATTGGATGGCAGTCAAGCGAGTTTTAAGGTACCTTCGGAAAACTGAAAACTACGCTTTGATTTTCAAGAGAACTGGAAAGCCTTCACATGGATATGTTGATGCTGACTGGGGAGGTGACGTAGGAGATCGAAAATCATATACTGGATATGTTTTTCTGTTGTCCGGAGGTGCGGTCACTTGGGAAGCGAGAAAACAAAAATCCGTAGCATTGTCTAGTACGGAAGCCGAATATATGGCACTATCCGAGGCAGCAGAGGAGGCTGTATATTTGAGAAATTTTCTACAAGAAATCGGCTACATTTTTGAGCAAGAAAAACCCACCATGATTTTTTGCGACAATCAAGGTGCACAAAAAATAATGCGAAATTCTGTATACCATTCAAGAACAAAGCACATAGATATTCGTTATCACTACGTTAGAGAAGTCTTCGAAAGTGGCGATATCGATGTTCAATATGTTTCCTCGCAGAATATGGCGGCTGATATTTTTACGAAGGCTATTCCAAAGGTGGCCTATGAAAATCATTTGAAGAGCTTGGGTATTGGTACTCCACGTTGAGAGGGGGTGTTGGATATATTTCACCGTGCTAAACCAATATCATCCTGTGGCTCTCCATTATATTGTTGATGCTTAGGTTACTGTTTTTGTTTGAAAAAAAAAATGTAAAAGTCAGTTCTGAAGTTGTCAAAAATAAAAACTTAATTTCAAGTTATTTTAAGTGTAATTTCCCATTTTCTAGATAAATAACCGACATTTCGGGTCTCTCGTATCATTCCAGGTCTACCGACTTATTCCGGGTCTTCAAGATTATTCTTGGTCTCCCAGATGATTCCGGGTCTTGAGGATTATTCCGGGTCTCCTGAATTATTCCGGGTCTCTCGTATTATCCCGGATATCTCGGATTATTTCGGGTCTCCCAGGTTATTGCGGGTCTCCTGGATTATTTCGGATTTCTCATTTCATCCCGGGCCTCTCGGATAATTCCATGTCTCCCGGATCATTTCGGGTCTTTCAGATTATTCCGGGTTTTCCCGATTATAAGGATCTCCCGGATTATTCCGTGTCTCTCGTGTCATTCCGGATCCCCCGGATTATTCCGTGTCTCCCGGATTATTTCGGGTCTCCCAGATTATTACTGGTCTCTTGGATTACTCCGAATCTAAAAAAAAAATGTAAAGTCAGTTCTGAAGTTTTCAAAAATAAAAACTTCATCTCAAGTTATTTCAAGTGTAATTTCCCATTTTCTAGATAAATAACCGACAGGATTATTTTGGGTCTCTTGGATTATCAGGGTCCCCCGGATTATTATGGGTCTCCCGGATTATTCCGGGTCTCCTGGATTATACTAGGTCTCTCGGATTATTCTGGATCTCCTGGATTATTGCAGGTCTCACGAATGAATTTGAGTCTCTCAGATCATTCAAGCTCCTTTCCGGATTATTTTGGGTCTTTTGGATGATCAGGGTCCCCCGTATTATCATGGGTCTCCTGGATTATTCCTAGTCTCCTGTATTATTTCAGGTCTTCTTGATTATTCCAAGTCTCCTGGATTATTTCGAGTCTCCCGGGTTATTCCAGGTCTCACAGATTATTCCCGGTCTCACGGATTGTCCTGGGTCTCCTGGATCATTCAAAGTCCTTCCCAGATTATTTCGGGTCTAACGGATTATTCTGGGTCTCCTGGCTCATTCAAGATCCTTCCTGGATTATTCCGGGTCTCACGTATTATTCTGAGTCTCCTGGATTATCTTGGGTCTTCCGGATTATTTCTGGTCTCACGGATTATTTCAGGTCTCGTGGATTATTCCGGGTCTCCTAGATTATTTCGGGTCTCCCGGATTATTTCTGGTCCTTCTTGGATCATTCCAGGTCTCCCGGATTATTCTGGGTCTCCCGGATTATCCTGGGTACCCCGGATTATTCCCGGTCTCACGGATTATCCTGGGTCTCCTGGATCATTCAAGGTCCTTCCTGAGTTATTTCGGGTCTCACGTATTATTCTGGGTCTTCTGGATTATTTTGGGATTCCCGGATTATGTCGGGTCTCTCAGATTATTCCAGGTTTCCTGGTTTTTTTCGGGTTCCCTAGATTATTCCGTGTCTCCTGGATTATTCCGGATCTCTAGGATGATTCCGGGTCTCACGGATTATTCTGGATCTCCCATATCATTCGAGGTCCTTCCCGGATTATTTTGGGTATCTTGGATTATTTGGGTCCTCCGGATTATCATAAGTCTCCTGGATTATTCTGTGCCTCCTGGATTATTCCAGGACTCCTGGATTTATCCGGGTCTACTGGATTTATCCGGGTCTACTGGATTATTCCGGGTCTCCTGGTTCATCAAGATTCCCTGGATTATTCCGGGTCTCCCGGATCATTCCAGGTCTCTTGGATTATTCCAGGTCTCACGTATTATTCCAGGTCTCCTAAATTATTTTGGGTCACTCGGACCATTCCGGGTCTCTTGGATTATTCCGGGTCTCCTGGAATATTCCAGTTCTCCCAGATTTTTCCAGATCTCCCGGATCATTTCGGGTCTCCTGGATTATTCCAGGTCTCACGGATTTTTCTGAGTCTCCTGGATTATTCCAGATCTCACGGATTATTCTGGGTCTCCCGAATCATTCGAGGGCCTTTCCGGATTATTTTGGGTATCTCGGATTATCAGGGTCTCCTGGATTATTTCGGGTATCCTGGTTTATTGAGGTCCGCCAAATTATTCCGGGTCTCTCGAAGTATTCCGGGTTCCTCGTATTATTCCGGGTCCCTCGTATTATTCTGGGTCTCCCGGATCATTTCAGATCTCCCGAATTATTCCGGATCTCGAGGATTATTCTGGGTCTCCCGGATGTTTCAAGGTCCTTCTAGGATCATTCCTGGTCTCTTGGCTTATTAGGGTCCCCCGGATCATTATGGGGCTCCCGGATTATTCTGGGTTTCACGGATTACTTTGGGTCTCGCGGATCATTCAAGGTTTCTCTCCGGATTATTTTGGGTCCCTCGGATCATTATGGGTCCCCTGGATCATTCCAGGTCTCCCGGAATATTCCTGGTCCTTCCCGGATTATTCCAGGTCTCCTGGATTATTATGGTTTCCACGGATTATTCCGGTTCTCCCGGATTATTCCAGTCCCTACGGATTATTCTGGGTCTTCCAGATCATTCATGGTCCTTTTCGGATTAGTTTCGGTCTCTTGGATTATTGGGGTCCTCCGTATCATCATGGGTCCCCCATATTATTCCTAGTCTCCTGGATTATCTCAGGTCTCCTGGATTATTCCGGGTCTTCCGGATTATTGAGGTTGGCCGGATCATTCCGGGTCTCCCGGATTATTCCAGGTCTCCCAGATTATTTCGGCTTTCCTGGATTATTCAGGGTCTCCTGGATTATTCTGGATCTCCCGGATTATTTCGGGTCTCACGGATTATTTTCGGTCTCTTGGATTATCATGGGACTACCAGATTATTCCTAGTCTCGTGGATTATTTCAGGTCTCCCTGATTATTCCGGGTCTCCTGGGGATTATTTCGGGTCTCCCGGATTATTTCTGGGTCCCCTGGATCATTCCGGGTCTCACGGATTATTTCGAGTTTCACGGATTATCCTGGGTCTCTTGAATCATTCAAAGTCCTTCCCGGATTATTTCTGGTCTCACTTATTATTCTTGGTCTCCTGGATCATTCATGGTCGTTCTCTGATTATTCCGGGTCTCACGGATTATTCTGGGTCTCCTGGATTATTTTGGGTCTTACAGATCATTCCGGGTCTCCTGGTATTCCAGGTTCCCCGGATTATTCCAGGTCTCCCATCTTATTATGGGTCATCCGGATTATTCCTAGTCTCCTGGATTATGTCAGGTCTCTTGGATTATTGCGGGTCCCTAGTATAATTCCTGGTCTTCCAGATTATTCAAGTTCTCACAGATTATTCCAGGTCTCCCATATTATTATGGGTCTTCCGGATTATTCCAAGTCTCCTGGATTATTTCAGGTCTCCCAGTATATTCCGGATGTCCGGATTATTCCGGGTGTCACGGATTATTCCGGGTCTCCTGTATTATTCTGGGTCTATCGGATCATTCCGCGTCTGCTGAATTATTCCAGGTCTCACGGATTATTCTGGGTCTCCTGAATCATTCAAGGGCCATTTCGGATTATTTTGGGTCTCTTGGATTATCAGGGTCTTCAGGATTATTATGGGTTTCTCGGATTATTCCGGGTCTCTTGGATTATCCTCGGTGTCTCGGATTATCCTGGATCTCCTGGATTATTCCTGGTCTCACGAATAGATTTGAGTCTCCCAGATCATTCAAGGTCCTTTCCGGATTATTTTGGGTCTTTTGGATGATCAGGGTCCCCCGTATTATCATGGGTCTCCCGGATTATTCCTAGTCTCCTGTATTATGTCAGGTCTCCTTGATTATTCTAAGTCCCCTGGATTATCTCGGGTCACCCGGGTTATTCTGGGTCTCACAGATTATTCCGGGTCTCACGGATTATTCTGGGTCTCCTCGATCATTCAAAGTCCTTCCCAGATTATTTTGGGTCTATCGGATAATTCCGGGTCTCCTGGATCATTCAAGGTCCTTCCCGGATTATTCCGGGTCTCACGTATCATTTTGAGTCTCCTGGATTATTTTGGGCCTTCGGATTATGTCGTGTCTTCCGGATTATTCTAGGTCTCACGGATTATTTCAGGTCTCGTGGATTATTCCGGGTCTCCTGGATTATTCCGGGTCTCCCGGATTATTCCGGGTCTCCCAGATTATTCCGAGTCTCCTGGATCATTCTGGGTTTTCCGGATTATTCAGGGTCTCCAAGATTATTCCTGGTCGCTCAGATTATTCCGTGTTCCTCGTATTATTCTGGTTCTACCGGATTATTCTGGTTCTCCCAGATTATTTTGGGTGTCCCGGATCATTCCGGGTCTCTCGTATTATTACAGGTCTGCCAGATTATTCCAGGTCTCTCGGATTATTTCAATTCTCTGGGTATATCCCGGGTCTTCTGGATTATTTCTAGTCTTTCGGATTATTCCGTGTCCATGGATTATTCCGGGTCTCTCGGATCATTCCGGATCCCTGGTATTATTCCGGGTCTACCGGATTATTTCAATCCTCTGGGTATATTCCGGGTCTTCTGGATTATTTCCGGTCTTCCAGATCATTCCGGGTCTCCTGGATTATTCTGGGTCTCCTGGATTGTTTTGGGTCTCTCGAAAGATTCTGGGTCTCACGGATTATTTCGTATTTCCTGGATTGTAAGGGTTCTCTAGATTATTCCTGGACTCACGTATTATTCTGGGTCTCCCGGATTATTCAGGGTCTCCTAGATTCTTCCGGGTGTCTCGGATCATTCCAGGTATCTCGTATTATTCCGGGTCTGCCGGATTATTCCAGGTCTCCCGGATTATTTCAATTCTCTGGGTATATCCCGGGTCTCCTGGATTATTCCTGGTCTTCCGGATTATTCCGCTTCCCATGGATTATTCCGGGTCTCTCGGATCATTCCGGATCCCTGATATTATTCCGGGTCTATCGGATTATTTCAAACCTCTGGGTATATTCCGGGTCTTCTGGATTATTTCCGGTCATCCAGATTATTCCGGGTCTCCTGGATTATTCTGGGGCACCTGGATCATTTCGGGTCTCCCGAATTCATTTATTCATTTATTTATTTATTTATCTCAAAAAATACATCCAACAGGCCCAAGAGCCCATTAATAGGTGTACAAAATTATTAATAGGTGATAAGAGTAATCCTATACTAAGCATAATTAATACTAAGTGAATGAGAGCATAATGTATAATTATCAATTAGGAAGTGTGCTGAGAATATCACATTTGAATTGTGCGAATGACAAAAAGAAAATATCCACATTGGGTGTATTGTTAACGCTCCTAGACATTGTTGATAAAGGTGAGTGGAAGTTATGCACAGTGTTAGGTACGGGAAAGTAAAATGTGTTACATGAGCGAGATGAGAAACGAGGTACATTGAACATCATTTGTGACAATAAAGTTGAACAATCTATTTGGTTGTGTATTATTTTGTAAATAAAGCACATGTCTCTCATTTCGCGATACTTAGTGATATCAGATTGAACTCCTGTAGCAAGAGGTCATAATTATAGCCTCTAACGGGATAAATACCATGTTTTTTATAATTAGCAAATTTCAAGAATTTCTTCTGAACGTTCTCAATAGCCATAATGTATTTGGAATGGGAAGGATTCCAAACAACACTGCAGTACTCAAGTTTGCTTCTGACCATAGATAAGTAGATGCTTTTCAAAGAATCGAACGACTTGAAATCTCTACAGTTATAAGTATAAGAAAACCTAAATTTTTTATCGATTTAGAAATGATATGTTCAATATTATTTGAGAAAGTCAGTTTTTGATCAAAAATAACTCCTAAGTCCTTCGATTCAGTGATACGCATAAGAGTGTTACCATCAAGTTCATAATTAAATGTGAGTGGGACAAGTTTAAGAGTGAAAGTCATGACTTCACATTTTTTGATATTCAAGTGGAGTTTATTCTGAATGCACCAGTTACTCAGAGAATTCAAATCTTCTTGAAGTACAATGCAATCTGTTTCATCCTTTATTTCTCTATAAATCTTCATATCGTCAGCAAATAATAGCTTGTTAGAATGAATATGATCAGTGATATCATTAATAAATATCAGGAATAATAAGGGACCAAGATTTGACCCCTGAGGAACACCGGATGAGGCTGTAAAGCAGGAAGATTTTATTCCATCACACTCAACAAAGAGTTTCCGTTCTGTTAGGTATGAATTGAGCAGCATCTGAATATCAGTAGATATACCAAAGCCTGACAACTTCTTCAGCAGTTGAGGGTGAGACATACGATCGAAAGCTTTACTGAAGTCAGTAAAGATTACATCCACCTGGTTCCTCTGGTCAAGGGAATCAGAAACGAATTGTGAAAAAATACAGAGGTTAGACGCAGTGTTTCTAGCTTTGACAAATCCATGCTGGAAGATAGACAGAGAAGAGCTGACATGATTGTATATAAGTTCAGATAGTATAATCTCGAATATTTTTGAGGAAACTGATATAATGACTATTGGTCTATAATTTTCAACATGAGTAATGTTGCCGGATTTGAAAACAGGACATACTCTGGACAATTTCCAAATCTTTGGATACTAGTTTTTTTGTAAGGCAAGATTGAGAATGATATGTAGAGGATCAACCAGAAAGTTAATGTGATTTTTGACTATTTCAACAGGGATCCCATCGGGACCACAAGTGAGTTTATTTTTGAGTTTTTTTGCGGCATTAATGATTTGTTCCTTGGTGATAGTTGACAGGTTCAAGAAATGGTGACTTGGCATCATTGTCAGATCAGATAGGTTGTCGCTTAAGTCTACGGTAATACCATCATCCTGGCTATAAACACTGCTGAAGTTAGTTGCAAAACCATTGACTATTGAGAGAGGTGAAGAAAGTGTGTTATTGTTATAAATCATTTCTCCTGGGATGCGAGATTTGTTTTTCTTTGAGTTGATATAGTTCCAAAACCCACGAGGGTTATGTTTGTGCATTTCTTCAGATCTCTCGACGTATAACTTATAGTCAGATGCTATACTCAATTTGATCAATTTCCTGACGTTTTTGACTCGCTCTAAATAAAAAAGGTATTTGGTTTTTTTGTACATTTTCAGATAATGATTTTTTGATTTGATTTTATTTATGGTACATTTGCCGAACCACGCAGGGAACCTACGTGATCTACATTTGAGCAGAGGAGCACATTTGGACATAATGTTGTGCAAAGAGTCATTAAGTATTGCGCACATGGAATCAACACTATCAAGGTGAAGTAGAGCTTGAGACCAGTTAAGTTCACTGAGTAGATGAGATAACTTAGCTTCGTCAATTCTTTTCAAGTCAAACCTTTCAGCAGACGATACAAAATTTTTTACATTACCAGTACTAATAGATAGTTGCACTGTGAGTCCTGGATGATGAAGATCAATAGGAACTATTGGGTCATCATTATGTTCCACTACACACCTGGTCTCAGCTGGACAGATAACCAAATCCAGTAACCTGTTATTGTTGTTTCTCACGTAATTGCGTTGTGCTGAATCACAAAAACCCAAAAAATTGATAAAGCGACGAGTTAGGTTCGTAAGGCTTCCAGTATCGTAGTATATTCTTCCACGTCTCACGGATTTTTTCGTATTTCCTGGATTCTAAGCGAGTAGATGTCGTAAAGGGTCTAACCTAACGTGTCTGAGTGAAGATGGCGGCGGTGTAATGGTCAGATTTCTGTATATGGCGTAATAGCCGTATTACTGTGTATCTAACCTAGATGGCGGCGGTCACGGTCGCGGTACCAGAGGCGGAGGTGCGCGCGCGAAACCAGAGGCGTAGAGCACGAGTCGGTGGTCCACCTGTCCATCAAAAATGTCAAACGTCGAAAACGACGAAACGTTGAAACGACGAAACGTCGAAACGACGAAACGTCGAAACGTCGAAACGACGAAACGTCGAAAACGACGAAACATCGAAAACGTCGAAACGTCGGAACGACGAAACGTCGGAACGACGAAACGTCGAAACGACGAAACGTCGAAACGTCGAAAACGTCAAACGTGAATCAACGAAACATCGAAAATGTCAACCAGAGGCGTACGAGTCGGTGGTCCACCTGTAAACGTGAACACCAACGAAACGTCGAAAACGTCAACCAGAGGCGTACGAGTCGGTGGTCCACCTGTCCGCCGAAAACGTCAAGCGAGTTACATTCCACCTATTCAAGGAAACCATGAGAAAGAAGCTACATCATCAATTCCGCAACCCAGCACTTCTCGTTCCCATGAGATGCGAGAGAAATTCTTGGAATTGAATCAGCATTTTTATTTCACCTTTTCTATAGTTCATTTCTCATGTAGTTAGTCTTGACTTTATGTTCGTACTGCTCACATCATACATACCTTGTATCACCGTTTTGAAAATAAAAGTTTTTTAAAACCTCAAACTCGAAACGAGTTATAAAATTGGCGCAGTCGGTAGGATTGTTACAAAAGAATCCATCGCGGATAACTTCGGATATTTCAATAGTTGAGTAACAATCGAAAAAGTTCGTACGTGTCTGTTCGTTCGATCGTCGAAAAGTGGATACAAAAGGACAATATAGTTACTAAGGATACCAAGAATCAAGAAGCAGACGCAACCAGAAAAATTCGACAAGCCTGAAGTTCGATGAAGACGATACACTTGCTGTAAGTCGTTTTTGTTTCATGTCAGACTCCTCTAGTGATTTTCCCTCCCCAAGTGATAGTGAAGATCTCCTAGAGTTAGAAATAAGTTTTCTTGCAAATTCACTTAATAATATTACATTATCAACCGAAAATTCATCAGTCGAGAATATACCTGCAATCAATATCATGGCAGTTCCAAATTTCACTAAAGTTCACGCTGAAACTATACCTGATTTTAACGGTGACGTTAATGAATTTAATTTTTTTGCTTGTAAGTATTGCTAGCATTTCCACCTACTTTTATGATGACGAAAAGCCAAATAATTATCAGAATGTGATTATTTTTCGCACTATTATTGGTAAATTGAAAGGCCCAGCTCGCGAGGTCGTTAATATTAGCTGCGTAAAAACTATTCCTGAGGTAAGAGATGTTTTGATCAGAAATTTCAGCGACCACAGAAATGAGACCTGTTTATCCCTAGATTTGAATAACCTGAGACAGGGTCCTAGTGAAACCCCGTACCAATTTCATGATAGAGTTAGAAAAGTACTCAACACGATTTCAAATTACTTGGCGATTCACGAAATAGACCAAAATTTGCGCGCTTTTAAACAAAATATGTACAATCAGCACGGTCTCGAAGTATTTCTAGCAGGTCTGAGAAACCCTTACGGTATAATGGTTCGCACCAAAGAACCTCAAACTATGTTGGAGGCAATAAACTTCATCAGAAAGGAAGATAATATTAGGTATCTCCAAAATTCTGTTCCACATTCGAATCAAAAATTCAAAATTGCACAATACCAGAAACCTTGTTGATATCAACGAATGGTTGGACTTTCGTAGAAATACATAATAACTCGAGTGATGATACAAACTTCACGATCTTACATCCAATTAAGACCCATCCAGTTCAGAATAAATTCGAATTTTTTCATATGAATATTCAGCCGATATCAGAAATCAGTAGTAAATGTGATAAAGGCAGTTTAATTAGAACGGACCACATGAACGAGGAAGAAAAATCTCATATACTCCCATTGTGTAGAAAATATGCAGATATATTTCATATGGACGAGAATAACTTATCTTTCACGAATCAAGTGAAACACAGAATTCAAACAACCGACGAAATTCCCGTTCATACGAAATCATATAGATACCCGTTTGTTCACAAAGCCGAAGTTATCTCACAAATTCAAGAAATGCTCCAACAAAATATAATAAGGCCAAGCAATTCACTATGGTCCTTCCCCATCTGGGTAGTCCCAAAAAAGGCCGACGCTTCCGGTAAAAAGAAGTGGCGCATCGTGGTAGACTATAGAAAAGTAAATGAAAAAACTATTGACGATCGCTACCCGATACCAAATATCACCGACGTCTTGGACAAACTTGGCAAGAGTAACTATTTTTTCACCTTAGATTTGGCTAGCGGGTTTCACCAAATTGAGATGAGTCCAGATGACATCCCAAAAACAGCGTTCAATGTCAAAAATGGGCATTATGAATACCTACGAATGCCTTTTGGCCTCAAAAATGCTCCTGCTACCTTCCAAAGGGTAATGGACAACATTTTGAGAGGACTCCAAAATGAAATTTGTCTCGTTTATCTTGATGATATTATCATCTTTTTATCATCTCTTCAAGAGCACATTTTGAATCTGAAAAAAGTATTCAATCGTCTACGCGAAACCAATTTCAAAATTCAAATGGATAAGTCGGAATTTTTAAGGAAAGAAACCGCCTATCTAGGTCACGTGATCACCACAGAGGGTATAAAACCAAACCCTGACACAATAATCGCGATAAAAAGATTTCCAATTCCTAAAACCACCAAGGAAATAAAAGGCTTCGAAACGTGTAAGGAACTATTAACAAATAATCCAATTCTCCAATACCCCGACTTCACGAAATCTTTCAACCTTTGTACTGATGCGAGTCAATATGCCCTTGGAGCTGTGCTGTCACAAGGTCCGGTTGGTCAAGACAAGCCAGTGGCTTACGCATCTAGGACACTCTATCAAGCAGAGCAAAACTATAGCACAATCGAGAGAGAACTTCTTGCAATTATTTGGGCTACCAAATATTTTCGTCAATATCTTTATGGCCGAAAATTCACAATATTCTGCGACCATAAACCTCTTCACTGGCTTTTTTCAATAAAATATCCAAGTGCAAGACTCACCAGATGGAGACTCAAATTGGACGAGTATGATTATACCATCCAATACAAAAAGGGTTCGTTGAACTCGAACGCAGATGCCCTCTCTCGAATAAAAATCAATGAGACCAACACTAACGACATCTTTTCATACATGGAAGATTTTAACAAATCACTCTCAAATGACCCACAAGCATCAACATCGCGTAATAACACTATACACGATCATGAAAATAATATCGAAAATGATGCAGAATCAGTAGCTGGAAATATTGACGAAAGCCCAAATTTGAATGATGTCAACCCCAATGTCAACGACATAAACGAAGAAGATGATAATGAAACCATACACACAAGTCATGAAAATCCCATACTTGAAGTTCCAATTTCAGAAACCGCAATCAATGATTTCAAAAATCAAATATTTCTCAAGGTAGTTTTACATTCACCGGAACTCCCAAAAAATTAAACGCTTATTCGAAAATAGGACGAGAACAACAATTCAAATTTCAAAACAAAATTCTGAAGAGGATGTGATGAAAAACGTTCGAAGAATTCACAACGACTAACAAAACTTTCGCGATTAATTTGGACAGTAAAGATTTCATTCCGAAGCTCTGCCAAATACCGAAAAACACATTCAAGAATTCCGCATTCAAATTGATTTTGTGTAATAATGTTCTGGAAGATGTATTCTCATTAGATTCTCGTGACGAATTCGTAAAAATGTGTCACGAGGGAAAAACCAATCACCGTGGGATTATAGAAACAGAAGCCCAAATAAAGAGACACTTTTATTGACCCAATATCAGGGGTACAGTCACAAAATACATAAATAATTGCGAGTTGTGTCAAAGAATGAAATATGACAGAAATCCACCCAAACAAAAATTTTAACTAACACCAACACCAAACAAACCATTCCAAATAGTTCATGAAGATGTTTTCACGATCAAAGGTCAAAAATTCCTCACAATAATTGATAAGTTTTCGAAATACGCGCAAGCATACCCGCTTACTGGATTAACTGCTATTCACATCGCAAAAGCATTCTTAACATTCATGACCCACCATGGTACTCCTAAACTATTTGTTTCAGACCAAGGAACTGAACTGAAAAATACAATTATCAAAGAATTCGCTGCATTACACAAAATCGATATCCATTATACTACAGCGCTGAACCCCAATTCAAATAGTTCAATAGAGAGGTTCCATTCTACGATCATTGATCACCTTAGAATTATTGGAGATACGAAAAAAGATTCGAATATTTTAGATCAGATGCCTTATGCAATACTTGGTTATAACCATGCCATTCATTCAGCAACCAAACAGCGCCCTATGGATATCATTAACGGACACATCGATTCAAATAGTCCTTTCGACATCGATATCCAAGAAAAATTATATAGCAATTATATAGACCAAAATAAAGAATGCACCAAAGAAATTTACAAAAAACTCAATGAACAGATGACAGAGCAGAGAGAAAAAGTGTTAGCTAGAGTTAATCAAAATAGACACGAGCCACTAACTCATCAGCCAGACACCTTAGTTTACCACAAAACCAGAGCTCGTGATAAAGCAAGTCCTAGATTCAAATCTCACCCTCTGAAGAAAAATCAAGAAATTAATATTTGAACGACAACAATGCGCAAGGCAAAGTCCACTACTCTTTCGATGATAAACAGATCAACAAAAACGAATTATTTGAAAAACAAAACAAAACTTATTGCTCTAACCACCACTTACCACAAAAACAATCTGAAAAGACCATTATCTAATCAAAAACGTATCACATTACAGGACGCTTCTCGCTCTGAAAGCGAACAATGCTCAGGAAATTAGGATCACCAGCTTGGATTTCAATCCCGGAATCCTACCATATAAGCTAGGTGATGCCAAATGGAAGGCTACTCATCACACGTTCATCCACTACTTTGACCTCAACCCAATCGAGACCGAGTTACTAAAATTAACCAATCAATATGAATCTATAGGAAGAATTATTTAAAGTCGACACCCTCTATACTATATCGAATTGAAAAATATAGATAACGCCATTCTTTTCAATCTCAATCTTGCTAGAGAAAAATATAATTCCTTACATCCGAGTAAAAGAGTTAAAAGAGGACTTATTGACGACTTAGGTACCATCTTCAAAAGTATATCCGGTAATCTAGACGCCGATGATGGCAGGAGATATGACGACGCTATCACAATCCTTAAAATCAATGAAGAAAACATAGCAATAACTTTGAACAAACAGATCTCATTAACGAAGAAGGTAATAAATGATTATGAGAAATCTCTAACAATGATCAAACAAAACGAGAATCAAATATCAGATAAAATCAACGAACTTGATAAAGAGCTGGACAAAATTTTATTCGACTTCAATAGTTACATCTCAGCGAAAATTGCCTTAGGTCAGTTAGGAGCAATACTAAATATCCTATTGCAAATACTCGATAATTTGGAGAATGCTATCACTTTTGCAAGATTGAAAATCATTCATACTAGTATTTTGAAAATAGAAGATTTGGAATCAATAATTCAAATAGTTCTACGTCACCATCAACCAAATCAACTTTTATTTGGTAATGATAATTCTACTTTATACAAATACTATGAAATTTTAGAAATCGAATCTTATCAATCGAACGATAAAAATGTCTTCATTATTCACTTTCCAATATTGTTTTCCGAAACCTATTCATATTTCCATCTATACTCGATCCCTACTAAAACAAATACAACTCTGATACCTACCAAAACCTTTCTGGCTATGAACGAAAACCTCTACCAGTATCAAGATACAGAATGCAGAATTACACACCCAATATATTACTGCAATATTGGAAAACTCCAACAGCACTCCAATCAAAAGGACTGCATATACCAACTTCTTCAATTGAGCGCGAAAGAACCGACATCCTGTGAGCCAGCCCCAGTCGTTCTTGAAGAAGAAATCGTTGAACAAATCAATGCCGCACACTACATAGCCATATTTCACGAAGATACGAAAATGAAAACCGAATGTCGGAAAAGCGATCTGACAATTTTCAAAGGAACCTACTTTATCGAAGTTCCATCTGGATGTAGCTTCCAAACATCTCAAAATACCTACCTGAATAATGAAGAGACAATCAGCGGCCAACCCCTACTATCACCTGCTGTGAAAATTCCCAACACAACAGCTCGTACACATCGACAAGAGTTAGTTCTCCACAACGTACCCTCGGACTAACTACATCAAATCCAAAAAGAGCAGCAGAAGATTCACCAGGTGACTCTGAAGAATCTGAAGCAAGATATATCGTATATTTGGGCCACAACTATCTATATATTATTGATAGCTATATCAATTTTCGGACTGATATACCGATACCGGTCCAGACGTTCCGTACCAAAACCCGCCGTTCATCAAGAGGCACCAAGTGAGGTACCTGAAAAACCAAGACAACCCACCAAAAGACTTCACCCCTATTCAAGGACCGAAGACGACGACGAGTGATGGATCCACCCCGTGTATGGATCCTTCTGGAATGGGAGGAGTTACATTCCACATATTCAAGGAAACCGTGAGAAAGAAGCTACATCATCAATTCCGCAACTCAGCACTTCTCGTTACCATGAGATGCGAGAGAAATTCTAGGAATTGAATCAGCATTTTTATTTCACCTTTTCCATAGTTCATTCCTCATGTAGTTAGTCTTGACTTTATGTTCGTACTGCTCACATCATACATACCTTGTATCACCGTTTTGAAAATAAGAGTTTTTTAAAACCTCAAACTCGAAACGAGTTATAAAATTAGCGTCAAACGACGAAACGTCGAAACGACGAAACGTGAACCAACGAAACGTCGAAAACGTCAACCAGAGGCGTACGAGTCGGTGGTCCACCTGTAAACGTCAACCAGAGGCGTACGAGTCGGTGATCCACCTGTAAACGTCAACCAGAGGCGTACGAGTCGGTGGTCCACCTGTCATACGTCATAAACTGAGGAATAATAAGAAACAATGTTTGTTTTTCGTAAATGATTTTCATTATTTTGAATTATTTTGGTAGTAACTTTTCGAAGCATTCATATAGAATATCAACATTTCTTAAACTACAACTGTAATTGGAATCACTACAACAGCGACGCAAGTGATTCATACACAGCATCCTTCTGTTGTTGCTGCTGCTGTTCAGGAAATTTGGAGCACACCACTCCCATGAATTATCGAAATCCTCCACGTTCACAACTTTTGCATGCACATCGAATGACGATAATTTTCCGATGAGCAATTCCTTCTTCTGATGCCCTCGCACATAAATGATGTCGATGTTGTACAAGTTCTTCCTGAGAATGTCATCGAGCAAGTTGTATTCCACAAAACCCGAAGAATATCTCAGTCCATGCGTGTTTCTCTCCAAAAAACAAACCTGCCACCGATCTTCTTTGCTGAGCGATGTGAATGGTTTGTGTGGTAGCAGTAAATAATTACTGCATTGAAGTCCAATTCTTATGGCAATCTTCTTTTTGTGAAATTGCTGTTCGACAACAAAACCCTGAATATCCACAAACGCAACTCTCATGTTGAATATCTGACTCAAACTGACAGTGAAATTGGTTCAGTTCCACTTTTTAATAATTTCGCTAAGTGGGAGGTGTTATCGTGAACGATGATGCAATAGGTTCGAGTATTGGCAGGAAAACCTTGCGATGCTTCAATTTCAAGTTTGACATCAACACTGGAACTTTTGACATTTTCATCTCGTCGAGAACAATCGATGACGAAAAGAGGTTGTTTATTGGCAAATTCAGTATAACCTAGGAGTGGGGTATGTACGGGGGTATTTTTGTAACTGTAATGTACCCGAATGTACGGCACTGCTCCACTATTTGTATCTTGTTTTTGTATTGACTCGTTTTTCTGTGGATACATAATTTTATATATCAAGAAGCGACGCAGTTGTGAAATGGAATATGTATTAGAATATAAGGTTTGTGGAAATCATCGAGTTTTATTAAAATTATAACAACCCCCAAACGTAGCAGTGGCGACGAGGATAAGTGAAACAAAGTTAAAGAATCATATAACATGGTGAATTTGGGACACATCAGAGAGTTCGATCCTCATACTAGTGATTGGACTATTTTCATTCGTCGACTGGATAACTATTTCACGGTGAATAGTATAACGGAAAACCACAAGAAACGTGCTATATTACTGAATGCTCTCAGTGAGGAGGGCTACAAATTGATCTATAACCTTTCTTTACCAAACAAACCTGAAGATATAGAATATGCAAATTTGGTACAGATGTTTAACGACCATTTCAGAGCCAGTGAATCTGTGTTCGCCTACCGTTATAAATTTTATAATGCAACTGAGGTACACCTTGAAAGTTCGGCAGAATGGGCTGCGAGAGTGAGAAGTCTTGCCTCATTTTGTGAGTTCGATGGAAACATACTCGATATGATCCTGAGAGATCGTTTCGTTATTGGTTTCGAAAAAGAAGCAGTCCAAGACAGGCTTTTCGAAGAAAAGAAAGACTGTACATTCAGCGGAGTCATCCATATAGCATCTTGCAAAATGGCTGCCAAGCAAAATACCCTGTTGGAGGAACCCATGGTTGAGATTGAACCGGGTATTCATCATATTATATCACACCGGGAGCAACGTCATAATACGCGTCTTACGAAAGGTAGACCATCAACAAGTGGAAGTGCTAGTGCGAGTCAAAAATGTGTAATTTGTGGGAGGGGTAACCACCCCACAATCAAGTGTCGTTATCGCGAGTATACATGTAATGTGTGCAAAGTGAAAGGACATTTGGCACCAGTCTGTCCAAGTAAACGAAATAAAAAGAGAAATTCAAGGAGTTTTCAGAAATTCCCAGAAGTAAATAATGATAATGAATGTTTTTCAATATATTAATGTTCGGTGAGTAATGAACCTTATTATGTCAAAGTCATGATTGATGAGAAGGAATATCATCGGATCATAAGGGTCCTTCGGATTATTATATGTTTCCTGGATTATTCTGGATCTCTTGGACTATTCCTGGTCCTATCCGGATTATTCCAGATCTCTCGGATTATTGGGGTCCTCCGGATTATTATATGTCTCCTGGATTATTCCGGGTACTCCGGTTTATTGAGGTCCGCCGGATTATTCCGGATTTCTCGAATTATTCCGTGTTCCTCGTATTATTCTGGGTCTCCCGGATCATTCCCGATCTCCCGGATTATTTCGGGACCCACGGATTATTTCGAGTCTCACGGATTTTTCTGTGTCACCCGGATGTTTCAAGGTCCTTCTCGGATTACTCCGGGTCCCTCGGCTTATTAGGGTCTTCCGGATCATTACAAGTCTACGGATTAATCCGGGTTTCCCGGATTATTCCAGGTTTCGCCGATTACTCTGGGTCTCCCGAATCATTCAAGGGCCTTTCCGGATTATATTGGATCTCTTGGATCATCAGGGTCCCCCAAATTATCATGAGTCTGCCGGATTATGTCTCCAGGATTATTCCGGGTCTTCTGGATGATTCGGGATCTCCCGGATTATTCCAGGTCTCACGGATTATTCTGGGTCTCCCAGATCATTCAAGGTCCTTTCCGGATTATTTTGGGTTTCCTGGATTATTCCGGATCTCCCGGATTATTCCAGGTCTTACGGATTATTCTAGGTATCCCGGATCATTCAGAGTCCTTTCCGGATTATTCTGGTTCTCTTGGATTATCAGGGTCTTCCAGATCATTATGTGTCTCCCGGATTATTCCGGGTCTCCCGGATTATTCTTTTTCTGCCGGATCATTGCGGGTCCCACGGATTATTCTTTGTCTCCCGGATCATTTAGAACTTTTCTGGATTATTCTCGGTCTCTTGGATTATTAGGGTCCCCCGTATCATTATAGGTCTCCCGGATTATTTCTAGTCTCCTGGTTTATTTCAGGTCTCCTGGATTATTCCAGGTCTCCCGGATCATTCTGGGTCTCCCGGATTATTCCGGGCCTCCCGGATTATCCTGGGTCCCCTGGAATATTTCGGGTCTCCCGGATCATCTCTGGTCCTTCCCGGATTATTCTAGGTCTCCTGGATCATTCCGGGTCTCCCGGATAATTCCAGGTCTCCCGGACTATTGCGGGTCTCCTGGATTATTTTGGGTCTTCCAGATTATGTCAGGTCTCCCGGATCATTCCGGGTCTCCCGGATTATTCCGGGTCCCTCGGATAATTTCAGGTCTCCCGGAATATTTCGGGCGTCCTGGATTATTCAGGGTCTTCTGGATTATTCCGGATCTCCCAGATTATTCCGGATCCCTCGGATTATTCCAGGTCTCCCGGATCATTTCATGTCTCCCGGATTATTCCAGTTCTCCCGGACTATTGCGAGTCTCCCGGATTATTCCAGGTCTCCCGGACCATTGCGAGTTTCCTGGATTATTTTGGGTTTTCCGGATTATGTCGGGCCTTATTTGAGGTTCCCTAGATTAATCTGGGTCTCCTGGATTATTTCGGGTCTCAAGGATTATTCCGGGTCTCCTGGATTACTTCGGGTCTCTTGGATTATTTCTGGTCCTTCCCGGATTATTCCAGGTCTCACGGATCATTCCGAGTCTCACGGATCATTCCGAGTCTCACGGATTATTTCGGGTCTCCTGGATTATTCCGGGTCTCCTAGATTACTTCGGGTCTCTTGGATCATTTCTGGTCCTTCCCGGATTATTCCAGGTCTCACGGATCATTTCGGGTCTCACGGATTATTTCGGGTCTCCTGGATTATTTCGGGTCACTCGGATTATTCCAGGTCTCCCAGATCATTCCGGGTCTCCCGGATCATTCCAGGTCTCCCGGATTATTTAGGTTTTTCTGGATTATTCAGGGTCTCCTGGGTTATTCCAGGTCTCCTGGACTATTGCGGGTTTCCTGGATTATTTTGGGTCTTCCGGATTATGTCAGGTCTCCCGGATTATTTCAGGTAACCTGGATTATTAGAGGTTTCCTAGATCAATCTGGGTCTCCCGGATTATTCCAGGTCTCCTGGATCATATGAGGTTCCCTAGATTATTCTGGGTCTCCTGAATTATTCCGGGTCTCACGGATCATTCCGGGTCCTACGGATTGTTCTAGGTCTCCTGGATTATTTCGGGTCTCATGGATTATTCTGATTCTCTCGGATCATTCAAGGTACTTCTCGGATTATTCTAGATCTCCCGGATTATTCCGGGTCTCACGGATCATTCTGGGTCTCCCATATCATTCAAGGTCCTTTCTGGATTATTATGAATTATTTATTTCGCGTCTAATGGATTTTTCTGGGTCTCATGAAATTTATTCAGGTCTCCTCGATTATTCCGGGTCTCCCAGATCATTCCGGGTCTCTCGGATTATTCCGGGTCTCCCAGATTATGATGGCTCCCCTGGATTATTTCGGGTCTCCCGGATTATTTCTGGTCCTTTCTGGATGATTCGGGGTCTCACGGATTATCCTGGGTCTCCTGGATCATTCAAGGTCCTTCCTGGATTATTTCGGGTCTGACGGATTATTCTGGATCCCCTGGATCATACATGGTCTTTTCCGGATTATTTTCGGTCTCTTGGATTATGAGGGTTCCCCCGTATTATTATATGTCTCCCGGATTATTCCTAGTCTCCTGGATTATTTCAGGTCTCCTGGATTATTCCGGGTCTTCTGGATTATTCCGGGTCTCACGGATAATTTATGGTTCCCTAGATTATTCCAGGTCTCCTGGATTATTCCAGATCTCCCGGATTATTCCAGGTCTCACGAATTATTCTGGGTCTCCCATATCATTCAAGGTCCTTTCCGGATTATTTTGGGTCTCTTGAACTATCAGGGTCTCGCGGATTATCTTGAGTCTCTTGGATTATTCCGGGTCACCTGGATTATTCCGGATCTTCCGGATTATTCCAAGTCTCACGAATTATTCTGGGTCTCTCGGATCATTCAAGGTCCTTTCCGAATTATTTTGGGCCTCTTGGATTATTGGGGTCCCCCGTATTATCATGGGTCTCCCGGATTATTTCTAGTCTCCTGGATTATTCCAGGTCTCCCGGATTATTCTGGGTCTCTCGGATTATCCTGAGTCTCCTGGATTATTCCGGGTCTCACGGATTATTTCGGGTCTCACGGATCATTCTAGGTCCTTTCCAGATTTTTCTCGGTCACTTGGATTATTAGGGTCCTCCGTATTAATATGGGTCTCTCAGATTATTTCTAGTCTCCCGGATTATTCTAGGTCTCCCGGATTATTCTGGGTCTACCGGATTATCCTGGGTCCCCCAGATCATTTCGGGTCTCACGGATTATTCCAGATCACCTGGATTATTCTGGGTCTCACGGATCATTCTGGGTCTCCCGGACCATTCATGGTCCTTTCCGGATTATTTTCAGTCTCTTGGATCATTGGGGTCCCCTGTATTATCATGGGTCTCCCGGATTATTCCTAGTCTCTTGGATTATTTCAGGTCTCCTAGATTATCCTGGGTCTCCTGGATTATTTCGGGTCTCCCGGATTATTTCTGGTACCCTAGATTAATCCGGGTCTCCTGGATTATTTTGGATCTCCCAGATTATTCCGGGTCTCACGGATTATTCTGGGTCTCCTGGATTATTTTGAGTCTCCCAGATTATGTCGGGTATCCCGGATTATTCCAGGTCTCCCGGATAATTTGGGGTTCCCTAGATCATTCCAGGTTTCCTGGATCATTCCGGGTCCCACGGATTATTCCGGGTCCTTTGAATTATTCTAGGTCTCCCGGAATATTTTGGGTCTCAGGGATTATTTCGGGTCTCACGGATTATTCTGGGTCTCTTGGATTATTCAAGGTCCTTCCCGGAATATTCTGTGTCTCCCGGATTATTCTGGGTCTCCTGGATTAGCCTGGGTGATCCGGATTATTCCGGATCTTCAGATCATTCCGGGTCTCACGGATCATTCAACTACTCCAAACATTTTTCGTTGTATACTTCTTTGTGGCTTTCATCAAAATATCAAGTTTTGCCTTGGTCAACTCCTCCCTTATCACCACACCACTGGACTTTAGGAATTTCTTACTTTCCATGACTCTCTGTTTATCTCTGTAGTTTGAGAAACGAACAAGGATAGCTCGGGGTTTTTTGTTCCGCCCATCGTTTATCGTGTTGTTTTTTGGACCCACTCGATATGTGAATTCGGTACACTGACTTACATTTATTTTGGTTTTCAATGTTTCATTGAGTATATTATGCACGATGTCCTCCACATTCTCATTCTCACTTTCCTCAACTCCATATATGTATTCTTATATTATTTTTAATTTGAAACTGCTCCCGTTCATCGACTTTCTGCCTTAGAGTTTCGTTTTCGTCGGACAGGGAGGAGATCTTTCATTCAAACTCTTGAAACTTCTCCTGCTGTTTTTTAAGAATCTCATCGATTTTATCATTCAGGTGGTCAGCAACACTTTTGACTAGAGTTTTCATGAAGTTTTGATCTGTTTCGATCATTTTCGTAGCTTCTTCGATCAGTTTCTGAATGTCTTTTTGTGTTAGGGCCATAGCGATCACTTGAATAAATATTAACTTGCTACACACGTAATATTTATTGATTTGTTTTCACAGTTTTACCGTGAAGATGACTAACAAACTAACAAATTCAGATCACGAGCAGATGTACGTCTATTCGCTTCGACGGCACATTTACGATAATCTGAGAGACCAGGAGACACGAAATAATTCGGGAGACCCGGTATAATCCAGGAGACCCAAAATAATCCGGGAGACCCATAATAATCTGTGAGACCCTGAATTATCTGGGCGACCCAGAATGATCCGGGAGACCCGGAATGAGCCGAGATACCTGAAACGATCTGGGAGACCTGGAATGAGCCGGGAGACCTGGAAAATTTCCAGGAGACCAGAATGGTCCGGGACATCCGGAATGATCCAGGACCTGGAATCATCCGGGAGACACGAAATAATTCGGGAAACCCGGTATAATCCAGGAGACCCGAAATAATCCGGGAGACCTGGAATGATCCGGGTGACCCGAAAGGATCCGGGAGACCTGGAGTTATATAGGATACACGAAATAATTCGGGAGACCCGGTATAACCCAGGAGACCCAGTATAATCCAGGAGACCCGAAATAATCCGGGAGACCCAGAATAATCTGAGAGACCCGGAATTATCCGGGCGACCCAGAATAATCCAGGAGACCCGGAATGATCCGGGAGACCTGGAAATATCCGGGAGACCCGGAATGATCCGGGAGAACTGGAATGATCCGGGAGACCTTGAATCATCCGGGAGTCACGAAATAATTCGGGAGACCCGGTTTAATCCAGGAGACCCTAAATAATCCGGGGACCTGGAATGATCCGGGAGACACGGAATGATCCGGGAGACCTGGAATTATATGGGAGACACGGAATAATTCGGGAGACCCGGTATAATCCAGGAGACCCGAAATAATCCGGGAAACCTGAAATAATCCGGGAGACCCGGAATGATCCAGGGGACCAAGAATAATCCCAGTGTCCAATCTTTCTCCATCTATTATTATTTCAATGTTTTGTGTCGTTTTTATATTTAAACAGAAAGAAATGTATTTCATTTGATTTTCTACAAATCGTTCATTCATTTAAATTTAATCGCGTATCAAGTTGAAAATCGCACATATTGGACACCGCGCCCTTTATCGAGGACGCAAAACGAGAGTCAGTCGAAGACAGCGAACCAATACGCACGTATCGACAAGTAAATACACAACCGCATGTGCTTTTGTTAATTAATATTTTGTGCACCGCTTTTGCCGCTAAATCCGCTACATACAGTCCACATCGAAGAGGAGTTGGAAGTTGGAATTTGTACAACGAGAGGTCCGAAAGGTGAGTGCATTTTAAACTTGCAATTTTCTTCACCCATTTGAACCAAATTACGCGACACCCAGAGACCCGAAATAATCTAGGAGACCTGGAATAATCCGGGAGACTTGGAATGATCTGGGGACCTGAAATGATCCGAGAGTCTCGAAATAATACGAGTAACCTGACATTTTGGTCCATTCGATCCAGGGATCGCTCCGCAAAAGAAAAACTGAAATACAATTCTTTCTGTTCTTCATAATATTATATCGATCTGAATTGATATTAAATTCAATTTATCTTCATACATTGTTAAAAAAGAGTTCAGCCTGCGAATAAATTCAAGGTCAGTCGACACCTCGTTAACACAGTTTTTGTCGCCCTCTGAGGACAACAAACTTTGTCGTTTTTCATATTATTCAAGAAGGTCGTATTACAGGACATGGGGATAAGCCAGTGGCTATTAATACTATTTTCGGTTATATTCTCATGGGCAAATATAACGCAAATGATGAGAACGTTGCCACAAATACTTGCACATTTTTTACAACTCTAAGCAATGACTCTTTCGCAATAGATAACCTCATTAAACGCTTCTGGGAAGTTGAAGAAGTTGCATCAATTGAAGTTCTTTCACCTGAAGATACATTATGTGAAAACATATTCATTGAAACGCAAAAGAGGAATGAATCTGGACGCTACATTGTCAGTTTGCCTTTGAAAAATTCCGAACCTTTATTTAATTCAAGAGATATTCGTTTGGTAGCTTTACGCCGCTTCAATTCACTGATTTCTTAAACGAATACATCGAAAATGACTTCATGGAAGAGGTGGAAGTTGAGAAAAATGATAGTTCTACCGCAAATGAAAACATTTTCTACCTACCCCATCACTGTGTTTTTAAAAATAGTACAATCACGCAGCTCAGAGTAGTTTCTGACGGCTCTACGAAATCACAAGGAAAATCCTTAAATGAAACCCTTTTAGTGGGGGAGAAACTACAAAAAGATATTTTCGAAATATTAATCAAATTCAGAATTCACTTGGTAGTTTTTACAGCCGATATTAGGAAAATGTTTTTACAAATTCTTATCGATCCGTAGCATCAAGATCATCAGAGAATATTATGGAGATTTTCGCCAAATGATCAAGTTAGGGATTAAATTTTGAACTACGCATATGGGCGTCTAATACACCGTCACTATTAGATGACTTACCAATTAATTATCGCTATGATAAAACATCGGTTTCTTTCGATGAAGAAAATACATGTATCAAGGTTTTAGGATTGCATTGGCAACCGTCTTCAGATGCTTTCATTTATACAATAGATGCAACTATTAGTGGTTATACAAAAAGGCAAATTTTGAGCGATATCGCGAAAATTTTTGATCCGATAGGATTTCTTGCACCTTTGACATGTTTCGCAAAATTAATCATGCAGCGTCTCTGGACTTAAGGGCTCAACTGGAATGATTCGCCGCCCAATGGTTACAATTCAAATCGTCATTTGTACTCTTACAAATTTTAAGGATTCCGCGTCGAATTCTCGTTGATAATTTTGAGTCATGTCAAATTCATGCCTTCTGCGACGCCTCTGAAAAGGCATATGCTAGTGTAATATACTTTAGGGTACAACATAACAATTCAATTAAAATATTTTTTGTGTGCGCAAAATCTAAAGATGCCCCTCTGAAAAGCATCTCAGTTCCCCGACTAGAATTGTGTGCCGCAGTGCTACTTTCTAATTTAATCTCAGTGTTACACATTTTTGAACAAAAACTACAATTTTCAGAAATATATGCATATAGTGATAGTATGATTGCTTTACATTGGATCAAATCTTCTCCGCATAAATGGAAAACCTTTATAAGTATAATATTGTATAATATTGGGAAACTGATTCTTTCGGAATTGATAGCCTGAAACTTCTTTAAGGCTTGGTCAGAATTCGAAGGGATGGTTTCCATACATTTCGATGTTATTCAGTCTCCAATTGTACCCTGAATTTTCAAAAAGAAAACAATAACTCGAAAACAGTTATAGTAAGGTACATGGTACCTTTCATGAAATCGTATTATTTTTCCCTGAACTATCCTAAACTGCAACAAAATACCGGGTGTTCCGTTTAAAAAAACCCAACTTTTATGAGCCACCCTGTATACTCCAAAATAATTTCCTTCTGCAGCCTCAATGAATATACAGATAATGAAAAGGAAAAATTCCCAAAATATTCAGTGGTTTGGTTTACAGAGACCGTGTCGTATGTGGTGCCCCACCCTGTATGCCTATTCGTATGTATGGCTACCAAATGTATACATTTAGAACTTGCTTCCGATATGACAAGCGAGGCCTTCATTGCTGCTTTACGAAGATTTATTGCACGTAGAGGACGATGCGATACAATCATATCAGACTGCGGTACTAATTTTGTAGGTGCATGTAAAGAAATACAAAACCTAATGAAACAAGCCGCTGAGCGCGAAACTATTACCTTCAAATTCAATCCGCCTGGTTCTCCACACTTTGCTGGGATGGCAGAAGCAGGGATGAAATCTGTGAAAACTCACAATCTTTTTGGAAAAAATGGCAGATGGAATACCTTCACACGCTTCATCAAAGGAGTAAATGGTTGAATGCCTCTCATCCAGTTGAAATTGGAACCATAGTCCTCATAAAAAATGAACAAATTGCACCCATGAAGTGGCTTTTAGGCCGGGTGTAAAAATTATATTATAGTAAAGATGGGGTGGAAAGAGTTGCTGATGTTCAAACAAAAAATGGCTTATTGAAAAGAGCTTTGGTAAAATTGTGTCCTTTACCAAATGCCGAATTTTCAAGTGACATTTAAATTATTGAATAATTTAGTGGGGGAGAATGTTCAATCTTTCTCCATCTATTATTATTTCAACGTTTTGTGTCGTTTTTATATTTGAACAGAAAGAAATGTATTTCATTTGATTTTCTACAAATCGTTCATTCATTCGAATTTAATGGCGCATCAAGTTGAAAATCGCACATATTGGACACCGCGCCCTCTATCGAGGACGCAAAACGAGAGTCAGTCGAAGACAGCGAACCAATACGCACGTATCGACAAGTAAATACAGAACCGCATGAGCTTTTGTTAATTAATATTTTGTGCACCGCTTTTGCCGCTGAATCCGCTACATACAGTCCACATCGAAGATGAGTTGGAAGTTGGAATTTGTACAACGAGAGGTCCGTAAGGTGAGTGCATTTTCAACTTGCGATTTTCTTCACCCATTTGAACCGAATTACGCGACACCCAGAGACCCGAAATAATCTAGGAGACCTGGAATAATCCGGGAGATTCGGAATGATCTGGGGGACCTGAAATAATTCAAGAGACTCGAAATAATACGAGGAACCTGGAATGATCCAGGAAACCCAGAATAATCTGGGAGACCCGAAATAATCCGTGAGACCCGGGATAATACGAGAGACCCGGAATAATCCGGGAGACACGGAATAATATGAGAGACCCGAAATAATACGAGAGATCTGAAATGATCCGGGAGACCCGAAATAATGCGGGAGATCCAGGATAATACGAGAGACCTGGAATGATCCGGAAGACCTGAAATAATCCGGGAGACTTGGGATAATACGAGAGACCCGGAATTATTCAGGAGACCCGGAATAATCTGGGAGACCCGAAATAATCCGGGAGACCCAGGATAATACGAGAGACATGGAATGATCCGGGAGACCTGAAATAATCCGTGAGACCCAGGATAATACGAGAGACCCGGAATGATCCGAAAGACCTGAAATAATCTTGGAGACCCGATATACTACGAGAGGTCCGGAATTATTCAGGAGACCCGGAATAATCTGGGAGACCCGAAATATTACGAGAGACCTGAAATGATCCGGGACACCCGAAATAATCCAAGAGACCCGGAATAATCTACGAGACCTGAAATGATCTGGCAGACCTGGTATAATACGAGAGACCCGGAATAATCCGGGAGATCTGGAATGATCCGGAATATCCGAAATAATCCAGGAAGGACCCAGAATAATCCAGGAGACCTCTAATAATCTGGATTACTCGAAATAATCCGGGAGACTCCGAATAATGCGGAAGACCCGAAATAATCTAGGAGACTAGGAATAATCCAGGAGACCCAGAATAATCCGAGGTACCCAGAATAATCCGGAAGACCCAGAATAATACAAGAGACCCAGGATGATCCGGCAGTCCCGCAATAATCCATGTGACACGGAATAATCCGGGAGACCCGAAATAATCAGAGGGACCCGAAATAATCCGAAAGATTCGGAGTAATCCAAGAGACCCGTAATAATCTGGGAGACCCGAAATAATCCGGGAGACACGGATTAATCCGGGGGATCCGGAATGACACGAGAGACACGGAATAATCCGGGAGATCCTTATAATCGGGGAAACCCGAAATAATCTGGAAGACCCGAAATGATCCGGGAGACAGGGAATTATCCGAGAGGCCCGGGATGAAATGAGAAATCCGAAATAATCCAGGAGACCCGCAATAACCTGGGAGACCCGAAATAATACGAGAGATCCGTGATGATACGAGAGACCCGGAATCATTCAGGAGACCCGGAATAATCCTCAAGACCCGGAATCATCTGGGAGACCAAGAATAACAAAAACAGTAACCTAATCATCAACAATATAATGGAGAGCCACAGGATGATATTGGTTTGGCACGGTGAAATATATCCAACACCCCCTCTCAACGTGGAGTACCAATACCCAAGCTCTTCAAATGATTTTCATAGGCCACCTTTGGAATAGCCTTCGTAAAAATATCAGCCGCCATATTCTGCGAGGAAACATATTGAACATCGATATCGCCACTTTCGAAGACTCCTCTAACGTAGTGATAACGAATATCTATGTGCTTTGTTCTTGAATGGTATACAGAATTTCGCATTAATTTTTGTGTACCTTGATTGTCGCAAAAAATCATGGTGGGTTTTTCTTGCTCAAAAATGTAGCCGATTTCTTGTGGAAAATTTCTCAAATATACAGCCTCCTTTGCTGCCTCGGATAGTGCCATATATTCGGCTTCCGTACTAGACAATGCTACAGATTTTTGTTTTCTCGCTTCCCAAGTGACCGCACCTCCGGACAATAGAAAAACATATCCAGTATATGATTTTAGATCTCCTACGTCACCTCCCCAGTCAGCATCAACATATCCATGTGAAGGCTTTCCAGTTCTCTTGAAAATCAAAGCGTAGTTTTCAGTTTTCCGAAGGTACCTTAAAACTCGCTTGACTGCCATCCAATGCATCTTTCCTGGATTGTTGTTGTACTGACTCAAAACACTAACTACATGGGTGATGTCAGGACGCGTGGAAACTGATAAGTGCCTGCCTGTAAGGAATATCAGCCATTTCTTGCTTCTCTTCATCTGATGACGGGCTCATTTCCTTTGAGAGTTTGGCATTCACTTCTAGAGGAGTGGAAATTGGCTTACAATCTTGCATTTTGAATCTTTCCAGAATGTCTTCTATATATTTTCTTTGGGATATTGAAATGGATCCCAGTGACACTTCTTGCATAAATTCTATTCCCAAGCAGTAATGGAGGAATCCCAGATCTTTGATTTTGAATTTTGCAGCTAGATCTTCTTTTATTTTTATGTATGTCTCATCCGAATTTGTAGCATTTATCAGGTCGTCTACGTATACAGCCATAATAAGTATAACATTTCTATTTTGAAAAAGATAAACACATCTATCTGAATTTAACAGCTGTTTAAGGCCAATGGACTGGAGATACTGGTCGAGCTTCTTATACCATTGCCTTCCTGACTGTTTTAATCCATAAAGTGAACTTTTCAGAAGACATACTTTATCCTCTTCTCCTTGAGACACAAATCCTTCTGCTTGACTCATGAAAATTTCTTCCTCGAGATCGCCATTAATATAAGCCATTACAACGTCCATTTGGTATAAGGTGAGACCAAGTTCTACGGAAATAGTAAGTATGATGCGAATTGAACTTTGTCTAGTTACAGGGGAAGTTGTCTCATGATAGTCAACACCAGGTTGTTGAGCATAACCCTTGGCAACTAAACGAGCTTTTCTTCGCTCAATTTCACCATTTGCTTTATATTTTGTGCGCAATACCCATTTGCAACCTATAACTTTTCTGTTCTGAGGTCTCTCAACTAATAATAATAATAATAATAATAATAATATTTATTTGCATTACAAAAATAACATTTACAACAACAAGGTTGAATACAATCATGCAAAATGGAGCTGAAAACAATTTGGAAAAGTTCTAGTTCAGCCCCAAAATAAGAAAACTTATATTCTAAATTGTTCGTTAACTTATAAACGGAATAACTAACAAAATAATAACTGCTGAGCGTGAAAAGAGTTACACATATGTAGCCAAAATATTTTCTCTGATTTTCTTTTTAAATGCCATTGTCTTCATTTGCTTGAGTGGAGTTTGGACTTCATTAAACATTTTGTAAATATTGTACAAGAAGCTTCTTTGAAATATGGTGGTTCTATAAGGTGGAGGAGTGATGCGACCCCTATGCCGTAAATTCAGATTATGAACATCAGTCCTATATGTTATTTTATTGTAAAGGTATGGAGGACTCTCTTTATGAATTATTGAGTGTGATAGAACTAGAAAATGGAGTTTACGCCGATCTTGCATTTTCAACCACTTTGAAGGTTTCAACATGTGCGATACTGGATCATATTTGCGGATACCATAGATGAATCTGAGACAGGATTTCTGCACTTTCTCCACACGATTAATATCCCTTCTAAGCAGACAAGGGCCGTATAGTGCATCGCAAAAATTAAAATGACTCAAGACCAGCGTATCACTCAACATCCTTTTGGTTGTAGTTGAAAGCAAGTGTCTATGAGGATAAAGCATTTTCAGGGAACAATATGCTTTTTGGATACAAGTACTAATATGCTTTTCGAAACGAAGATCTGTGTCCAGATACAAACCTAAATTTTTCACATTTTCAACAAAAGATAATTTTTCACCTTGGATATGTATATCCATAACAGATTTGATGTGTTGTTTGTTCTTTCCAAAAATCATGACATTTGATTTAATGGCATTGATTTTTAAGTAATGCAATGTAGAAAGCCTTACTAGCTGATCCAAGTCTTCTGTAATTGCTTGTTGCGCCAAAAACCAATCATCAGGAACGAATGTGTGATACAGCTGTGTATCATCAGCATAAAAGTGAGATTTGCAAGTTTTTATACTAGATAGAAAGTTACTAGTGTATATACTGAACAGCAATGGGCCTAGGATAGATCCCTGGGGAACACCACTAGTCACAACTTCCCTTGTAGATTGTCCGACAGTTGTTTCCACGAATTGGCACCTATTTTGCAAATAATTAGCCATGAGTTGGATTGCATTGGCCGAAAAGCCTACAAAATGAAGAATGGAAAGCAAAACCTGGTGGTTTATAGTATCGAACGCCTTAGAGTAATCTAAAAGTATCAGCACTGTTGTTTTTCCTGCATCTGTAGCCCTTAAGATATCATCGACAATATTAAGTAAAGCTGTCGTACAACTGAAACCTGATCTGAACCCTGATTGTACAGTTGGTAATATGGAATATTTTTCCAGATGAAGTCTTATCTGATTGTTCATTATTTTCTCGATTACTTTCGACATACATGCCAATATACTAACTGGTCGGAGATCATTGTAACATAATACTTCACTTTTTTTGGGCAACGCCATTATTCTTGAAACTTTCCAGATATCGGGGAATACATTTTCTAGCAGGCAAGTGTTTACAATATTAGTCAAAACAGGTAGAACTGTCGGGCAACAAAGTAATATCATTTCTAAATTGATCAAGTCGGGACCTGTAGCTAATGACTTCACTTCTGATAAAGATAAATAGACTCCTTCCATGGTAACAGTTTTGAATTCAAAGAGTTCCTCAAAATGACACTTCGTATTCTGATTATAATTATTCAATAGATTTTGATCAGGTTCTGACTTACTCAATGAAGGCTGTAAAAAGTGATGGTTTATTCTGGATGGATTATCAAGACAGGCTGGTAGGGAGATAGGACCTTTTTTGTTGTAAATATTCAAATTCTGTAATCTTTTCCACATTACCTTACTGTTATTATTGTTCCTAGCACAAAATTCTATATAACTCTTTTTCTCGTTTCGTATGGCAATATTTACTTGATTCCTCAGCTGTTTATAATAGTTCCAGTGATCTATGTTTTTTGTTTTTTTGTATTTACGATATGCTTTTTCCCTAAGTTCTATCATCATTTCAACGATATCTGTTATCCAAGGAGGTTTCTGGTTTTCAATAGATATTGTTCTTAATGGTGCCAAAACATCGAATATGTTTAAAATTAATTGATTCACATGATTTATCTTTCTGTTTACATCCTGCACACAATACACACTTTCAAAAGGCGCACCATGCAGGTATTGCTCCAAAAGGATCTTATCTATTCGTTTCGTATTCCTCATAGTAACAATTTTTTTAGTTTCTTGAGAAATTTTTCCACTCATCTTGCAAGTTGTGAGGCAGTGATCCGAAATATCCGATGCATCCCTAGTATCACAAATAAAATTTTGTTCATCATTCGAAAGCAATATTATATCGAGTAAGCTATTAGATGATTGAGTGACTCTGGTGGGGGAATCAACAACTTGCTGTAGGTTAAGGGATTCTATAATTTTCACTAAATTTCCAGTATTTTGGCTATTCATATCTAAACAATTTATGTTGATGTCACCTCCACATATGAATCGGTCACTTGATATTGTTAATTCTGATAGTGAATCCTCAAATGTATTGAAAAAATCATTAAGATTGCCTTTTGGTGGTCGATAAATTGTTCCTACTATATATATCTGTTTGTTGAATCTGAATTGTACCCAAAGTTGTTCCATATATTCATATGACATATATTCAAGTATTTCAAATTTCAAATCACTTTTTAGATACACTCCTACACCTCCACCCCTAGAACCCCTGTCTCTACGAATTAATGTATAACCAATAATACTCAATGAGTCACTCGTTATATTTTCTGATAGCCAAGTTTCTGTAACTCCTATAATATCGAATTTTTCATGTAACAATAGTGTTTTAAATTCTGCAAAATGTCTAAATAATGACCTAGTATTTGGAAATGCCACATATATATCCCTCATTTTCCCACTCACAGCACTGTACTTTCTGTTTTATTTTTATTATTATTAGTAATTACAATGATTCAAAATAGTATCACTTGTGTGCCCGGCTATTCACATAACTTCATGATATTCTCTTCTGATTTCAATGCAAATCTCTTTCCATTAGACATAGTATACAGGTTCCCGTCAATCGTCCAGACTTTATCCCTTCCTAACTTCTCTTTGGCATAAATCAACAAATCGTGTCTACTCTTGATAAGATCTTCAGCTACTACCATATTACTCCCTTTGAAATTTTTCTTTGCAGAATATATTGCGTTTCTTTGTTGAACACTTGCGAATTTTATGATAACAGGTCGTTGTTTGGAACCGGGCTGCCTTTTGCCAATACGGTAACATTGTAATATGGTTGGCTTAATTGCTAGTTTTGATGAGAATATTTGTTCTAAAGTAGGTTTCAAGTTCTCATCATGAGATTCTGGTAGGCCATAGAAGCGTAGTTGATCCAACCTCATTTTTTGTTCCAAGTCTTCAACTTTCCTAGACAACTCCTCTTTCTCCCCCTGTATATCGGAAATTTTCGTTTCCAATACATCAATTCTTGCCGAGAGATTCTCGATTTGTTGGTTCACTTTTTCAGCAACCTTCCTCGCTATAGAGTCCATAAAAACCTTATCATTCATAAATTCTAACAAGATTTCTTTTGATATTTCTTTAGTTAGATTCCTCAATTCACTTTTTTGTCGTTCGGTAAATCCCATATTTTATGTATACAAGTGCAGCCACAAATTCAATTTCCTGACAATATTTGGATTACTCACTGTGTGTTTGGTTTGCTGCAACGGGAGTCCTTTCGAGGAACTGCACTTTATAAGAAACTAGAAGGAAATCGCTCAATTTAAACTCAATCTAACGATTCGCAAGCAGGAGCAACGGTTAATACGTCTACTCGCCACGAACACACATTGATGCATTATGCATTATTTCGGACAAGTGCTTGGAATTCTTCATTCATCGCCACTCGCCATTCTTCTGTTTTTTCTCCTCTCAGAGCCTCATGAGCACTAGGATTATTCAATTCAATTCAATTCAATTCAATTTTATTTCATCCATTGAGCTGAGAAGCTATCAGACAAGTCAGGTATAACAAATATGTATAATACACGTACAACATGAAAGATTTACAAAAAAAAGTTCAAGTTTATCGAAAGTTGTCATAAAATTCATTTACACTATAGGGACAGAGGTCGAGGAGAAGCAATTTTGTTCTTTTCTTGAATTTATGCAGGCTATCCAACAATTTGAAGTCATGGGGAAGGGCATTGTATAATTTGAGTCCCAATATGTTGGATGATTTTTGAGACATTGTCAAGCGAACGTTAGGCAAGTGAAAACTGTTTTTTGATCTTGTATTGTGATCATGAATCGAATTATTCTTAACCAACATTTCGCGGCGCTTATGTATATATGACAAAAGTTCCAGTATATATAATCCACATAGAGGAAGAATCCCATACTGTTTGAATAATTCCCGGCATGAGGTACCACTTGGAGCATTAGCTAAACACCGCACAATCCCCTTCTGCACCATAAAAACATCATGAACCCCAGGTGAGTTTCCCCAGATGGTGATTCCATATGACATTCTAGACTGAATTTCCCCGAAATAGAAAAGTAGGAGCCCGCACATGTCCAGAACTGATTTGAGAGATCTCAGTTGAAAACATTTGGTACTCAGGGTATTAGCTAAAGATTCACAATGTGATTTGAAAGATAGATGTTGATCAAGTCTAACACCTAAGAACTTGGAGCATTCAGCATTCTCGATGGTGTGATCATCTATTATTATTTTCACTGTAGGGATGTTTTTGTTCTGCCTGGTGTGAAAAGGTATATAATTAGTTTTAGTAGTGTTTAAAAACAGAGAGTTATCATATGACCACTTAGAGAGTGTTTGAACACTACTTTCTATTTTGTTTTGAATTTGAATCTCATTACCTGTGAATAAAAGAGTAGAATCATCCGCATACAAACAAGTGAAAGCATTCGGAAGGATCAGGGGTAATTCATTGATATAAAGTGTGAACAAAATAGGCCCCAACACTGATCCCTGCGGGACTCCAATTCTGATTGGGAGTTTACTAGATAAATAGATAGTTTTCTTATTGTTTTCTACACAATTCACCTTCATTCTCTGAAATCGTCCCTCGAGGTAGGAGGAGAACCATTCGTGAAGTTTACCACGGATTCCGTATTTATATAACTTATCCAATAAAATGTTATGCTGGACACAGTCAAAAGCACGGCTGAGGTCGCAGAACACTCCAACCGCTCCTTCGCCTGCCTCCAGGGAAAATAGAATTCTTTCATAGAAACTGTGAATAGCTGTGATTGTAGAATGTGCCCTACGAAAACCATGTTGATTTTCTACAATTGTGTGGTTTTTATTCATAAAACTTAAAAGTTGTTCCAATATCGCATATTCAAAGATTTTTGAAAGTACTGGGGAAATAGTGATTGGTCGATAATTTTTCAAAATTTGTGGATTTCCTTTTTTAATATTGGTGACACATAGGCGGTTTTCATTCTAGTGGGGAATATCCCCACTTGCAGCGATAAGTTAATGAGATGAGTTAATGGCTTGATAATCTGATTCGCGATTTTTTTTATAATGAAACCTGATATATCATCTGGGCCACAGGTGTGCTTATTTTTCAGTTTATGTTTTATGATGTATAGCACCTGTTCCTCCGATATATGGGAAATGAATATGCTATTGATGGAACTTCCGTTTGTTAATGTTGGGATTTCATTTGTCTCATTGGGCTTTTTTATTTTTCGAATAGTTTCATATGGGGCATTCATGAAGAATTCGTTGAAGATTTCAGAAATTTCTTCTGGATTTGAAATGATTTCACCTTCCTGTTTGATTGTTATATTTTCAGTAGATTTACTGTTCTGTTTGCCAAATTTTGAGATGAGACTCCAAGCAGTTTTATTAATGTTCGTAGATTCTTGCAATTTGTTAGCATAGTACTTAGATTTGGTATTATTTATGAGTATATTGTGTGTTTTTTTTGCATTTTTATATTGTTCCTTCAATATAGGAAAATCTTTTTGAAGGTGAAATAGGTTTTTTAATTTTCTGCTAGATTCTCTTACAGAATCATTGATCCATTCATTATAATTTGTATTAGAAATAGCTGAAGACTTCATTGGACGAGCTTGATTCAAATGGAACATTAAGGAATCGTGAAATTTATTAAACTTTCCATCAAAGGCGGTAGCTAAGTATGTTTGTTCCCAATTTTCACTTTCGAGGGACGCTTTCAGAGTGTTAAGATTCAAGTCACTCAGTGTTCTTTTTTTGGTATATATTTTTCCTGATTCAGTTGATTCCCTTACCCCAGTGCAGAAAAGTACCGCACCATGATCAGAAATATAACTTTCACAGACACACCATTCCCCAATATTTGGCAGATTGGTATATATTTGATCCAGTATCGATTCAGTTTTTAAATTAATTCGCGTTGGACTCTCGATCGTTGCTCTGAGATTATATGATGTGAGTAGTTGTAAGAAGTGATTTTTTTCATTTTTGTTCATTGAATTAATATTGAAATCTCCATTCAACAGTATTAGAGATTTTGGGTCGAACAAAGTGTTCAAAATAATATTCAAGTTGTTTGTGAATACTTCAAAATTTCCCGATGGGGAACGATAGCATGATATAATCATTACACTCTCCTTCATCTTAGTTTCCCAGACTACACCTGCAATTTCTATATCTTTATCAACACAATAAGACGTTAGGTCAATCGGATCTACGTTCAGATCATTTTTACATGGTTATCTGGTTCTTCAATTGATATTTGCGTTTCGTGTCCTTGATCTTCCATTGTTTTTATGATATTATACCTCTTCTTTGGTCTTCCTTCTGATCCATCCCTAATTATTGCTGGTCTGCCAGGTCCTCGTTTGAGTGTCACAGACAAGTTCTCGTTCTCTGGTGGAACTCCTTCATTTTCTGGAAGTTCTCCATTTTCTTGAGTTATTTCCCAATTTTCCTCTTCATTTGCTCTTTCCGTATTCGAATCATTTTCTTGGCTTTCTGATCTCTTATTCATCTCAAAAAACGTTAAATTATCAGAGTTTTGATTTACAGTATTTTCAGTGACATCGCATGTCTCTATGAATTTGACATCTCTGCTTGTCAGAATTTTCTTAGTTATCGGATCCCATAAAGGGTATGCTTTTGATTCGGTTGAATAGCCAACGAAAGTGCATTATTTTGACTTCGGATCGAATTTTGATATATCTGGATTTTTATTGAGTGCAAAAGCTTTCGAACCAAAAATTCTAAAATGGGAAATGGTAGGTTTCTTGTCATTCCAGATTTCAAACGGTGTTGTGCTATCCAAACTACGTGAAGTGCATCTATTCCTGATATATACTGTTGTTGCTACAGCTTCTGCCCAAAAACTATGTGGTAACCTGGATTGCTGCAATATACATCTGGCCATTTCAACAAGGGTGCGATTCAGACGTTCCGCTACGCCGTTTTGTTGAGGTGTATAAGGTGTTGAATATTGTCTCACTATACCGCTCTTCTCCAAAATGTCCATAAATTCCTTTCCGCTATATTCCAAACCATTATCTGTTCTCAGTACTTTGATTTTTCTTCCTGTTTTATTCCCTACTTGACTTTTGTACTTCAAGAATGCCCGTCATCAGATGAAGAAGAGCAAGAAATGACTGATATTCCTTATAGGCAGGCAGTAGGTTCTATCTTGTACTTATCAGTTTCCACGCGTCCTGACATTACCCATGTAGTTAGTGTTTTAAGTCAGTACAACAACAATATAGGAAAGATGCATTGGATGGCAGTCAAGCGAGTTTTAAGGTACCTTCGGAAAACTGAAAACTTCGCTTTGATTTTCAAGAGAACTGGAAAGCCTTCACATGGATATGTTGATGCTGACTGGGGAGGTGACGTAGGAGATCGAAAATCATATACTGGATCTGTTTTTCTATTGTCCGGAGGTGCGGTCACTTGGGAAGCGAGAAAACAAAAATCCGTAGCATTGTCTAGTACGGAAGCCGAATATATGGCACTATCCGAGGCAGCAAAGGAGGCTGTATATTTGAGGAATTTTCTACAAGAAATCGGCTACATTTTTGAGCAAGAAGAACCCACCATGATTTTTTGCGACAATCAAGGTGCACAAAAATTAATGCGAAATTCTGTATACCATTCAAGAATAAAGCACATAGATATTCGTTATCACTACGTTAGAGAAGTCTTCGAAAGTGGCGATATCGATGTTCAATATGTTTCCTTGCAGAATATGGCGGCTGATATTTTTACGAAGGCTATTCCAAAGGTGGCCTATGAAAATCATTTGAAGAGCTTGGGTATTGGTACTCCACGTTGAGAGGGGGTGTTGGATATATTTCACCGTGCTAAACCAATATCATCCTGTGGCTCTCCATTATATTGTTGATGCTTAGGTTACTGTTTTTGTTTGAAAACAAAATGTAGAAGTCAGTTCTGAAGTTGTCAAAAATGAAAACTTCATCTCAAGTTATTTCAAGTGTAATTTCCCATTTTCTAGATAAATAACCGACAGAACCGGTATATCACGAGAGACCCGAAATAATCCGAGAGACCCCGAATAATCCGAGAAACCCGGAATAATCCGAGAGACCCGGAATAATCCAGGAGACCCTTATGATCCATAAACCCGGAATAATCTAGGAGAACCGGGATAATACGAGGGACCTGGAATAATCCAGGATAGCCAAAATAATCCCTGAGACTCAATATTATCTGCGAGACCCGGAATAATTCGGGAGTCCTGAAATAATCCGGGAGACCCAGAATAATACGAGAGACCCGGAATAATCCAGGCGACTCGAAATAATCCAGAAGACCCGAGATGATCTTAGAGACCCGGAATAATCCATGGGACACGGGATAATCCGAGAGACCCGGAATAATATGGAACCTGGAATAATCCGGGTGACCTGGAATGATCCGGGAGACCTGGACCGATAAGAGAGACCCGGAATAATCCGTGAGACCCTCATGATCCGGAGACCCGAAATAATCCGAAGAAATATTATGATTCGGAGAATCCGGAATAATCCATAGAACCCGAATAATCCGGAAGACCCGAAATAATTCATGGGACCCGGAATAATCCGAGGGACCCAAAATAATCTGAGAGACTGAGAATAATCCGGGAGACCTGGAATAATTCGGAAGACCTTTATCAATCCAGGAGACCCAGAATAATTTGGGAGGCCCGGAATAATTCGGTAGACTCGGAATGATACGAGAGATCCAGAATAATCCAGGAGACCCCGAATAATCCGGTAGAACCAGAATAATACGAGGGACCCGAAATAATCCGAGAGATTTGGAATAATTCGGGAGACCCGGAATAATCTAGGATACCCAGAATAATCCTAGATACCCGGAATTATCTGGGAGACCCGGAATTATCAGGTAGTCCTGAAATAATCCGGTAGAACTGAAATAATACGGGAGACCCAGAATAATACGAGAGACCCGGAATAATCCAGGCGACTCGAGATAATCCAGAAGACTTGAGATGATCTTAGAGACCCGGATTAATCCGGTAGACCCGGAATAATACGAGGGACCCAGAATATACAGAGAATCCTGGAATAATCCATGGGACACGGGATAATCCGAAAGACCCGGAATAATATGAAACCTGGAATAATCCGGATGACCCGGAATTATCTGGAAGACCCGAAATAATTCGGGAGACCTGAAAAAATCCGGTAGAACCGGACTATCATAAGAGACCCGGAATAAACCGAGAGACCCGAAATAATCCGAGAGAACAGGAATAATCCAGGAGACCCTTATGATCCATAGACCCGGAATAATCTAGGAGAGCCGGAATAATACGAGGGACCCAGAATATACAGAGAGACCTGGAATAATCCATGGGACATGGGATAATCCGGGAGACCTGGAATAATCCGGGTGACCCGAAATGATCCGGGTGATCTGGAATGATCCGGGAGACCCAGAATGATACGGGGAACCCGGAATAATTTGGTAGATCCGGAATAATCCGGCGGACCTCAATAAACCAGAGTACCTAGAATAATCAAGGAGACATATAATAATCCGGAGGACCCTAATAATCCTAGAGACCTGAAATAATCCGGGTAGGACCAGGAATAATCCAAGAGACCCGGAATAATCCAGGAGACAAAGAATAATTCGAGAGACCCGGAATAATCCAGGAAACATATAATAATCCGAAGGACCCTTATGATCCGGGAGACGCGGAATAATCCGGAAAGGACTAAGAATAATCAGGGAGACCTGGAATAATCCAGGAGACCTGGAATAATCCAGGAGACCGGGATCAATCCGGGAGACCTATAATGATCCGGGAGGCCCTGATGATCCAAGAGACTCAAAATAATCCGGAACGGACCTTGAATGATCCTGGAGACCCAGAATAATCCGTGAGACCTGAAATAATCCAGGAGATCCGGAATAATCCAGGAGATCCGGAATAATCCAGGAGACTCAGAATAATCCAAGAGACCCGGAATAATCCGAGTGACTCAGAATAATATAGGAGACCTAGAATAATTCGTGAGACCTGGAATAATCCAGGAGATCCAGAATAATCCATGAGACTCGAAATAATCCAGGAGACACGGAATGATCCGGAAGACCCAGAATGATATGAGGGTACCAGAATTATACGAGGAACCCGGAATAATTCAAGAGACCCGGAATAATCCGGCGGACCCCAATGAACCGGGATACCCGGAATAATCCAGGAGACCCGGAATAACTCGAGAGTCCCATAATAATCCGGGGGACCCTGATAATCCGAGAGACCCAAAATAATCCAGGAGGGCCCTCGAATGATCCGGGAGACCCAGAATAATCCGTGACACCTGGAATAATCCAGGAGACCCGGAATGATACGGAAGATCCGGTAAAATCTGGGAGACCTGGAATATTCCAGGAGACCCGGAATAATCCAAGAGACCCGGAATAATCCGAGTGACCCAAAATAATATGGGAGACCTGGAATGATCCGTGAGACCTGGAATAATCCAAGAGACCCGGAATGATCCGAGAGACCCGGAATAATCCAGCGAATCTTGATGAATCAGGAGACCCGGAATAATCCAGCGAATCTTGATGAACCAGGAGACCCAGGACAATCCAGTAGACCCGGATAAATCCAGGAGACCTGGGATGATCCAGGAGACGCAGAATAATACAGGAGACCTGAAATAATCCGTAAGACCTGAAATAATCCGAAAGACCCGACATAATCCAGGAAGGACCCAGAATAATCCAGGAGACCTCAAATAATCTGGACTACTCGGAATAATCCGGGAGACTCGGAATAATGCGAAAGACACGAAATAATCTGGGAGACTCGGAATAATTCAGGAGACCCAGAATAATCCGAGGTACCCAAAATAATCCATGAGACCCAGAATAATCCGGGAGACCCAGAATAATACGAGGGACCCAGAATATACAGAGAGACCTGGAATAATCCATGGGACACGGGATAATCCGAGAGACCCGAAGTAATATGGAACCTGGAATGATCCGGGTGACCTGGAATGATCCGGGAGACCTGGAATGATACGAGAGACCCGGAATAATCCGGGAGACCCTCATGATCCGGAGACCCGGAATAATCCGAAGGAATATTATAATTCGGAGAATCCGGAATGATACATGGAACCCGACTAATCCGGGAGACCCGAAATAATTCATGGGACCCGGAATAATCCGAGAGACCCAAAATAATCTGAGAGACTGAGAATGATCCGGGAGACCTGGAATAATTCGGGAGACCTGGAATAATCCAGGAGATCCGGAATAATCCAAGAGACTCGAAATAATCCAGGAGACCCGGAATGATCCGGAAGACCCAGAATGATATGAGGGACCCAGAATTATACGAGGGTCCCGGAATAATTCGAGAGACCCGGAATAATCCGGCGGACCCCAATGAACCGGGATACCCGGAATAATCCAGGAGACCCGGAATAACTCGAGAGACCCATTCATAATAATCCGAGGGACCCTGATAATCCGAGAGACCCAAAATAATCCGGGAGGGCCCTCGAATGATCCGGGAGACCCAGAATAATCCGTGACACCTGGAATAATCCAGGATACCCGGAATGATACGGAAGATCCGGAAAAATCTGGGAGACCTGGAATATTCCAGGAGACCCGGAATAATCCAAGAGACCCGGAATAATCCGAGTGACCCAAAATAATATGGGAGACCTGGAATAATCCAAGAGACCCGGAATGATCCGAGAGACCCGGAATAATCCAGCGAATCTTGATGAATCAGGAGACCCGGAATAATCCAGCGAATCTTGATGAACCAGGAGACCCGAGACAATCCAGTAGACCCGGATAAATCCAGGAGACCTGGGATAATCCAGGAGACGCAGAATAATACAGGAGACCTGAAATAATCCGTAAGACCTGGAATAATCCGGAAGACCCGACATAATCCAGGAAGGACCCAGAATAATCCAGGAGACCTCAAATAATCTGGACTACTCGGAATAATCCGGGAGACTCGGAATAATGCGAAAGACCCGAAATAATCTGGGAGACTCGGGATAATCCAGGAGACCCAGAATAATCCGAGGTACCCAGAATAATCCGGGAGACCCAAAATATACAGAGAGACCTGGAATAATCCATGTGACACGGGATAATCCGAGAGACCCGAAATAATATGGAACCTGGAATAATCCGGGTGACCTGGAATGATCCGGAGACCTGGAATGATACGAGAGACCCGGAATAATCCGGGAGACCCTCATGATCCGGAGACCCGGAATAATCCGAAGGAATATTATAATTCGGAGAATCTGGAATAATCCATAGAACCCGAATAATCCGGGAGACCCGAAATAATTCATGGAACCCGGAATAATCCGAGAGACCCAAAATAATCTGAGAGACTGAGAATAATCCGGGAGTCCTGGAATAATTCGGGAGACCTTCATCAATCCAGGAGACCCGGTATAATTTGGGAGACCCGGAATAATTCGGTAGACCCGGAATGATACGAGGGACCCAGAATAATCCGGGAGTCCCAGAATAATCCGGTAGAACAAGAATAAGACGAGGAACCCGAAATAACCCGAGAGATTCGGAATAATTCGGGAGACCCGGAATAATCTAGGATACCCGGAATAATCCTAGATACCTGGAATTATCTGGGAGACCCGGAATTATCCGGTAGTCCTAAAATAATCCGGTAGAACTGAAATAATACGGGAGACCCAGAATAATACGAGAGACTCGGAATAATCCAGGTGACTCGAAATAATCCAGAAGACCCGAGATGACCTTAGAGACCCGGAATAAAACGAGGGACCCAGAATATACAGAGGAACCTGGAATAATCCATGGAACACGGGATAATCCGAGAGACCCGGAATAATATGGAACCTGGAATAATCCGGATGACCCGGAATAATCCGGGAGATCCGAAATAATTCGGGAGACCTGAAATAATCCAGGAGACCCTTATGATCCATAGACCCGGAATAATCTAGGAGACCTGGGATAATACGAGGGACCCAGAATAATCCAGGATGGCCGAAATAATCCTAGACTCGAAATTATCTGCGAGACCCGGAATAATTCGGGAGTCCCGGAATAATACGAGGGACCCAGAATATACAGAGAGACCTGGAATAATCCATGGGACATGGGATAATCCGAGAGACCTGGAATAATCCGGGTGACCCGGAATGATCCGGGAGACCTGGAATGATACGAGAGATCCGGAATTATCTGGGATCAGAATAAAGTGAATAATGATCCAACTCTTTTCAATGATGTAAACATAACGAATATAACATTAACACTCAACAGGGAAAGTTATCCAAAGGAAAAGATGCATTTGGCCTTCGATAAAGGAGCCTTTTCGCAAGCCTACTTCAACTATTCCCAATTTGGATATAGTTACAAAAATACCCCCGTACATACCCCACTCCTCGGTTATACTGAATTTGCCGATAAACAACCTCTTTTCGTCAAAAATGTCAAAAGTTCCAGTGTTGATGTCAAACTTGAAATTGAAGCATCGCAAGGTTTTCCTGCCAATACTCGAACCTATTGCATCTTCGTTCACGATAACACCTCCCACTTAGCGAAGTTATCAAAAAGTGGAACTGAACCAATTTCACTGTCAGTTTGAGTCAGATATTCAACATGAGAGTTGCGTTCGTGGAGATTCTGGGTTTTGTTGTCGAACAGCAATTTCACAAAAAGGAGATTGCCATAAGAATTGGACTTCAATGCAGTAATTATTTACTGCTACCACACAAACCATTCACATCGCTCAGCAAAGAAGATCGGTGGCAGGTTTGTTTTTTGGAGAGAAACACGCATGGACTGAGATATTCTTCGGGTTTTGTGGAATACAACTTGCTCGATGACATTCTCAGGAAGAACAACATCGACATCATTTATGTGCGAGGGCATCAGAAGAAGGAATTGCTCATCGGAAAATTATCGCCATTCAATGTGCATGCAAAAGTTGTGAACGTGGAGAATTTCGATAATTCATGGGAGTGGTGTGCTCCAAATTTCCTGAACAGCAGCAGCAACAACAGAAGGATGCTGTGTATCAATCACTTGCGTCGCTGTTGTAGTGATTCCAATTACAGTTGTAGTTTAAGAAATGTTGATATTCTATATGAATGCTTCGAAAAGTTACTACCAAAATAATTCAAAATAATGAAAATCATTCACTAAAAACAAACATTGTTTCTTATTATTCCTCAGTTTATGACGTTTGACAGGTGGACAACCGACTCGTACGCCTCTGGTTGACGTTTACAGGTGGATCACCGACTCGTACGCCTCTGGTTGACGTTTACAGCTGGACCACCGACTCGTACGCCTCTGGTTGACGTTTTCGACGTTTCGTTGGTTCACGTTTGACGTTTTCGACGTTTCGTCGTTTCGACGTTTCGTCGTTTGACGCTTGACGTTTTCGGCGGACAGGTGGACCACCGACTCGTACGCCTCTGGTTGACGTTTTCGACGTTTCGTTGGTGTTGACATTCACAGGTGGACCACCGACTCGTACGCCTCTGGTTGACATTTTCGATGTTTCGTTGAGTCACGTTTGACGTTTTCGACGTTTCGTCGTTTTCGACGTTTCGTCGTTTCGACGTTTCGTAGTTTCGACGTTTCGTCGTTTGACGCTTGACGTTTTCGGCGGACAGGTGGACCACCGACTCGTACGCCTCTGGTTGACATTTTCGATGTTTCGTTGATTCACGTTTGACGTTTTCGACGTTTCGTCGTTTCGACGTTTCGTCGTTCCGACGTTTCGACGTTTTCGACGTTTCGTCGTTTTCGACGTTTTGTCGTTTCGACGTTTCGTCGTTTCTTCGTTTTTGACGTTTCGTCGTTTTCGACGTTTGACGTTTCGACGTTTCGACCGTTTTCGACGTTTGACATTTTTGACGGACAGGTGGACCACCGACTCGTACTCTACGCCTCTGGTTTCGCGCGCGCACCTCCGCCTCTGGTACCGCGACCGTGACCGCCGCCATCTAGGTTAGATACACAGAAATACGGCTTTTACGTCATATATAGATATCTGACCATTACACCGCCGCCATCTTCACTCAGACACGTTAGGTTAGACCACGGTCATATACATGAGGTCTGGAATCTACGGCAATTTTGAGTGGTGGGGGGTGGCACCATTTTTGAAGAAAAAGTTTCTATAATTATCCGCTAGGAGGACATAGGGGTATAATCACGTGATTAATCTTTGACAACAAAACAAACGGTTCGGACTCGAATGGTAAATAAAATCAATGACAGAAATATTATATCTTGCAAAATTCTCTCGAACGAATAGAAATCATTCCTACTTCCAAAAAGCTGATCGGATCTGATTTGTGATTGGCTGACAAAGTGACAATAGAGGACAGCGCTGCAGGTGGCGAAACATGAGAACCACGAAAATTTTCTCAATGTTTGGGTCACCCCCCACCACCCGAGTTGCAAGACCTATGTATACGATCGTGGGTTAGACCCGTTACGACATCTACTCGCTTAGGTTAGACACACTTAGAGTTATCTACACGTTAGGTTAGACACACCGGAAGTGTTCCAGAACCCCCTTCGTATTACTACTGACATGAAATAATACGGAAGTCCTGGAATAATCCATGGGACACGGAATAATCCGGGAGACCCGGAATAATCCAGCGAATCTTGATGAATCAGGAGACCCGGAATAATCCAGCGAATCTTGATGAACCAGGAGACCCGGGACAATCCAGTAGACCCGGGTAAATCCAGGAGACCTGGAATAATCCAGGAGACGCAGAATAATACAGGAGACCTCAAATAATCTGGACTACTCGGAATAATCCGGGAGACTCGGAATAATGCGAAAGACACGAAATAATCTGGGAGACTCGGAATAATTCAGGAGACCCAGAATAATCCAAGGTACCCAAAATAATCCGGGAGACCCAGAATAATCCGGGAGACCCAGAATAATACGAGGTACCCAGAATATACAGAGAGACCTGAAATAATCCATGGGACACGGGATAATCCGAGAGACCCGAAGTAATATGGAACCTGGAATAATCCGGGTGACCTGGAATGATCCGGGAGACCTGGAATGATACGAGAGACCCAGAATAATCCGGGAGACCCTCATGATCCGGAGACCCGGAATGATCCGAAGGAATATTATAATTCGGAGAATCCGGAATTATCCATGGAACCCGACTAATCCGGGAGACCCGAAATAATTCATGGGACCCGGAATAATCCGAGAGACCCAAAATAATCTGAGAGACTGAGAATGATCCGGGAGACCTGGAATAATTCGGGAGACCTGGAATAATCCAGGAGATCCGGAATAATCCAAGAGACTCGAAATAATCCAGGAGACCCGGAATGATCCGGAAGACCCAGAATGATATGAGGGACCCAGAATTATACGAGGGTCCCGGAATAATTCGAGAGACCCGGAATAATCCGGCGGACCCCAATGAACCGGGATACCCGGAATAATCCAGGAGACCCGGAATAACTCGAGAGACCCATAATAATCCGAGGGACCCTGATAATCCGAGAGACCCAAAATAATCCGGGAGGGCCCTCGAATGATCCGGGGGACCCAGAATAATCCGTGACACCTGGAATAATCCAGGAGACCCGGAATGATACGGAAGATCCGGAAAAATCTGGGAGACCTGGAATATTCCAGGAGACCCGGAATAATCCAAGAGACCCGGAATAATCCGAGTGACCCAAAATAATATGGGAGACCTGGAATAATCCAAGAGACTCGGAATGATCCGAGAGACCCGGAATAATCCAGCGAATCTTGATGAATCAGGAGACCCGGAATAATCCAGCGAATCTTGATGAACCAGGAGACCCGAGACAATCCAGTAGACCCGGATAAATCCAGGAGACCTGGGATAATCCAGGAGACGCAGAATAATACAGGAGACCTGAAATAATCCGTAAGACCTGGAATAATCCGGAAGACCCGACATAATCCAGGAAGGACCCAGAATAATCCAGGAGACCTCAAATAATCTGGACTACTCGGAATAATCCGGGAGACTCGGAATGATGCGAAAGACCCGAAATAATCTGGGAGACTCGGGATAATCCAGGAGACCCAGAATAATCCGAGGTACCCAGAATAATCCGGGAGACCCAAAATATACAGAGAGACCTGGAACATGTGACACGAGATAATCCGAGAGACCCGAAATAATATGGAACCTGGAATAATCCGGGTGACCTGGAATGATCCGGAGACCTGGAATGATACGAGAGACCCGGAATAATCCGGGAGACCCTCATGATCCGGAGACCCGGAATAATCCGAAGGAATATTATAATTCGGAGAATCTGGAATAATCCATAGAACCCGAATAATCCGGGAGACCCGAAATAATTCATGGGACCCGGAATAATCCGAGAGACCCAAAATAATCTGAGAGACTGAGAATAATCCGGGAGACCTGGAATAATTCGGGAGACCTTTATCAATCCAGGAGACCCGGTATAATTTGGGAGACCCGGAATAATTCGGTAGACCCGGAATGATACGAGGGACCCAGAATAATCCGGGAGTCCCAGAATAATCCGGTAGAACAAGAATAAGACGAGGAACCCGAAATAACCCGAGAGATTCGGAATAATTCGGGAGACCCGGAATAATCTAGGATACCCGGAATAATCCTAGATACCTGGAATTATCTGGGAGACCCGGAATTATCCGGTAGTCCTAAAATAATCCGGTAGAACTGAAATAATACGGGAGACCCAGAATAATACGAGAGACTCGGAATAATCCAGGCGACTCGAAATAATCCAGAAGACCCGAGATGACCTTAGAGACCCGGAATAAAACGAGGGACCCAGAATATACAGAGGAACCTGGAATAATCCATGGAACACGGGATAATCCGAGAGACCCGGAATAATATGGAACCTGGAATAATCCGGATGACCCGGAATAATCCGGGAGATCCGAAATAATTCGGGAGACCTGAAATAATCCAGGAGACCCTTATGATCCATAGACCCGGAATAATCTAGGAGACCTGGGATAATACGAGGGACCCAGAATAATCCAGGATGGCCGAAATAATCCTAGACTCGAAATTATCTGCGAGACCCGGAATAATTCGGGAGTCCCGGAATAATACGAGGGACCCAGAATATACAGAGAGACCTGGAATAATCCATGGGACATGGGATAATCCGAGAGACCTGGAATAATCCGGGTGACCCGGAATGATCCGGGAGACCTGGAATGATACGAGAGATCCGGAATTATCTGGGATCAGAATAAAGTGAATAATGATCCAACTCTTTTCAATGATGTAAACATAACGAATATAACATTAACACTCAACAGGGAAAGTTATCCAAAGGAAAAGATGCATTTGGCCTTCGATAAAGGAGCCTTTTCGCAAGCCTACTTCAACTATTCCCAATTTGGATATAGTTACAAAAATACCCCCGTACATACCCCACTCCTCGGTTATACTGAATTTGCCGATAAACAACCTCTTTTCGTCAAAAATGTCAAAAGTTCCAGTGTTGATGTCAAACTTGAAATTGAAGCATCGCAAGGTTTTCCTGCCAATACTCGAACCTATTGCATCTTCGTTCACGATAACACCTCCCACTTAGCGAAGTTATCAAAAAGTGGAACTGAACCAATTTCACTGTCAGTTTGAGTCAGATATTCAACATGAGAGTTGCGTTCGTGGAGATTCTGGGTTTTGTTGTCGAACAGCAATTTCACAAAAAGGAGATTGCCATAAGAATTGGACTTCAATGCAGTAATTATTTACTGCTACCACACAAACCATTCACATCGCTCAGCAAAGAAGATCGGTGGCAGGTTTGTTTTTTGGAGAGAAACACGCATGGACTGAGATATTCTTCGGGTTTTGTGGAATACAACTTGCTCGATGACATTCTCAGGAAGAACAACATCGACATCATTTATGTGCGAGGGCATCAGAAGAAGGAATTGCTCATCGGAAAATTATCGCCATTCAATGTGCATGCAAAAGTTGTGAACGTGGAGAATTTCGATAATTCATGGGAGTGGTGTGCTCCAAATTTCCTGAACAGCAGCAGCAACAACAGAAGGATGCTGTGTATCAATCACTTGCGTCGCTGTTGTAGTGATTCCAATTACAGTTGTAGTTTAAGAAATGTTGATATTCTATATGAATGCTTCGAAAAGTTACTACCAAAATAATTCAAAATAATGAAAATCATTCACTAAAAACAAACATTGTTTCTTATTATTCCTCAGTTTATGACGTTTGACAGGTGGACAACCGACTCGTACGCCTCTGGTTGACGTTTACAGGTGGATCACCGACTCGTACGCCTCTGGTTGACGTTTACAGCTGGACCACCGACTCGTACGCCTCTGGTTGACGTTTTCGACGTTTCGTTGGTTCACGTTTGACGTTTTCGACGTTTCGTCGTTTCGACGTTTCGTCGTTTGACGCTTGACGTTTTCGGCGGACAGGTGGACCACCGACTCGTACGCCTCTGGTTGACGTTTTCGACGTTTCGTTGGTGTTGACATTCACAGGTGGACCACCGACTCGTACGCCTCTGGTTGACATTTTGGATGTTTCGTTGAGTCACGTTTGACGTTTTCGACGTTTCGTCGTTTCGACGTTTCGTAGTTTCGACGTTTCGTCGTTTGACGCTTGACGTTTTCGGCGGACAGGTGGACCACCGACTCGTACGCCTCTGGTTGACATTTTCGATGTTTCGTTGATTCACGTTTGACGTTTTCGACGTTTCGTCGTTTCGACGTTTCGTCGTTCCGACGTTTCGACGTTTTCGACGTTTCGTCGTTTTCGACGTTTTGTCGTTTCGACGTTTCGTCGTTTTCGACGTTTCGTCGTTTTCGACGTTTGACGTTTCGACGTTTCGACCGTTTTCGACGTTTGACATTTTTGACGGACAGGTGGACCACCGACTCGTACTCTACGCCTCTGGTTTCGCGCGCGCACCTCCGCCTCTGGTACCGCGACCGTGACCGCCGCCATCTAGGTTAGATACACAGAAATACGGCTTTTACGTCATATACAGATATCTGACCATTACACCGCCGCCATCTTCACTCAGACACGTTAGGTTAGACCACGGTCATATACATGAGGTCTGGAATCTACGGCAATTTTGAGTGGTGGGGGGTGGCACCATTTTTGAAGAAAAAGTTTCTATAATTATCCGCTAGGAGGACATAGGGGTATAATCACGTGATTAATCTTTGACAACAAAACAAACGGTTCGGACTCGAATGGTAAATAAAATCAATGACAGAAATATTATATCTTGCAAAATTCTCTCGAACGAATAGAAATCATTCCTACTTCCAAAAAGCTGATCGGATCTGATTTGTGATTGGCTGACAAAGTGACAATAGAGGACAGCGCTGCAGGTGGCGAAACATGAGAACCACGAAAATTTTCTCAATGTTTGGGTCACCCCCCACCACCCGAGTTGCAAGACCTATGTATACGATCGTGGGTTAGACCCGTTACGACATCTACTCGCTTAGGTTAGACACACTTAGAGTTATCTACACGTTAGGTTAGACACACCGGAAGTGTTCCAGAACCCCCTTCGTATTACTACTGACATGAAATAATACGGGAGTCCTGGAATAATCCATGGGACACGGAATAATCCGGGAGACCCGGAATAATCCGATAGACCCGGAATAATCTGGGAGACTCGAAATGATCCGGGGATCCTGGAATATAACGAGGGACCCAGGATAATCCGAGAGACCTGGAATAATCTGGGAGACCTGAAATAATCCGGGAGACCCAGAATAATCTAGGAAACCAAGAATTAATGGGAGACCCAGAATAATCCGGGAGACCCGAAATGGTCCTGTAGATCCGGAATGATCCAGAAAAATACGAGAGACAAGGTATAATCCGAGAGATCCGGGATAATCCATATGACAAGAAATAATCCAGGAGACCCGGAATGATCCAGGAGACCCGGAATAATCCAAGAGACCTGGAATAATCCAGGAGACCAGGAATGATCTGAGAGACTCGGAATAATACGAGACACCCGTATCCCCAGAGGAATGATCTGAGAGACTCGGAATAATACGAGACACCCGTATCCCCAGAGGAACCTTATTATCCGGGAGATCCGAAATAATCCAGGAGACCTGGAACAATCTGAGAGATCCGGAATAATCCGAGAGACTCAGATTATGAGGCATAAAGTTGTACTTCGTGTAAAATATTTTGAAAAAAAAAAGGAAAAAAAAAATCATTTCTGACAGTGACATTTTAAGCTTATATCGTCATAGTTATGATATCTATAATGAGGGTCATAACTCCCTTGGGATATTAAGGTTCAAAAACTCCCTCTTACCTTTTACAGGTGAAAATGATACAAGAAATGCTTATAAACGTTTATATGTAAACTAAGACATATTTTCCTTATTCACGTCATTACAAATAATAAATATACAATTTTCAAATGTTCGCTGAAAATTACTCTGGCCATTGGAAACAATTTCTTCTTTTTTATGGGTGCTGCTGTTGCTGTTCACTACAGTCGAGGTGCCTGCCTCTTCTGATTGCAAAGTAGACAGCATACGCGCCGTTTAATTTCTCAATTCAATACTGTCCTCCAAATACCCCTCTGCCACCGTGGAACTTCTCCAACCTCCGTGTCTTCTTAAGTTTGTCATAGTTGCTCCTGCATTGGCTAGGGCAGTAGCAGAAGTGCGACGAAGGCAATGTCCCGTATAGGTTAGTGGGTTTGGCAATACTGAATACATTGCGATTTTGCTGGGAATTTTGCCAAACATATTCTTTTCAATTGGCTGAGTTGTACATTTATTTTGTCGGAAGCTCAAAAATAATCGTTTTGTACCTTCAGGACGCAAGGACATATAAAGTCTCAATTAAGGCAGAGCAGGGAACTCTTTTTCATCCACAACTGTAAATTTCTTCGATACACCAGTTTTACTTTCCGGTACGTTCACTACCATAACAGTATCCCGGTCCTCTATATCTGCTATACTCATATTCAGAAGTTCCTGAGTTCTGCACACTCCAAAATAACCCATAATTAGAACAACCTATAACAAATAAAACGAAGTAAACAAACGAAAAAGAAAATTATGGGAAAAAAATTACCTTATGCAATAAATGAATTTCATTAGGGGCGTCCTTTAGAAATTTGATGACATCTTTAGGAGATAAGACAGCAGACTTTTTCGGCTTATACCCCTTACTTTTTCGTTTCAAAAAAGCCTCTAGTTCATTAAATTTAGTGATATCTCTTTTCTCATATATGGTCACCATCGATTTGAGCATTGACCATTTAGTCCATAACGAATTTGGGCTAAACGTTTCTTACTGCAACGAATAAATACAATTATTACCAAATCTACCAGAAAATACTGAAAATTCTTCACCAGTTCTTGAAAATATGCCAGGAAGACAGTTTCGTTGGCATCTTTTGACATAACATTTCTCTGTGTCAGCCACTTCAGATATAAGTTGTATTCCTTTTGATATAGGGCTTCACTTTTCGATGAGAGTAATGATCGTCCTGCTTTTTCCGCTTCTTTTATAATATCCTCCATTATATCAGAAAAACATCGTCGATTTGTGGTAAAAAATAAACACGATTTTAACGGAAAAACATTGATTGATAAAGAAAGTTTGCTCATAAACATGTAACAGCGACAACCTAGCAACAACCAACAATGCTACAATCAACGCTACCTAATTCAAATATACCAGAAAGGTTATGAATTTAAACATTTATTGCGTTCTAAATATGGACATATTGTTATGAAAATCGGTCAAAAATAAAATTATCTATGTACCACGGGAATTATAGAGCCTTAATATCCTCTGGCAATTGCTGTCCCTCGGGCCAGAGGCCCTCGGGACGCAAACTTTGCTATCGGTAATTAAGGCCCTCATAATTCCCTTAATACATAAATAACTATTACACGAAGTACAACTTTATTCCTCATTGAGTAGTACGTGTACACAGCTTAACCCTAATCACCTTCTTGACTACAGTATGGTAGAATTAGCTGACAAATACAGGAAGTTCTCCTTGAAGAGATCCACAGTACAGGTGGACATTTGGTTTTTGAACAGATGCATCAACGAACCGGTCACCCCCAATTAAAAAATTTTACACGTAGTACAACTTCATTCCTCATTGAGTAGTACGTGTACACAGCTAAACCCTTATCACCTTCTTGACTACAGTATGGTAGAATTAGCTGACAAATACAGAAAGTTGTCCTTGAAGAGGTCCACAGTACAGGTGGACATTTGATTTTTGAACAGATGCATCAACGAACAGGTCACCCCCAATAAAAAAAAATTACACGAAGTACAACTTTATTCCTCATTGAGTAGTACGTGTACACAGCTTAACCCTAATCACCTTCTTGACTACAGTATGGTAGAATTAGCTGACAAATACAGGAAGTTATCCTTGGAGAGATCCACAGTACAGGTGGACATTTGGTTTTTGAACAGATGCATCAACGAACAGGTCACCCCCAATTAAAAAATTTTATTTTTGACAACTTCAGAACTGACTTACATCTTTTCTTTTTTTTTAAAACAAGAACAGTAACATAAGCATCAACAATATAATGGAGAGCCACAGGATGATATTGGTTTAGCACGGTGAAATATATCCAACACCCCCTCTCAACGTGGAGTACCAATACCCAAGCTCTTCAAATGATTTTCATAGGCCACCTTTGGGATAGCCTTCGTAAAAATATCAGCCGCCATATTCTGCGAGGAAACATATTGAACATCGATATCGCCACTTTCGAAGACTTCTCTAACGTAGTGATAGCGAATATCTATGTGCTTTGTTCTTGAAGGGTATACAGAATTTCGCATTAATTTTTGTGCACTTTGATTGTCGCAAAAAATCATGGTGAGTTTTTCTTGCTCAAGAATGTAGCAGATTTCTTGTATAAAAATTTCCCAAATATACAGCCTCCTTTGATGCCTCGGATAGTGCCATATATCCGGCTTCCGTACTAGACAATGCTATGGATTTTTGTTTTCTCGCTTCCCAAGTGACCGCACCTCCGGACAATAGAAAAACATATCCAGTATATGATTTTCGATCTCCTACGTCACCTGCCCAGTCAGCATCAACATATCCATGTGAGGGCTTTCTAGTTCTCTTGAAAATCAAAGCGTAGTTTTCAGTTTTCCTAAGGTACCTTGAAACTCGCTTGACTGCCATCCAATGCAGCTTTCCTGGATTGTTGTTGTACTGACTTAAAACGCTAACTACATGGGTGATGTCAGGACGCGTGGAAACTGATGAGTACAAGATAGAACATACTGCCTGCCTATAAGGAATATCAGCCATTTTTTGCTTCTCTTCATACGATGACGGGCTCATTTCCTTTGAGAGTTTGGCATTTACTTCTAGAGGAGTGAAAATTGGCTTACAATCTTGCATTTTGAATCTTTTCAGAATGTCTTCTATATATTTTCTTTGGGATATTGAAATGGACTTTTCTTACCTTAATTCTATTCCCAAGCAGTAATGAAGAAATCCCAGATCTTTGATTTTGAACTTTGCAGCTAGATCTTCCTTTAGTTTTATGTATGTCTCATCCGAATTTATAGCAATTATTAGGTCGGCTTCTTATAACATTCCCTTCCTGACTGTTTCAATCCATAAATTGAACTTTTCAGAAGACATACTCTATCCTCTTCTCCTTGAGACACAAATCCTTCTGCTTGAGTCATGAAAATTTCTTTCTCGAGATCGCTAGTAATATAAGCCATTACGACGTCCATTTGGTATAAAGTGGGACCAAGTTCTACGGAAATAGTAAGTATGATGCGAATTGAAATTTGTCTAGTTACAGGGGAAGTTGTCTCATGATAGTCAACACCAGGTTGAGCATAACCCTTGGCAACTAGACGAGCTTTTCTTCTCTCAATGTCACCATTTGCCCAAAAACTATGTGGTAGCCTGGATTGCTGCAATATACATCTGGCCATTTCAACAAGGGTACGATATAGACGTTCCGCTACGCCGTTTTGTTGGGGTGTATAAGGTGTTGAATATTGTCTCACTTTACCGCTCTTCTCCAAAATGTCCATAAATTCCTTTCCGCTATATTCAAAACCATTATCTGTTCTCAGTACTTTGATTTTTCTTCCTGTTTTATTCTCTACTCGACTTTTGTACTTCAAGAATGCCTGCTTCACCTCATTTTTCGATTTCAAAAAATATATTTGTATCCATCTTCCCTTATCATCAATGAAAGTTGCGAAATAACGTGCACCACCAAGTGATTTCGTTCTCATGGGTCCAAAAATGTCCGAGTGAATGAGATCTAATACATTTTCTGCTCTTGAACTGGATGCTTGGAGAAAACTATCAGCTGTTTGCTTGCTCATGATGCATATTGCACAGGATTGGATATTTTCTGAAGAATTGAACTCCATTTCTTCAACTAAATTCTTAGACATCATGATCTTCAGATCTTTCTCATTCAAAAGGCCAACACGATGATGCCATTTCAACAATTCGCCGGATTTGGACTCTACTTGAGCTGTAGATTCACTGAATGGGTGGACATAGTTAAGTTCACCTTTTCGTTGAGCTCTTAAAACGATATCTCCTTTGGAATTTACTATTTCTGCATAGTCTTTCGAAAAATGTGTCTGTCGACCATTGCATGCAGCTTTAGAAATTGATATCAAATTTGTTTTTAGGTCAGGTACATAAAGGGTATTTTCTAAATTGATAGTTTTTATTCCGGAAACTCCATTGTCGAATTTTAACTTCACTGTACCTCTACCCATAATATCGGTTGTTTTATCAACTGCTAAACGAACCTTCTGATTACTCACTGGAACGAAAGAAGTGAATATTTCTTTGCTGTTGCACATATGAGAAGTGGCACCGCTATCCAGACACCATACATCTTTCGATATTTGTTTCTTTCTGAGTGTGGACATGACATGTGTTTGTTCATCGTGACAAATATCCGAATATTCCATCATGAATGCTTCTTCTTCGGCTGTGGATGCACCTTGTTGCTTTGATTTCTTCCAACATTGTGATCCTTTATGACCCACAGCATGACAGAAATTACATTTATAGGGAAATTTCTTATGTTTATCCTCTGGATTCTTCATCTGCTCGAATTCCTGTTCTTTTTTAATTTCATTCTTTGGATATCTATTCCAAATGGAAGTAGATTTACTGAAGAAAGCACTCTGATTTTCTTGTCTACCTGAACTTTTTCTAGCGTGATATTCATCTAAAAGCTTGATTTTTAATGATTCTGGTTTTGGTAGGTCATCTCTTGCTTCAATAGCACATCTGAAATTTTCATAACTGCTTGGAAACTGTAAAACAAGAGAATGGAAAGAAGATCATCTGCAACATTGATTTCCATTTCTTTCAATTTATCCACAATATTGAAGAATGTATTCAGGTGATCTACCATGGATTCACTGTCAACCATTTTCGTAAATAAAAGTTGTTTCAACAAGGTAGCCTGATAGGTTTGTTGCATTTTTTTCCATACTTCACTGGAAGTAGTGCAGTGCTTCACAATACATAACTCTGAGGCTTGAATAGATGAAATGATATCAGCTCTTGCCTTCTGATCATTCTTTATCCAAATTGTAGCTTCGGCTGCATCTTCTGGCTTGGGAGTATCTCCATCCACGTATTCCCAGTGGTCATTCTTGATGAGAATTGCTTGAATTTGCAACTTCCAAGTATCGTAATTTTCTTTGCCCAATTTTTCTATTTGCATCAGTGCTGCTGTCATTACTAATATAGATTATTGATTTTTGTATTACTGAGAGTAGCCTGAGCCCATAACCTGTCGGTTATTTATCTAGAAAATAGGAAATTACACTTGAAATAACTTGAAATGAAGTTTTTATTTTTGACAACTTCAGAACTGACTTTACATCTTCTCTTTTTTTTTCAAACAAAAACAGTAACATAAGCATCAACAATATAATGGAGAGCCACAGGATGATATTGGTTTAGCACGGTGAAATATATCCAACAGAGTACGATGGATTATTCCGTGTTTCTCGGATTATACCGGACCTCTCGGATTATTCCGAGTCTTCTGGATTAAAAAAAAAATACATTTATTGTCTAAACAGGACAAGTCCCAATTACAAGACAGGTTAGGTGTTTCAGTTGAGAAATACATGTGCAGATAATACAGATAATCCAGCTACAAATTTTACAGATAATACGAGTAGAAATGGCATGAATAATGCAGAAATCTCAACACAAATAGTACAGACGAAGTAAATTCAAACAGTGCAACCATGTGCAGATAAAAAAAAATAAAGAAAATAGGATATGAGGATGATTTTAATGTAATAGTAATGCCATTATGATAGAGAATGTGGGGTTGATTGTTTTATATGCAATAATTGTTTTAATTTTCTCTTGAAAGAACCTATTGGTTCATTATGCATGTCAATTCCGGAACAAACTTCGTTTACTATTTTACATGTTGCATACAACGGAGATTTTACGAGAATGTTGGTGTTGGGTTTAGGTAAGTAAAAGTACGGTTTCTGCCTGCAGTTGCTACGAGGGATATGAAAGTTTACTTGTTCCAGTAATTCAGGGCAGTCGATTAGATAATTCGTTAGTTTGAAGAGGAATAGGCAAGCTCAATATGATCTGCGATTTTCTTGAGACAAAAAAGAGTATCTACTAAGCAGCGAGTTGTTGTCATAACCTTGAGGAAAATAGACCCCATCCAACCTGAATGACACGTATTTCAAGAAGAACCTTTGGACTGATTCTATTTGATCAACGTGACATTTATACAGTGGGGACCATATCAGAGAGCAATATTCCAGCCTAGACCTGACAAATGAATCATACAAGGCAATGAAGCAGTCCTTGTTCTGGAAGTCTTTGCAAGTACGGAAAATCATACCTATCATTCTCTTAGCAGAAGATGATATTTTGTTGTAGTGATTGGAGAAATTGGGTTTGGGGTCAAATTCAATCCCGAGATCTTTAATTTGTTGGTTGCACTCTAAGGTAATATTGTTGATAGAGTAGGAGAACTCGATAGCTGATTTTTTTAAGGAATACGTATTGGATTTGCATTTTCTGATATTTAAAGGGAGTCTATTTTCAATACACCAAAGGTGAAGATTATGAATATCGTTTTGTAATGTATGACAATCATGGATTGATTCAATATTTCTAAAAATTTTCAAATCATCTGCGAACAGCAGCAACTTACTTGAAATGTTGTTCCCAATGTCGTTGATGAAGATCGAAAACAAGAGTGGGGCTAGATTACTGCCTTGGGGGGCACCACTTGACGCTAAGAATTGATGAGATACATGGCCTCTAAATTCAACAAAGAGTTTACGATTTTTCAAGTAAGATTGGAATAGGATAATAAGTTTTGTGTTAAAGCCATACTGGTTAAGTTTGCTCAAGATTATTTGGTGATCGAGCTTGTCGAATGCCTTCGAGAAATCAGTTTAGATGGTGTCCACTTGAGAATGATTGTCGAGAGCGATGCCTACTGACTGGGTAAAACACATGAGGTTCGTAGCAGTAGATCGTTTGCTCATGAAACCGTGTTGTTCGAGTGAGATTATGTTTTTTAAGTTAGGGTATATTGTGTGGTGGAGGCATATCTCAAAACCCTTCGCGAAGTTGGAGAGGAGTGTGATAGGTCGGTAATTTTCAACATTATTGATTGCCCCTGATTTGAAAATTGGACATATTTTGGCGATTTTCCATCTATCCGGAAAGCATCCGGTTTTCAAGGAAAGATTGAAAATGGACTGAAGAGGCTTGGCTAAGGTTGCAGCACAGTCTCTAACAAGAAAGCTTGGGATAGAGTCATATCCGGATGTGTGTTTAGCTTTGAGTTTCTTTAGACCGTTTAGTACCTCCGTTTCTGTGAATGAGTTCACCGAGATGGTTGGATAATTGGTTGGTGTGTTAGGTATAATGGCAGCCGGGTCTGACATAGGGGAGTAGGCACTTTCGAAAAACTTGGCAAATGCATTAAATATACTAGGTGGATCGCTTAGTTCAATATCGTTCAAATATACAATACCAGGAATTCTTGATGTCCCCTTCTTGTTTTGAAAGTATGACCAAAAATTGGACGGATCAGCCTTAATTGAGTTCTCTGCTGCAGTTCTATACTGATCGTATGCAGTAGATATTTTTGATTTTATTGATTTCCGAAGGTTTTTGAATTGTTGTATGTCAGATTCATAGTGTCTTTTTTTTTCATTTTCTTGAATAGTTTGTGTTTTTGTTTTATTTCGTTTATGATTTCTTTGTTGAACCAGGGGGGGTATTTACTTGTGAAGTTGTTTCTAATGGAGACCCATGTGTTAAGTATTGAGTAAAAGATTGAGTAAAATGTTTCTATGGCTGAGTTTACATCTGAGAACTGGTCTAAACATGACCAGTCGGTGTTAAGAATGGCAGAATATAATTCAGGAAAGTTTGCCCTGCGAAAATTATAACTCGTGTATTTCCTGTTGTAGGATATTGCCACGTTGGTTTTGGGAAGCGTTACAGTAACTTGTAGTGCTGGATGGTATCCATCGTCAAGGACAAAGGGTAGATCATCATGGCAGGTGATGCATTGCAGATTAGAAAAAGTCAGGTCCAGCAGACGCCCTGATTGGTTTTGAATTGTATTGAACTGATTTAGGTCATAAAAACTGCTGAATTGTTTTATGGTAGCTATGTTGATGTTGTCAATATTTGCGTCAATGTCAGAGAAATGTGGTTGGTTAAAATCCCCCATAATCAACAAATTGCTGCCGTACAGACTTTGGATATGGAGGTTGCTAGCATTAGGAGGAATATAAATGACAAATATAAAATATGCCTTGTGCTTGAATATTACCTTGCTTCCTACAATATCGATAGAGGCAAAATTATCGCGATATTCTGAAAGGTCTAATTCTGCTGCTTCACAGTCTGATCCAATGCCCAACATAACTCCTCCTCCTCGCGAAACTGAATTTGCAACAAGATTTCTGTCACTTCGAAACAGTATAAAGTTGTTGGGGACTAATTCTGAGCTGGAGACGTTAGCTTGCAGCCAGGTTTCGGTGATTGCAATGATGTGATACTCAGAAGCTGATATGGATTTGAGGAATTCATGAGTTTTGGTGTTGAGACCCCTGACATTTTGGTAATAACATTGAAGGCCTGATAGTTCCTGTTTAGACGTCTCTACTAGTTTTTTACAATTTTCGGTTCACCATGTATATACTTAATTTTCAGATCTCTTTCTCCTTGAGCTATACGTTCGTTCAGTGTTTTCTTGATTTCACGGTATTGCTGGGCTTGGAGAGGAGTTTTGTCCGAAGCGATGGTAATGTTTTTGAATTGTTCGATTTTCTTGATTTCCCTTGCCTTATAGATAACTGACATAGCCATATCCGGTGATTGAAATATTACTTTTACAGGTCTAGGTTTGGTATTGTTACTGTCAAAACGTCCTACTCTGAATATCTTAGTACTACCTGGAGGAAGGTTTGGCTGGATTGCTTCGATGACTTCCAAGCTGAGTTTCTTGTCTGCGTCCCGATTGTCTCGGTTTTCCAGGAGCCCGAACAGCATGACGTTTTTTTTTTCGGAATCCACGTTCCGAAATTTCCGCGATCATTTTGTTCATTTGGAAGGCATGGTTTTCTGCTTGAGTGGTCTTGGGTTGGGTAGGGCTAGAATTCTTCAGTAGTGTTAATTCAGATTTCAGTTCGGCGATAGACTTGATAATTTGAGGTATTTGTCTGAGTCTGCTATTACAGTCGCTACAATGGAACAGCAGAACTCTTTTTTTCAGTTGCATGCATTTTACCTCTGACGCGGTAAGCTCAGAGCATGATGCATGACTATGAATAGGCCTTTCACAGTAGTCACACTCAAAGTATGAGTCATCTTCAATTTCTGCATCACACTTGGAGCAGATTTTAGACATCACCTTGATGCAGAAAAACGGCTGCACTGGTCTGTCTATAGACAGTACTTCGATCGTGTGAGGTCGACTCGTCTCAGTGTCTTCAGTTTAAATTGATGAAACTTACGATTATACATTATACTTCATTGTGGAAAAGTGCTAAACTGTAGTTTGTAGTTGGTTGAATGAATTGGAAGAATCCACGTGCAAAAATATTGGGTTAAAGTGCATTTGGAGAACAAATAATCAAATCAATCTTATACTACATGTGAGTAAAGCCTATTATCCTATAATTATAACAACCGTAGTGATTGAACTGAAATACAAAACCAGTGGCGTATCCGTAATCCAAATGCCAGGTACATTGTGCGCCTGCTGTTCGAAGGCTAGTGAGCCTCACCTACTTGTAAATTGTTGCGTCTGTCTTAAGTACTTCAGCCACAGTTGTGTGGGCTTAACAGCTTCGGAAACCAGATCGATCAACTCAAAGAAATGTTTCAAGTGGTCTTGCGTAAAATGCGAAGAAATAGGAAGTGATATCAATTCTTTGAAAGCTGCTATTGTTAGCCTACAGGCAGAAGTAAGATCCCTGAAAGCACCCAGTGAAGCTACCCTGACGAATATCCAATTTGAAGAGGTTGTACAGGAGGTTTTCGAAAGACAGTGTAGAAGGAACAACTTGATGATTTTTGGACTCAAAGAGCAGACATCTACTGTGAGGGACATCAGGATGGACGCCGAAAAAACGGATGTTCTGAAAATTCTCACCCACTTATCCCCAAATTTGGATGTATCCACCTGTAATATACGTCGATTGGGAAGGTTCAATAAAGACCATGTAAGACCACGCCCTATGAAAGTAACATTGAATAACAATGAACAAATCTCCCAAATAATTAAACAAACACCTATACTGAAAAACTCAACTGATTTCAGTGGAATATCGATATCATTTGATAAAACTCCTCGTCAGCTAGACCTACATGAGAAAACCGTTCAACAGCTGAAGGAAAGAAGGAATAATGGTGAATCGAATATCAAAATCAAATATGTCAATGGAATACCTACAATCCAAAATTTTTAGATCATACACCCGATTATTCCCACAAACTCAACATTTATTATCAAAACGTTCAGAGTCTGAACAATAAAACAAATCAATTCTTCAATGCCGTTGCAAGTCACGCCAATCTGGATGTCATATGTTTAAGTGAAACCTGGCTGTCGTCGAATGTGTTCAATGCTGAAATATTTCCTCCTGATTTCAATGCATATAGATGTGATAGGAACTTCGAATCAACTGATACTACTAGAGGTGGCGGCGTCCTAGTAGCAACAAGAAATAACCTCGGCTTTGAAACTATCGATCTTCAACAACTGAAGCTGTCTACTCCCTGTGTGGATATTGTTGGATGTAAAATAAGTGGTCACCGTAAAATCATCTTTTTATTTGTTTTATATATTCCGCCAGCAATTTGTATTGATGACTTTGAGCTATTCCGCTATTCCGCTAACTCCGCCATGGACGGTCCCAAGCCCGGCTGAGAAAGGAGGAGGGAAAAACCCCAATACCCTAGTTGTCAAGCGACCCGTGACTAGGGAGAAGGCACCGGGGGTAAACGGTGTCTAGAACGGAGCCTTCAGGGTACCTGCCGCACCCTGTCGCATTTAGGCCCAACTCAGGTATGCGGGGCTCTGCCTGGGTTTGGTAGTTATATCCCTTGCTACTCGTGGGATCTTTATGGACTACACAAATAAAAACAAAACTATAACGGAGGGACTCGCTGGAGAAACCTCTCAATCCGAACCTCCTGCACAGCCGATGGAGATGGAGGAGGCTCATGTAACCTCTCCCGCACCTCCGGTGGTTGTGGAGGAGGAAGAGGATAGGCTTCTTGCGACGCCTCCACCGACAGAGGGGGGCTCCCAACCTTGTGTGTTGGTGAGCGAAACCACTTCGACGGGGGTAGAGCAAGAAGTAAAAAACTTGCGTCCAGATAGACCCAGAATTTCTGGGGCTCGTAGGCGCAAGGAAGCGAAGGCGAAGGCCTTGGAAAGGGGGGAGCCTATCCTTAACAGGAGAAGGAAAACCCTAAATCCGGGGCCAACGGCTTCGACCTCCACCACTGCCACTAAAAGGGGCAGGTCCCTGGTGAGTACACCTTCTTCTGGAGATGGTACTCCCAGGAAATACTTCAGAGCAGGTCAGACAGAGGGAAGCAGAAGGGGCGAACCCAAAAGCAAAACTCTGGTGGGGCCCGGCAATAGTGCTACTCCGAAAGGAGAGAGCTCTGCTGGACCTACTGGAGGGGCTCAGGGCGGCACCTTCAAGCATGCCCTCAAAGCTCTGAAAATGGCGATCGTGCTGACGGATTATCCGGAGGCACGAATGACCGAGGATCAGGGGAGAGCCGTCCGACGGGCCATCCTTGACGAGGCTTGGAAAGGCCCTAAAAAGGCTGGCCCGAAATTCGTCAATGGCTACTCGGACAAGGGTGCTGTCCTGATCACCTGCGATGATGAAGCCTCTAGGTCATGGCTTGAAGAGAAGGTGCCACATATGCACCCCTGGGAAGGGGCAAACCTTAGGGTTGGCCACTATAGGGATATTGTTAAGACCACCAGGATTGTTATGTGGGTGCCCGATCAAGAAGACCTAGGAATCAAGGATCCAGCCGAGATTTTATCTCGACTGGAATACCAAAATAACTGCTCGACAGAGCAGTGGCGAATCGTCAGCCACAAATCAGATGCCAAAGGAACCTCGATTGTGGCTGACATAGATGAGATCGCCCATGACGAGTTGCGGAGGGCCAATTGCAAATTGCACTTTGGTTTCTCTGCAATAAGCGTCAGGGTGATCGGTCGAAAACCAAACCCTGCAAATGCTGAGAGTGCTACAGGCAAATCTTCAGCATAGCAGGGCGGCTTCGGCCACACTGTCTCGTGTGGTCTCCCAAAGGGACATTGACGTCGCCCTGATCCAGGAACCCTGGCTAGTAGGAGGGAAGGTAGCCGGGCTAGGAGGAACAGGGAGAAGAGTCATATACGACCACACGAAAAACAACGTAAGAACCTGTGTAATGGTTAAATACGAATTACAATGTCTAATACTCAATGAATTCTGTTCTAGAGATCTGACAGTTATTAGGCTAGCCTACGTAGGAACTGAAGGTAAGCAGGAGGCAGTAATAGCCTCCGCCTACCTTCCCTACGACTCACCAACACCACCACCAGCTCCTGAAGTTGATGAATTGGTGCAACATTGCAGGCTTTCTAACCTGCAGCTGTTGATTGGAGCAGATGCGAATGCACACAATCAAGTGTGGGGCAGCAGCGACACGAATAAACGAGGTGAGTACCTTTTGGAATTTGTTCTGGGTAATAATTTAGATATAATTAACAAGGGGTCTGAACCAACGTTTATTAATATCCTGAGGAAGGAAGTAATTGATATTACTTTATCAAATCGAAATATTGCTGACCGGGTTATGAAGTGGGAAGTGTCCGAGGAGATCTCAAACTCGGACCACCGGCACATCTATATGGAAATCGGAGATATCGATAAGCCAGAAAGAATGGGCCGGAAACCCCGCAACACGGACTGGTCAGTATATTTGGAGGAGCTCGAACGGAATGTATCTTGTGCAATGACCAGCATAAGGCATACCCAGGATATAGAGCTACTATCGGCACAACTACAACAAGCCATAGTTAACTCATATCACGAAGCCTGTCCTCTGACCTCCCAACCCAGCAAAAAGGCGGTTTGCTGGTGGAATGGGAAACTTACTGCTCTGAGGAAAAAAACGCGAAAGTTGTGGAACAAAGCGAAAAAGACAGGGAATATGGAAGAATATAGACAGGCCCTGACAGAATATAACAAAGAAATTAGGAGCTCAAGAACGATGGCGTGGAGGAAATTTTGCACGGAGGTTGAAAATACCACCGAAGCAAGTAGACTCCACAAAATCCTCTCTAGAGATCCAGTAAATCCCATAGGGACTTTAAAGAAACCTAATGGGAAATTTACGCAGAATGGGAAGGAAACACTGGAAACATTGTTACAGACGCACTTCCCAGGATCTGAAATTATCACCACTGCCGAACTTAGCAATCGGGTCGAGTCTATAGAATCGACCAGGTCAAATATGGGTGATTGGCAGATTGCTAAGAAAGTTATAACATATAACAAAATTGAATGGGCTATTGACACCTTTAAACCATTCAAAACGGCAGGGGTAGACGGGATATTCCCTGCACTATTGCAGAAAGGAAAGGGCTTACTAATCCCCATCCTCTGCAAACTATACAGAAGTAGCCTAGCCATGGGATACGTCCCTGAGGCTTGGAAAGCTGTAAAAGTAGTCTTTATACCTAAACCTGCTCGTGCTGATTACACAGAGGCGAAGGCATGTGGACCTATAAGTTTAACCTCCTTTTTGTTAAAGACGATGGAAAGATTAGTCGACAGGCACATAAGGGAGGGGCCGCTAAGCGTCAAACCCCTTCATAACAATCAGCATGCCTACCAAAAAGGAAAATCCTGTGAGACTGCGTTACACCAATTAGTTGGGAAAATAGAAGAATCACTGAACAACCAAGAGATTGCATTAGGCACATTCTTGGATATAGAGGGGGCCTTTGATAACACCCCCTTTGAGGACATGGTGACATCCTTACTGCAATTGGGAACTGATGGAACCAGCTGCAGGTGGATAAAAGCCATGTTGAGAGATAGGAAAGCGTATGCAACCATGTTCTGTGACAGCGTGGAGACGAGGGTAGCCCGGGGTTGTCCCCAGGGAGGAGTTCTCTCTCCTCTGTTATGGAATGTAGTGGTTGATGACCTCATACGCAAACTAAACGACAGTGGAGTATTTGCCCAGGGCTATGCAGATGACATTGTCATCTTAACCCAGGGCAAGTTTTCAAATACACTGAAAGAAATAACTCAGGGAGCTCTAAACCAGGTGGAACATTGGTGTCAGGATAGGGGGCTTAAAGTCAACCCCGAGAAGACTGCACTAATAGCTTTCACTAAGAAACGAAACGTAAACCTACAAGGGCCACGTTTTTATGGGAAAACGCTGCAGTATAGCGAGGAAACGAAGTACCTTGGAGTCTTCCTTGACAAGAAATTGTCATGGAACTCTCACATGCAGCACATCTCAAACAAAAGCAAAATGATGCTAATGGCCACAAAGAGGGTCATGGGGAAGTCTTGGGGACTGAAACCGAAAATAGCCCACTGGCTATATACGGCAGTGATAAGACCCAAGATAACCTATGGCTCAATATGCTGGTGGACTAAGGTGCGGCAATCCCAAACCGTAACTACACTCGGCAGTATACAAAGGCTAGCGTGCCTATGTATTACAGGGGCCATGAGAACAACCCCTACTGCTGCTATGGAAACCATGCTAAACCTCCCACCTCTGGATCTATACATCCGGGGCGAGGCAAGGCAATGCGCCTATAGACTCGAACAACAAAGCTGTTGGAAGGGTACTAAAATACATGGGCACACAACCATAAATAATATAATTAGACACCCACTTCTAGAAATGGGGACTGATTATATGAGTAGAGAAATATCTTTTGGAAAAAACTATGAGGTTTATACAAAACTCAAGGATGACAAAGGATATGAGGATCCACCTGGAGCCCACACGTGGTATACAGATGGTTCAAAAACCAGCGAAGGAACTGGATCAGGCGTCTTTTCAGCGAAACCCAAGTTCGAGCAATCAAACTCATTGGGGAAGTACGCCTCGGTCTTCCAAGCTGAAGTACATGCCATAAACGCTTGTGCTGTCGAGAACCTGAGGAGAGGATATAGGAGGATGACGATTCTCATTAGGTCAGATAGCCAAGCGGCTCTCAAAGCATTGGCATCCCGGAGCATAGACTCAAAAATTGTCAAAGAGTGTGCCAAAAACCTGCAGGACCTGGCGAACCATAACAAAGTAACATTGATGTGGGTGCCAGGGCACAGGGGTATTTCTGGCAACGAGGAGGCGGACAAACTAGCGAGGCGAGGCTCTGCAACACCAATGGTTGGGCCGGAACCAGCGATAGGGATACCCAGAGCCAGCGTTAAAGCAGCGATTAATGATTGGATCTACTCTCAGCACCGACTGAGGTGGGTACAATCAGAGGGAGCTAGACACAGCAAGTTAATGCTGAAAGAGCCCTCACCCAAGCAAGCAGTTAAATTACTCTTGCTAAGTAGGGAAAAACTCAGAACGATCACCGGCCTCTGTACCGGGCACTGGTTTCTGAGGAAACATCTGCATAACATAGGGGTGTTTGATACAGAACCTATATGCAGACTGTGTAATGAGGAGGAGGAAACAGCCACCCATATAATCTTCGAATGCGAAGCCACAGCTCAGTGGAGGCACAACCAGGGGTATGTACAAGACCAAGGGAGTGAGCCACCTAGAGCAATAGCAGTCCCTGAGCTTCTACTCCTCAACAGGAGAATTAAAGATATGGGACTGAACTAGGGAGTTTGGAAAGGTACAAAAAGCAAACAATGCTGCAGTGCCTAGGGAAGTAATAGACCGGTTCCAAAACTCCTCTTAATCTAATCTAATCTAATCTAATCTAATCTTGAGCTATTTTTAGAAAACTTCGCATTACTAGATTGTTTACAGAACCAAAATGTTGTTATTGTCGGTGACTTTAATGTCCCCCAATATAGCATCAACTCTAATGATATTAAATGTAAAATTTTGATGAACTTTTTGGAGATTCTTAATTTTAAGCAACATAATCATGTCTCTAACACGATTCACCACTTGTTGGATTTGGTTATAACTAATTTGGAATGTGATGTCGAAAGAAGTGTATCACCTTTGGTTAATGAGAATATTCACCACCCTTCATTGGATATAGCGATCAAAACTGGCACTCTTTCTCATGTTAATTTAGCAAATAATCCGGTTGATTCAAAACAATACAATTTCAGAAAAGCCGATTACCCTCTGATGTATTCATTGATCTCTAACACTGACTGGAGTGAAGTTAGTCAATGTAATGATGTAAATGAAATTTGTGAAATAATCAATAATAAGCTTTATCATATATTCGATGCAACTGTCGCCTTGAAAATGAATAGACGCCGAAGGTACCCGCCCTGGTTTTCTACTGAAATAATCAAAAAGATTAGGCAAAAAGAGAAGGCTCACTCGAACTATAAGAAGTATAAAACTGCTTTTTATCATGAACGATTTATCAGTCTTCGAGCTGAAATAAAAACACAATTGGGTAGAGAATATAGGTTGTTTGTTCAGAATGCCGAAAACGATATATCGGGCAATCCTAGAAAGTTCTGGGACTTTATCAATAATAAAAAAGGAAACACAAAAATTCCAGGTATAATGAAGTGTGGTGATGTCGTTCTCAATAAACCTCAGGATATAGTCGATGCTTTTGCTAATTATTTTGGTAGTGTCTATAATCTTCCTGATGCTAATCTTTTAAATTAAGTAAATGATTCACAAGTCATGATGAACTGCATTTCCATCAAGGAAATCAGCGAACTTGATATTCTTAAAGCTGCAAAAAAAATCAAAAATAAATTGATAATTGGTCCAGATCAAATACCTAGCTTCGTTGTCAAAGATTGTGTTCACGCATTTGTCGAACCTTTATTGCACCTGTTCAATTTGATTCTGCGTAACAAGGTTTATCCGATTTCTTGGAAAACTGCGAGGATTTGCCCAGTCCTCAAAAAAGGCGATCCATCTCAAATAGATAATTATCGACCAATATCGATTCTGTGTAATTTCTCGAAACTTCTGGAAATAATTTTATATACTGTGGTTGGTGATTCTGTTAAAAATGTAATATCGAAAGATCAACATGGCTTCCAAGATAAAAAATCATGTATAACCAATTTGTCTTGTATTTCACAATTCTTGGCAGATGCGCTTGATAGGAGATCTCAAGTTGATGTCATCTATTTTGACTTGCAGAAGGCATTCGATCAGATCGATTTGGAAATTCTAATACACAAACTTGGTCAATTTGGCTTCACTACTGACATGGTCGACCTCTTTAGGTCCTACTTATTCAATCGATATCAATATGTAGAAATTGAAGGCAATAAATCTATGTCCTACATAGCCACATCAGGGGTGCCACAGGGTTCTAACCTTGGCCCCCTGCTATTTCTTTTGTTTATCGACGACCTTTCTCAAATTATTGTTTCTCCATTATTACTTTATGCCGACGACCTCAAGATCTTCAACATAATAGACAACACAACAGACTGTTTGCATCTACAGGATGATGTTGATTCAATTTTCCAGTGGTGTAATGATAATCATCTGCGATTGAATGTCTCCAAGTGTTCTGTAGTTTCCTACTGTAAGAAGTATGTGACGATTGAGCATGAATATAAAATTCAAAACACTAATATTGAAAGATGTAGAGAAATCACTGACTTAGGCATTATTTTCGATCAAAAATTGACATTCATACCACATATGGACAGAATGATTTCCTCAGCCAACAAGATGTATGGGTTCCTGGTGAGGCAAAGTAGAGATTTCAGGAATACTCAAACAGTGACCACAATATATTATAGTTATGTAAGAAATAAACTAGAATATGGTGCACTAATATGGTACCCTGTGCATGCCACTCATGTTGCCAATATTGAACGCGTCCAGAGACGATTTTTGAAATATCTAGTTTACAAAACAAACGGAAATTACCCTGAGAGAGGAATTGGCTATTCAGTTCTTCTGGATCAATTCAATTTTGTATCATTGAGCACACGAAGATTGTATGTCACTGTGAAATTCCTTTACAAACTAATCAGTAATCATATAATTTGTGAGGTTTTGTTGTCCGGAATTGATTTTTTAGTGCCTCGCGTCAATTCCAGACATCACTGTCCTTTTTATTGTGTCAACTACCGCACCAATGTATTACGGAGGTCTCCAATTGTTATTATGTGCCAAAATTTCAATGCAATCTGCCAACATTGTGACATTTTTTCATGTAGTGTGAATGATATTTATGAGGCGGTTGTGAGAGCGGCTCCATAATGTTCCTGTAGACGAGTGAATTATTACTATTGAACATAATTTAGTACATAGCTATTCTATTATCTGTATTATTGTTTTTTTCTTTCCTGGCGTTTCCTGTAATTGGGTGTTTTTACCTGTTGGAAATAAAGAGCTATCTATCTATCTATCAAATTTGGTTGTTTGGAAAAGTTGTTGTTGAAAAACGAGCACGCCACTGGTAGTTTAATGAACGGTAAAAAGTACCAAAGGCTTGTGTCCGCTCTTTGTACACCTGACACTTTTTGCAGCACAGTGTTTTTTATCGAGTGATTCACAGTAAATATATTAATGGATTATGCGGTTAATTGCTTAATAGTTTGCGTTTGCAAATGTTTTGATACCACTTAATAATGGATAAACTGATTTGGAACACACTGATGTAACTCTCAACCGATATTTCAACTTGTTTCCAGTAGAAAACTTGATACAAAGCGAGAGTACACATACACAGTTGAATTGTTGAACGAAGCAGAAATAGAGTGCCTCGGAATATTTCTTGTCCCATGGAACATTCCGGGTCTGTAGGATTATTCCGAGTCCCCCGTATTATTTCGGGTCTCCCGGATTATTCCGTATCTCCCGGATTATAAGGTTCCTCTGGATCATTCCGGGTCTCCCGGATTATTCTGGGTCTCCGGATCATGAGGGTCCCCTGGAAAATTCCGGGTCTCTCGTATCATTTCGAGTCTAGGATTTTTCCGGGTCTTCTGGATTATTCTGGATTTCCCAGATTATTATGGGTCTCCTAGATTATTCCAGGTCTCTCGGATTATTCCGGGTCCCTCGTATTACTCCAGGTCCCCCGTATCATTTCAAGTCTTCCAGATTATTCAGGGTCTCTCGTATTATTCCGGGTCTCCCGGATTATTCTGGGTCTCCGGATCATGAGGGTCCCCTGGATAATTCTGGTTCTCTCGTATTATTCCGAGTCTCTCGGATCATTTCGGGTCTCCCGGATTATTCCGGGACTCTCGCATTATTTTGTGTCTCATGGATTATTCCGCATCTCTTGGATTATTCCGGGTCTCTCGTATTCTTTCAGGTCTACCGGATCATTCCAGATCTCCAGGATTATTTCGAGTTTTCTGGATTATTCCGGATCTCCTGGATTATTCCGTGTCTCCTAGATTATTCCGGGTCTCTTGGATTATTCTGGGTCCTCTGGATTATTCTGGGTCTCCCGGATTATTCCGTGTCCCATGGATTATTCCGGGTCACTCGGATTATTCCGAGTCCCTCGTTTTATTTCGGGGCCCCCGGATTATTCCGGATCTCCTGGATTATAAGGTTACTCAGGATTATTTCGGGTCTCTAGTATAATTCCGAGTCTTCCGGATTATTCTAGATCTCCAGATCATGAGGGTATCCTAGATAATTCCGGGTCTCTTGTATTATTCCGAGTCTTTCGGATTATTCTGGATCTCTCGGATTATTCCGGATCTCCTGGATTATTCCGGGTATCCCGGATTATTTCGGGTCTCGTGGATTATACCGTGCCCCATATTTCAGGTATCTCGTATAATTCCGGGTACCTCGAATTATTTCGGGTTTACCGGATCACTCCGGGTCTCCTGGATCATTCCGTGTCCCATGGATTATTCCAGGTTTCTCGTATTATTCCGGGTCCCTCGGATTATTCCTGGTCAACCGGATCATTTCAAGTCTCCAGATTATTCCGGGTCCCATGGATTATTCCGCATCTCCCAGATTATTTCGGGTCTCCTGGATTATTCCGAGCCCCGGATTATTCCGTGTCCCATGGATTATTCCTGGTCTCTCGGATCATTCCGAGTCCCTCGTATTCTTTCGGGTCTCCTGGATTATTTCGGATCTCCCGGATTATAAGGTTCTTCTGGGGTGTTTGTATTATTCCGAGTCTCCCGGATCATTCCTGGTATCCAAAATTATTTCGGGTCTCTCGGATTATTCCAGGTCTCCAGATCATGAGTGTCTGCTGGATTATTCCGAGTACCTCGGATTTTTCTGGGTCTCCTGGATTATTCCTGTTCACCTGGATTATTCCGTGTCCCATGGATTATTTTGGGTCTCTCGGATTATTCCGAGTTCCCCGTATTATTCCGGATCTACAGGATTATTCCGGGTCTTCCGGATTATTTCGGGTCTTCCAGACTATTTCGGGTCTCCCGGATTATTCCGGATCTCAGGGATCATTCCGTTTCCCATGGATTATTTCGGTTTTCTTGGATTATTTCGGGTTCCTCGTATTATTCCGGGTCTATCGGATTATTCCGGGTCTCCTGGATTATTCCGATTCTTCCGGATTATTCCGTGTATAATGGATTATTCCGGGTTTCTCGTATTATTCGGGATTCACAGGATTATTCCAGGTCTCCCAAATTATTCTAGGTCTCCGGATCATTTCGGGTCTCCCGGATCATTTCAGGTCTCTTGGATTATTCCAGGTCTCCTGGATTATTTCGTGTCCCATGGATTATTCTGGGTCTGTCGCATTATTCCAGGTCCGTCGTATTATTCTGGGTCTCCCGGAATATCTCGGGTCTTATGAATAATTCCGGATCTTCCGGATTATTCTGGGTCTCTGGATCATAAGGGTCCCCTGGATCATTCAGGGTCTCTCGTATTATTCCGGGTCTCCTGGATCATTCCAGGTCTCTCAGATTATTCCGGGTCTCCCATATTATTCTGGGTCTCCCAGATTATTCCGTGTATCATGATTATTCTGGGTCTCCTAGATTATTTCGGATCTGTTGGATTATTCCGGGTGTCCGGATCATGAGGGTCTCCTGGATTATTTCAGGGCTCTCGGATTATTCCGGTTCTCCTGGATTATTTCGTGTCCCATGGATTATTCCGGGTCTCTCGAATTATTCTGGGTCCCTCGAATTATTTCGGGTCTCTCGGATTATTCCGGGTCTTCTGGATTATTTCAGTTTCCCCGAATTATTTCGTGTCCCTTGGATAATTCTGGGTCTCACGGATTTTTCCAAGTTCCTCGTGATATTCCAGGTCTACAGGATAATTTCAAGTCTCCCAAACATTCCAGGTCGCCCGGATTATTCCAGGTCTCCGGATCATTTCGATTCTCCCGGATTATTCCAGATTCCTCGGATCATTCTGTGTCCCATGGATTATTCCGGGTTTCTCGGATTATTTCGGGTCTCTCGTATTATTCCGGGTCTCTCGGATTATTCCATGTCTCCTGGATTATTTCGGTTCGCCCGGATTATTTCGTATCACATGGATTATTCTGGGTCCCCCGGATTATTCCAGGCTCTCGGATTATTTCGAGTCTCCTGGATTATTCTGGTTCTACCGGATTATCTCGTGTCCCATGGATTATTATGGGTCTCTCGGATTATTTCGGTTTCCTCGTATTATTTCGGGTCTCCTGGATTATTCCGGGTCTCCCGGATTAGTCCGTGTCCCATGGATCATTTCGGGTCTCCCGGATTATTCTGGGTCTCCTCGATCATTCCAGGATCCTCGGATTATTCAGGGTCTCCCGGATTATGTCGGGTCTCTCGGATTATCAAGGTCTTCCGGATTATTACAGGTCCCTCGTATCATTCTGGGTCTTCCGGATTATTCCAGGTCTTCCAGATTATCCCGGGTCCCCCTGATTATTTCGGGTCCTCCGGATCATTCCGAGTCTCTCGGATTATTGGGTCTCTCCGATTTATCCGGGTCTTTCGGATTATTCCGAGTCCCATGTATTATTCCAGGTCTGTCGACTATTCCAGGTCTTCCAGATTAACTCGCGTCTTCTGGATTATTCCGGGTCCTCCGGATTATTCCAGGTCTCCTGGAATATTTCGAGTCACTCGGATTATTTCGGGTCACTCGGATTATTCCGAGTCCCTCGTTTTATTTCGGGGCCCCTGGATTATTCCGGATCTCCTGGATTATAAGGTTACTCTGGATTATTTCGGGTCTCTCGTATAATTCCGAGTCTCCCGGATTATTCTAGATCTCCAGATCATGAGGGTATCCTAGATAATTCCGGGTCTCTTGTATTATTTCGAGTCTCCCGGATTATTCCGGGTCTTTCGGATTATTCCGGGTCTCCAGATCTTGAAAGTCTGCTGGATTATTCAGGGTCTCCCGTATTATTCCAGGTCCCCCAGATCATTCCGGGTCTTCCGGATTATTCCGTGTCCCATGGATTATTCGGGGTCTCTCGGATTATTCCGACTATCTCGGATTATTCTGGGTCTCCTGGATTATTCCTGTTCTCCTGGATTAATCCGTGTCCCATGGATTATTCTGGGTCTCTCGGATTATTCCAAGTTTCTCCTATTATTCCGGATCTACAGGATCATTCCGGGTCTCCCGGATTATTTCGGGTCTTCCAGATTATTTCGGGTCTCCCGGATTATTCCGGATCTCAGGGATCATTCCGTTTCCCATGGATTATTTCGGGTTTTTTGGATTTTTTCGAGTCCCTCGTATTATTCCGGGTCTATCGGATTATACCGGGTCTCCTGGATTATTCCGATTCTTCCGAATTATTCCGTGTCCAATGGATTATTCCGGGTTCCTCGTATTATTCAGGGTTCACAGGATTATTCCATGTCTCCCAAATCATTCCAGGTCTCCGGATCATTTCGGGTCTCCCGGATCATTTCAGGTCTCTTGGATTATTCCAGGTCTCCTGGATTATTCCGTGTCCCATGGATTATTCTGGGTCTGTCGCATTATTCCAGGTATGTCGTATTATTCTGGGTCTCCCGGACTATTTCGGGTCTCATGAATAATTCCGGATCTTCCGGATTATTCTGGGTCTCCGGATCATAAGGGTCCCCTGGATCATTCAGGGTCTCTCGTATTATTCCGGGTCTCCTGGATCATTTCAGGTCTCTCAGATTATTCCGGGTCTCCCATATTATTCTGGGTCTCCCGGATTATTCCGTGTATCATGATTATTCTGGGTCTTCTAGATTATTTCGGATCTGTTGGATTATTCTGGGTGTCCGGATCATGAGGGTCTCCTGGATTATTTCAGGTCTCTCGGATTATTCCGGTTCTTCTGGATTATTCCGTGTCCCATGGATTATTCCGGGTCTCTTGAATTATTCTTGGTCCCTTGGATTATTTCGGGTCTCTCGGATTATTCCGGGTCTCCTGGATTATTTCGGTTTCTCCGGATTATTTCGTGTCCCTTGGATTATTCTTGGTCTCACGGATTTTTCCAAGTTCCTCGTAATATTCCAGGTCTACAGGATAATTTCAAGTCTCATAAACAATCCAGGTCGCCCGGATTATTCCAGGTGCCCGGATCATTTCGATTCTCCCGGATTATTCCAGATTCCTCGGATCATTCTGTGTCCCATGGATTATTCCGGGTCTCTCGTATTATTCCGGGTCTCTCGGATTATTCCGGGTCTCCTGGATTATTTCGTATCACATGGATTATTCTGGGTCTCCCGGATTATTCCGGGTCTCCTGGATTATTTCGAGTCTCCTGGATTATTCTGGTTCTACCGGATTATACCGTGTCCCATGGATTATTCTGGGTCTCTCGGATTATTCCGGTTCCCTCGTATTATTTCGGGTCTACTGGATTATTTCGGGTCTCTCGGATTAGTCCGTGTCCCATGGATTATTCCGGGTCTAATGGATCATTCCGGTCTTCCGAATCATTCGTGGTCCTTTCCCGATTATATCGGTTCTTCCGGATTATTGAAGTCCCCTGGAATATTATGGTTCTCCTGGATTATTCCGGATCTCCCGGATCATCAAGGCATGCCGGATCAATCCAGTTCTCCCGGATCATTTCGCGTCTCTCAGATCATTCCGGGCCCTCGTATGATTTCGTGTCTCTTGGATTATTGCAGGTCCCTCGTATTATTTCGCGTCTCCTGGATTATTCCGGATCTTCCGGATTATTCCTGTCCCCCCCTCGATTATTTCGGTCCTTCCGGATCATTAGGGTACCCTGGAATATTATGGGTCTCCTGGATCATTTCGAGTCTCTCGGATCATTGAGGTCCGCCGGATTATTCGAAGTCTCCCGGATCATTTCGGGTATCCCGGATTATTCCTAGTCTCTCGAATTATTTCAGGTCTCCTGGATTATTCCGGGTCCCTCGTATTATTTCGGGTCTCGCGGATCATTCCGGGTCACTCATATCCTCTCGGGTCTCTCGTATTATTCTGGGTCTCCTGGATAATTGCTGGTCCCTTGTATTATTCCGCGTCTACTGGATTATCCCGGGTCTCCTGGATCATTCCGGGTCTTCCGAATTATTCCTGGTCCTTCCTCGATCATTTCGTATCTCGCGGATTATTAGGGTCCCCTAGAATATTATGGGTCTCCTGGATTATTCCGGGTCTTTCGGATCATTAAGGTACGCCGGATTATTCCAGGTCTCCTGGATTATTCCGAGTCACTCAGATTATTACAGGTCTCCAGGATAATTCTGGGTCTCTCGGATTATTCTGGGTCTCATGTATCATTCCGGGTCTCTCGGACTATTTCGGATCTCTCGGATTATTCCGTGTCCCTCGTATCAATGCGGGTTCCTCGTATCATTATTTGTCTCCTGGATTGTTCCGGATCACCTGGATTATTCCGGATTTCCTGGATTATTCCAAGTCTCTCGGATTTTTTCAGGTCTCTCGAATTATCAAGGTCCGCCGGATTATTCCAGGTCTCCCGGATTATTCCAGATCTTCCAGACTATCACCGGTCCCCCACATCATTCCGGGTATCCTGGATTATTCTGAGTCTCTCGGATTATTTCGGGACCCTAGGATTATTGGGGTCTGCCGAATTATTCCAGGTCGCCCAGATTATTCCAGGCCGTTCGAATTATTCCGGGTCCCTTGTATTATTCCGGGTCTCCTGGATTATTCTAGGTCTCCTGGATTATTCCGGGTGTCTCATATTATTCAGAGTCTCCTGGATTATTCAGGGTCTCCCGGATTATTCAGGGTCCCCCGGATTATTCTGGGTCCCCTGGATCATAAGGGTTTCCTGGATTATTTCGGGTCTCTCGTATTATTCTGGTCTCCCGAATTATTCCAGGTCCCTCGAAATATACCGTGTCTCTTGATTATTCGAGGACTCTCGTATTATTCCAGGTCCCTCTTATTATACCGGGCCTCCCAGATTATTCTGGGTCTCCCAGATTATTTCGGGTCCGATGGATTATTCCATGTTCCTCGGATTATTCCGGACCTCTCGGATTATTCCGAGTCTCCTGGATCATTCCGGGTCCCTAGGAATATTTCTTGTCCCATGGATTATTCCGGGTCTCTCGTATTTTCTCAGGTCTCCCGGATTATTCCGAATCTCCCAGATTATAAGGTTCCTCTGGATTATTCCGGGTCTCTTGTATCATTCCGAGTCTCCCGGATTATTCCGCGTCTCCAGATCATGAGGGTCCCTGGATAATTCCGGTTCGCTCGTATTATTCCGAGTCTCACGGATCATTTCTGGTCTCCCGGATTATTCCGGGACTTTCGGAATAATCCGGGTCTCCTGGATTATTATGGGTCTCCTGGATTATTCCGTGTCTCATGGATTATTCCGGATCTCTCGTATTATCTCGGTTCCAGCAGATCATTCCGGATCTCTAGGATAATTCCGGGTCTCCTAGATTATTCCAGGTCTCTCGGATTATACCGGGTTTCCTGGATCATTTTGGATCTCCCGGATTATTCTATGTCCCATGGATAATTCCGGGTCACTCGGATTATTCCGAGTCCCTCGTATTATTTCGTGTCTCCCGGATTATTCCGGATCTCCTGGATTATTAGGTCCCTCTGGATTATTTCATGTCTTTCGTATTATCCCAGGTCTCCCGGATTATGCTGGATCTCCGGATCATGAGGGTATCCTGGATAATTCCGGATCTCTCGTATCATTCCGAGTCTCTCGGATTATTCCGAGTCTCCTGGATTATTTCGGGTCCCTCGTATTATTTCGGATCTCTCGGATCATTTCGGGTCACTCATATCCTTCCGGGTCTCTCGTATTATTCTGGGTCTCCTGGATAATTGCTGGTCCCTTGTATTATTCCGCGTCTACTGGATTATCGCGGGTCTCCTGGATCATTCCGGGTCTTCCGAATTATCCCTGGTCCTTCCTCGATTATTCTGGTTCTCCCGAATTATTAGGGCTTCCTGGAATATTATGGGTCTCCTAGATTATTGCGTGTCCCTCGTATTATTCCGCGTCTCCTGGAATCTTTCGAATCTTCCGGGTTATTCCGGGTCTATTGGGTTATTCCGGATTCCTGGATTATTTCGTGTCTCTTGGATTATTCCGGTTCTCCCGGATCATTCCGGGTCTCCTGGATTATTCCAGGTCTCTCGGAATATTCCGGGTCTCCCTAAATATTCTGGGTCTCTTGGATTATTCCGGGCCTCTCGTATTATTTCGGATCACTCGTTTTATTCCGGTTCTACCAGATTATTTCGGGTGTATCTGATTTTTTCGAGTGTCCCGGATTATTCGGGGTGTCTCATATCATTCAGAGTCTCCCGGATTATTCATGGTCTCCCGGATTATTCTGGGTCCCCTGGATCATAAGGGTTTACTGGATTATTTCGGGTCCCTCGTATTATTCCGGGTCTCCCGGATTATTCTGGTCTCATGAATTATTCCAGGTCTCTCGGATTATTCCATGTCCCTTGATTATTCCAGGACTCTCGTATTAGTCCAGGTCCCTCGAATTATACCCGGCCTCCTAGATTATTCCGGGTCTCTCAGATTATTTCGGGTCCGATGGATTATTCCATGTTCCTCGGATCATTCCGGACCTCTCGGATTATTCTGAGTCTCCTGGATCATTCCGGGTCCCTTGGAATATTTCTCGTCCCATGGATTATTCCGGGTCACTCGTATTATTTCGGGTCTCCCGGATTATTCCGTATCTCCCGGATTATAAGGTTCCTCTGGATTATTCTGGGTCTCTTGTATCATTCGGGGTCTCCCGGATTATTTCGGGTCTCTAGATCATGAGGGTCCCTGGATAATTCCGGTTCTCCCGTATTATTCCGAGTCTCACGGATCATTTCTGGTCTCCCGGATTATTCCGGGACTTTCAGAATATTTCGGGTCTCCTGGATTATTATGGGTCTCCTGGATTATTCCGTGTCCCATGGATTATTCCGGATCTCCCGGATAATTCCGGGTCTCCCAGATTATTCCAGGTCTCTCGGATTATTCCAGGTCTTTCGGATTATTCCGGATCTTCTGGATCATCCCTGGTCCTTCCTCGACTATTCTGGTTATCCCGAATTATTAGGGCTTCCTGGAATATCATGGGTCTCCTAGATTATTGCGGGTCCCTCGTATTATTCCGCGTCTCCTGGATTATTTCGGATCTTCCGGGTTATTCTGGGTCTCCTGGGTTATTCCGGATTCCTGGATTATTTCCTGGATTGTCTCTTGGATTATTTCGGGTCTCCCGGATCATTCCAGGTCTCCTGGATTATTCCAGGTCTCCCGGATTATTCCGAGTCTCTCGGATTATTCCGGGTCTCTCGGATTATTTCGGGTCTCCTGGATTATTTCGGTTCTCGTGGATTATTTTGTGTCTCATGGATTTATCTGGTCTCCTGAATTATTTCGGGTCTTCCCGTATTATTTCGGGTCCCTCGTTTTATTCCGGTCCTATCGGATTATTCCGGATCTCTCGGATTATTCCGGGTCTCTCGTATTATCTCGGGTCTACCGGATCATTTCGGATCTCTAGGATTATTCCAAGTCTTCTGGATTATTTCGGATCATTTTGGGTCTTCCGGGTCCCTCGTTATATTCCAGGTTTTCCGGATCATTTCGAGTCTCTCCGATTATAATGGATCTTCCGGATTATTCCGGGTCTCCTGGATAATTCTGGGTCTCCTAGATTATTCCGTTTCTCATAGATTATTCCGGATCTCTTGGATTATTCCGGGAGTCTCGTATTATCTCGAGTCTACCGGATCATTCCGGATCTCTAGGATTATTCCGGGTCTCCCAGATTATTCCAGGTCTCTCGGATTATTTCGGGTTTCCTGGATCATTCTGGGTCTCCTGGATCATTCCGTGTCCAATGGATATTTCTGGTCACTTGGATTATTCCGAGTCCCTCGTATTATTTCGGGTCTCTCGGATTATTCCGGATCTCCTGGATTATTTGGTCCCTCTGGATTATTCCATGTCTCTCGTATCATTCCGAGTCTCTCGGATTATTCTGAGTCTCCTGGATTATTTCGGGTCCCCCGGATTATTCTAGGTCTCCCGGATTATTCCGGGTCCTCCAGATTATAAAGTTCTGCCGGATTATTCCAGGTCCCATGGATTATGCCAGGTATCCCGGATTATTCCAGGTCCCTCGTATTATTCGGGGTCTCCTGGATTATTCCGGGTCTCCCGGATCATTTCATGTCTCCCGGATCATTTCGGGTTTTCCAAATTATCCCTGGTCCTTCCTCGACTATTCCGGTTCTCCCGAATTATTAGGGCTTCCTGGAATATTATGGGTCTCCTGGATTATTGCGGGTCCATCGTATCATTCCGCGTCTCCTGGATTATTCCGGATTCCTGGATTATTTCGGGTCTCTTGGATTATTTCGGGTCTCTCGGATCATTTCGGGTCTCCTGGATAATCCTAGGTCTTCCGGATCATTCCGAGTCTCTCGGATTATTTCGGGTTTCTCGGATTATTTCGGGTCCCTTGTATTATTCCGGGTCTCTCGGATTATTTCGGGTCTCATGGATTATTTCGTTTCTCCCGGATTATTTTGTGTCTTGTGGATTATTCTGGGTCTCTCGGATTGTTGGATATATTTCACCGTGCTAAACCAATATCATCCTGTGGCTCTCCATTATATTGGTGATGCTTAGGTTACTGTTTTTGTTTAAAAAAAAAGAAAAGATTTAAAGTCAGTTCTGAAATTGTCAAAAATAAAAACTTCATCTCAAGTGTAATTTCCCTTTTTCTAGATAAATAACCGACATCTTCCAAGTTGCGGAACGTCCTCCGTCGGACGAAGCTGCGTATCTCCGGTCCTAGGAGAGGGATGACTAAGTAAAGGAGGTCCTCCTCGGCCAGGTTTGGAGCCACCCTCGCAGCCAGTGCCCGTTTTTCAGCAATGAAGGACTCCGGGCTGACGCTGGGGGCCTGGGGTTGGCCGTACAGCATTGAGGTTAATCGGGCAACCAACTGCCGGCTGTTAAACCTCTCGATGAGGCTCGTGGCGAAGGAGTCCCACGTAACCGGCACCTGTTCCTCGAAGGTGGCACGCAACCAACGCATCGCCTCGCCCTTTAGCTGCCGCCGCACTAGCGTGACCCACTGGTCACGCGGGGAGTCCACACACTGTGTGAGTTCGGTAACGCAGCTCGAAATAAAAATACCGGGGTTCTCATGGTCCAGACCGGAGAATTCAGGCAACTGCACACGTGCACGCGAGTTTCCGCGCACTTCACTAGACAGTCTTGCGACGGCATCGGCCAGTCGCGCAATCGGATCGACTATGTCGATCAATTCTGGGCGTCATTGGTTTTGGTTTTTGGGCCCCAAAACCAAAAACGGGCCATTTTCCTCTCGTACCGGCGAATTTACTTCCGGTACCCGTACTGCATTTAACGTCCGCGGCCAAATAAGAGAAGGGTTTGTCCCCTGTTGGTGTCAGCACACCCGGCGTCACCGGATGCGGCGTCATTACGGCGTGCCCGGCTAGGGCGTGGCCGTCGCCATTTTGTTCACTAACAACGGTTTGCGGACCGCGTGGCTGGACCGCTGCCAACGGCAAGGCATAATGCGGGGCACCCGTAATGCTGTCCGATACGCGATACCGCACTTCACTCTCACTTTCACAACCGGGTTGTGCCCCACGTTGGGCGTCATGACACGAATCTACTCCCAACGGATCGTATATGTACGAATCCATGGAGTGTTAGAGGCCCCCTTTCTCCAAGCAAGAGGATCCAACAAGAGAGTGGGAATCTAGGCCTGGTCGCCCTACTTCGGAACAATAGTGACTATTCGGTCACTATCGAAATCAACATAATAAAACACCGAACAGATACTTTAAAACAGTTGCGAGAGCGCGTGGTTCGCGGGCAGCGATTAAGAGGCCTTAGGGGTTTCGCGGCGGAACGTGTTAACCCTCTGTGGCCCACGAACGACGAGAGAAGAAAGAGGCTTCGTTCAGAGCGGGGCTGTGTTTCATAGACGAGAGCTCGTTGAAGCCACGCCCCCTAGACAGGCAACGGGGCCAATGACGGGCCAATGACAACCTGAATGACACGTATTTCAAGAAGAACCTTTGGACTGATTCTATTTGATCAACGTGACATTTATACAGTAGGGACCATATCAGAGAGCAATATTCCAGCCTAGACCTGACAAATGAATCATATAAGGCAATGAAGCAGTCCTTGTTTTGGAAGTCTTTGCAAGTACGGAAAATCATACCTATCATTCTCTTAGCAGAAAAATATATTTTGTTGTAGTGATTTGAGAACTTGAGTTTGGGGTCAAATTCAATTCCGAGATCTTTAATTTGTTGGTTGCACTCTAAGGTAATATTGTTGATAGAGTAGGAGAACTCTAAAGCTGATTTTTTCAAGGAATACGTATTGGATTTGCATTTTTTGATATTTAATGGAAGTCTATTTTCAATACACCAAAGGTGAAGTTTACTATTTTTCAAGTAAGATTGAAATAGGGTAATAAGTTGTGTGTTAAAGCCATACTGGTTAAGTTTGCTCAAGATTATTTGGTGATCGAGCTTGTCGAATGCCTTCGAGAAATCAGTGTAAATGGTGTCGACTTGAGAATGATTGTCGAGAGCGATGCTCACTGACTGGGTATAACACATGAGATTCGTAGCAGTAGAACGTTTGCTCATGAAACCGTGTTGTTCGAGTGAGATTATGTTTTTTAAGTTAGGGTATATTATGTGGTGGAGGCATATCTCAAAACCCTTTGCGAAATTGGAGAGAAGTGTGATAGGTCGGTAATTTTCAACATTATTGATTGCCCCTGATTTGAAAATTGGACATATTTTGGCGATTTTCCATCTATCCGGGAAGCATCCGGTTTTCAAGGAAAGATTGAAAATGGACTGAAGAGGCTTGGCTAAGGTTGCAGCGCAGTCTCTAACAAGAAAGCTTGGGATAGAGTAATATCCGGATGTGTGTTTAGCTTTGAGTTTCTTTAGACCGTTTAGTACCTCCGTTTCTGTGAATGAGTATAACGAGATGGTTGTATAATTAGTTGGTGTGTTAGGTATGATGGCAGCCGGGTCAGACATAGGGGAGTAGGCACTTTCGAAGAACTCGGCAAATGCATTAACTATACTAGGTGGATCGCTTAGTTCAATATCGTTCAAATATACAATACCAGGAATTCTTGATATTCCCTTCTTGTTTTGAATGTATGACCAAAATTGGATGCATCAGCCTCAATTGAGTTCTCTGCTGCAGTTCTATACTGATCGTATGCAGTAGATATCTTTGATTTTATTGATTTCCGAAGGTTTTGGAATTGTTGTATGTCAGATTCATAGTGTCTTTTTTTCATTTTCTTGAATAGTTTGTGTTTTTGTTTCATTTCGTTTATGATTCCTTTGTTGAACCAGGGGGGTATTTACTTGTGAAGTTATTTCAAATGGGAGCCTATGTGTTAAGTATTGAGTAAAACATTGAGTAAAAGGTTTCTATAGCTGAGTTTACATCTGAGAACTGGTCAAAACATGACCAGTCGGTGTTAAGAATGGCAGAATATAATTCAGGGAAGTTTGCCCTGCGAAAATTATAATTCGTGTATTTCCTGTTGTAGGATATTGCCACGTCGGTTCTGGGTGGTGCATTGCAGATTAGAAAAAGTTAGGTCTAGCAGACGCCCTGATTGGTTTTGATTCAGGCCATAAAAACTGCTGAATTGTTTTGTAAGGGTCTTAATTCGGGGTAAGAACCTTACAAGGGGAGCCTGAGAACTAGATATGTCTGGTAGTTATATCGGTTGCCTCGGGCGCCAGTTTTTTTTGAAAGTGGTATGCTCCACTTGCATCCAGAACTTATGGTTCTTCGGAAGACCCTAGGGTAGCTATCAGTGGAGAAGGGATACAAAGTAACTGTATACAATGTACTCCCTTGTGTAAACCAGGCGTCAGATAGTTAGACTCTGGTAAAGTGATCTAAGAAAGGGTAGGCTTTAATTACTCTCCCTCAGGATATTCTGGATTACAGAAGCTACCTAGCAATGCATTAATCTAGTCCTAGTTCAGGTTATCTGGTTCAATAAATCAATTCACTATACGACAATAAACGTGATTTTATTTATTCTGGAAACAAAACTAACAACGAGCAATCAAAATAATTTTTACAAAAGCAATACAGTTATAACAAAAATACATACAGCCTTAAGCCCAGGAATGAAATGACACTAATCAGCTGATTTCATGAACGGATTTTAAAGCGAATTTGTTTCATCTCAACTGGAAGCAATTAACACAAATTTCAAACTATATGGTCGAATATAGAAAACCTAAGTTGAGTATACAGGTAAAGCAGAGTGAAAGCATTAAACAGAAAAGCGGTGCAGGCGAGCTATTTACTCTAAGACCAAGAAAAGTTCGATTCCAAGATTTTCATACGATAATATCAATACCAACTCTGGTTACACGGGTACACGCTACTCGTAATATCACAGAAGACTGATCCTCGAAAGAAACAAACCCCCTGGGATATTTTAGTTCAACCACGGTATCGGTCCTAGTAAGCGTTATGTCGAATATCACAAAAAGGCTGATCCTCGAAAGAAGCAAACCCCCTGGGATATTTTAATACGACCACGATATCGGTCCTGGCACGCGTTATTACGAATATCACAGAAGGCTGATCCTCGAAAGAAGCAAACCCCCTGGGATATTTTAGTACGACCACGGTATCGGTCCTGGCACGCGTTATTACGAATATCACAAAAGGCTGATCCTCGAAAGAAGCAAACCCCCTGGGATATTTTAGTACAACCACGATGTCGGTCCTGGCGTAAACTTTACGAGAAAATTGAGATGAAAATAGTCGAAAAGAACTTATTGGTCCTGGAAATCAAGTACAATCGTTAATCAATGGAAAACACTGCTTACATTGGTTACGGCAACTAGAGGCAGGCGGCTGTCGGCTGGAGCGCTCACTTCTTACGGGTCAGGCACGTTCAAGAATTTGGTTATTACAATGAAAACAAATGAAATTATCAGACCAGTAAAATCAAGACAAGAATCCGGAAAGCAAACGGCAAAATTAAGCTGATGGAAACGGTATTCGGATAACAGAGGTTAATTACGACAATCTCGAACAAATTTACAAACTGGGTGAATTAGAATCAAAACTATAAGAATTAGCAGACTAAGAATCATAAGAATAATCAAAATACGAATCACTGAATAAAAAGCTCTCGAAGCTCGGGTCTCGGGGGTATTTATGCCTTCGGAAAATCATGTCAAGGACTGGCTTTTGATTGGTTGAAACGGATCTGGGGATATGTGACCTTTCACTATTTTGCCGGTACTAGCGCAAAAAAACCTGGAAAGCATGTGAAATAGAGGAAATGCGGAGAAAACGATTTTTCATATAAAACAAAAATATAGATATGATTCCCTATCTTTGCTAATGCTGTTGAACAAATTTGATCTAAAAATCTTCAGAACTGAAAGAGTTATTTACAGGAAAACATCTACATGATTTCAGGGTCATCTCAGATTTCTTAAAATGTATTATTTTCAATTATTTTCCTCCGCATTGCCTCTCAATTTCCTCAGGAGTCCCTGTGGGCATCATCAATCTAATCTGAAGTGAAAAGTAAACATGATAGTACTCTTGAGACACTCAGAAAGACTTCTCAGGTTCGGAATCGAATACTCAGGTTACAGGCTGTCCTAGGGCTTTCATAAACTTAGTTAACACATGATATATCTGGAATTTCGGAATAACATCTTGGACAGGGTTTTCAGTATACAGGGTGTGTAATTTGGCAATTGAACTGATAACCGAGATTCAAAACGGAATGACAGGTTAGTGTATTGTAGGCAGCTAAGGGTAGCCCCCTCAGAATGAATACAACGTTCAGTAATGAAAGTAGCTGAAAGCGCTTCGTTACAAACTGATAACCTAGATTCAAAGCGGAATGACAGGTCAGTGTATTTTAGAGGGCTAAGGTTAGCCCCCTCCGAAGTTGGATACCACGTTTAGTAATGAAGGTAGCTGAAAGCGCTTCGTTACACACCCCACCTACTTGCGGAAGAAGAAAAATTGAAGTCTCGGCTGCAATTTTTTTTCTTATCGAAAACCCTATAAAACAGAAAAAAAAACAAACTTCTATTGTACGAGGTCGGGGTGGTCGCCTAGGGTGATGGAAATAGGCTGGCAGTCCGGACGGGCGAAATGACGGCTGGTTTCGAGGCAGGCGGAGGCCTGCTGTCGGGGCAGGCAGAATGCCTGCTGGTTACGGGGCAGGCTGGGGCCTGCTGTCGGGGGGTAGGCGGGATGCCTACTGGTCTCTGGGGTGTTGACTGGTATTGGTTCTACCCGGTCAGTACCGGAATCTGGGCCGGGTTCTCGGACAGGGACACAGGTTACATTGCACGCCCCTATCGGCGATAATAGGCGTGGGCGTCTGGGTTTTCTGGTGTATTTGACTCTTGCCTGGACGGGATGGAGTTATTCGTGGATGCTCGGGGACCAAGACTGGCACGTAACGACGGGACGGCCTCTGGGTTGGAGCGCAGGAGCACTCACATGAGCGAACGCCCACCAGTCCACATCGGGAACAAAAAAATGTCTGGGGCTGTGTGCATCGGCCCCGATCGTGTCCGGGGGTGCCACATCTCCAGCACAGGCGCATGCCCACCGGCAGGTACCAGGACGCGCCTGATGGTTTCCGGGGCGTCGGGCGGGAACTCTCGACGGAGGTGGGGAGGTCGACTGAAGCCGTTCCGGTGAGAGGCAGAGCATCGTCGGTTAGAGGCGTCACGGTCACGGGTAGCGTCATCTCGACTAGTTCGGGTTTCTCGACGGGTGGCAGCATCTCGGTTGGTTCGGGCCCCTCGATGGGTGGCAGCATCTCGACTGGTTCAGGTTCGTTGACGGGTGGCATCATCTCGGTTGGTTCGGGCCCCTCGATGGGTGGCAGCATCTCGACTGGTTCAGGTTCGTTGACGGGTGGCAGCATCTCGGTAAGGTCTGGTTCTTCGGCGGGTTGCGGGGACGTCAGGGGGGAGGTGAACAACTCGAGGGCCTCATTGTTCATGGTTGACGCTACAAAAAAAAAAGAATAATGACAGGTTCGGTCAATTCTCACGTGTCCGGCCCTCTCAGCCTTCTTAGGTTTACTTCTGGGATGGTGATCCATACCGCCCGACCTGCGGTCCGCAGGCGTACCCGACACTTGCGGTCCGGGGGGCAGTGTGGAGGACGGAGTCCCTGCACTAACTCTCTCATTCGAGGCGACCCTTCCTCCCGTGAACCACAACGGAGATGTTCCTCGATTATCCACCTCCGTACCTCCGTCTGCTCGGTCATCGCCGGGGCGGCTGGCGGCGGTAGGGCGAGGATCGGAGGGTCGCTGGGCAGGGTCGGTGGTGACGTGGTCCGGGTGAGCTGGCGATGGAGGATGGGGTACAGGGAACGAGGTGACGAAGGTTCCGGAGGCTGAGAGTCTTCTCGGGGCAAGGTGGCTGGTGGTGTTGGGATAGGTGTGGGGATGGGCTGCTCTAGGAACAGGATGTCGGCGGGGGAAGGATCATAGTAGAGGGGATATTGGGGCAGGTCGGCGACTAAGTCCTCCAGGCGGGGGGTCGACAAATTTGACCCAATATCCAGTTCCTGTACGGGGAGGGGAGGGGGTGTATGGAATCCCCGAAGGAACTCCTCCATGTCGTCCAGGAAGTCCATCGCCGGCTCGGGATGTTCAAAGATCTACGGATTTCGAATTATTGCGAGGTCGCGTCGTCAACAAACGGTTTTAGATCTTTTACGTGTACCCGATTACACCGCTTTCCGTTCGGGCCTTTCAGGTCATACACTACAGGGGATACAACGCGGGTGACGGTGAACGGTCCGGGGTATTTGGGAGCTAGTTTGGCGGCGTGTCGCCGGATGCCGCAGGAGAGGTTATGTTATTTCTTCATCACCTCATCTCCAAGGTGGCATCTCCAATCCCGGCGTCTGAGGTTGTAGTAGTGGCTTTGCTGGTTGAAAGCCCGTGCCAAGTTCACTCGAACCAACTCGTGCACCTCTTGCAGCTTGGTCAGGTGGGTGGCCCAAATCTTCGGAGCGGATTCGGTTTCTTCTTCCGGGGTGTCAGGTCGATATACCGCTTTCGGTGGTTCCAACTCTCTTCCGAACATTAAAAATGCGGTACTGAAACCGGTGTCGTGGCGGGCAGTATTTACGGCGAATTGGAGTTCAGGCAGGTACTGGTCCCATTTCCGGTGATCGTTCTCGCAATATTGGGCGATCATTGTTTTCACCGTTTTGTTGGTGCGTTCCACGGGGTTTGCTTGGGGCGTATACGGCGGTGTCAGGCGGTGTTTTATCTCCAGTTCAGTGAGGAGGTCTTCGAAGGGTTTACCGGTGTACTGTGTTCCGTTGTCACTGATTACGGTAGCCGGACGTCCAAATCTCAGGATGATATCCTCGTAAAATGCTTGTGAGACGGCTCTGGATGTTGCTTTTCGGAGGGGTCTGAGTTGTACCCACTTGGTGAACCTATCTTGGTATACAGCCAGTTAACAATTTCCTTTACTGGAACGGGGTAGTGGTCCGACTAGGTCGGTGGAGACCGTATCCCACGGTTTGGTGTTCAGGGATGGATGCATCTTGCCAGGCGGTTGTTGCTGTGATACTTTGTACTGTTGGCAGGTTTTACAGCTCCGGACATAGTAAGCGATTTCTCGGAACATTCCGGGCCAATAGTACTTGTGAGTGATCCGGGCGGTGGTCTTAGCTATTCCCATATGGCCGGCCGTGACATCATTGTGGTTTTCTACCAGAACTTGTTGTCGGAGGGGATTTGGGATGCAGTGCTTCCAGGGATCACTCATACCCAATTCGCAGAAATTGTTGGCATCCCAGAAGTGTCGGATTAACCTTCCCTCTTTGATGGAGAAATCTGGGAATGCTTCTGGCTTTTTCTCCACTTCCGCTTTCTTCGTGTGGTACCAAGAACATTTTTCTCCGGCTTCTATTCCATCTGCAGTGGCACAGCATTGCACATCTATTTCCGGCTCTTCGGAAGTGAAATGCGGTAACGGTTGACGGGATAAGGCGTCGGCGACTTTGTTCAGGATGCCTCGACGGTATTTGACTTCAAAGTAACACTGCTGCAGGAACATAGATCATCGGGCTATACGGCCGGCAAGACTCTTGATGGACTGTAACCATTTCAGAGACAGGTGATCGGTGAGGACAGTGAAGTGATAGCCTTCCAGGTAGGGTCTGAGCTTTTCTATGCTCCAGACTATAGCCAAGCATTCCTTTCCCGTTAGGGAGTAGTTACGTTCAGGTCCGGTTAACATCCTACTCGCGTACGCCACTACTTTCTCCTGGCCCTCTATGTCCTGGGTAAGCGCTGCAGTCCACAATCGGAGGCATCAGTTTGTACTGTGAACGGCTTGGTGAAATCTGGACAGGTCAAAGCGGGAGCTTCGGTGAGGCTGGTTTTTAGAAACTCGAAGGCGGCATCTTCAGTTACTGTCCATTTCCAACGGTTACCTTTCCTCAGAAGCTTGGTCAGTGGTGTCACTATCCCGGAGAAATTCGGTATAAATCTCCTATACCAGGATGCCATTCCCAAGAATTGGCGAAGTTTCTTCAGGGTGTTTGGGGCGGGCCACTGAACTATAGACTCTATCTTGTCTGGATCGGTTTTTATTCCGTCGGCGGTGACAACATATCCTAGGTACTTCAGCGAGCTCAGACAGAACTTGCACTTCTCAGCATTGAGCTGCAGGTTAGCCTGTCTCAACTGGTGAAAGACTCGCTGCAGGTTGGTCAGGTGTTCATCGAAGGTTTTGCTCAGCACAATTATGTCGTCCAAGTATGCGAAAGCAAACGGTTCCATTTCAGGTCCTATCAGGTTGTCCATCAATCTCTGGAATGTGGCAGGTGCTGAGTGGAGTCCAAACGGCATTACCCTAAACTGAAATAACCCTCTTCCAGGTACGGCGAAGGCGGTTATCGGCTGATAGTGGTATTTGCCAATATCCCTGCCTCAGGTCTAGGCTAGAGATATATTTCGCTTCCCTCAATTCGTCCAGGATTGAATTGATGAACGGCAGCGGATATGCATCTTTTTCGGCCACATCATTGGCTTTCTGGAAATCGATGCAAAATCGGTGTTTTCCATCTTTCTTCTTCACAATAACTACAGGTGAACTCCACGGACTACTGGAAGGTTCGATGATGCCATCTGCCAACATCTTGTCTACTTCTTCATTGATCACCTCTTGCATTCTCGGATTTTGTGGACGGTACCTTTGTTTAATCGGTTCTGTCGTTTTTAAACGAATACGATGTTCAACTAAAGGTGTCGGTCCCTCAATCTTCTCAAATGCCGGTAATTCATTGTCCAGGAATCGTTGCAGTCTACTGTGTTGCTCTGGTGAAAGATTTCGGCACGGTGGATCCTCAACTCCTATCGGACTGCAGGTAGTTTCCGGTTCCGGTTGATTTTCCGCTGCTCTGTTTCCGGGTGTTCTGCAGTTCAGGATTTTGTTCTGGTTTCTGGATCTCTGGCTTCTGGTGTTTCTTCGTTTCTCTGGTTTCCTCTGGTTAGGAAGTTGTTGATTTCCGGGAGACCCCGGATTATTCCGGTTTCCAGATTCCCTATGACTGGTAAATGGACTGGTTCCGGGAAGCCCCGGATTTTTCTGGATTCCGGAATTCCTGTGGCTAGGAATTGAACTGGTTCCGGGAAGCCCCGGATTCTTCTGGGTTCCGGATTTCCTATGGCTAGGAAATTCACTGGTTCCGGGAAGCCCCGGAAAACCATATCACCGATGGTTACTGGGATGAACGGCCGGTTATCGTCTGGTCGGGTTTTCGGTGGGTTTTCCGGGATGTTCAGTTGCTGGAGCCGGCCTGTCCTCGGTTCGGGCGGGCTCCGGTCGAGTTTTCCGGCTGGGGGCAGGTACAATCCTTCGACAGGATTCCATCACGTCCACACCTGGAGCAGAAACGCTTGAAGGCATTCTGACAATCTGCTCGTTGATGCCCGGGCTGTCCACATGTCCAACAAGTAATGCCTCTGCTGTATACCGGTTGTCCGGGTGTTGGGGGTGGTGGCGACGTATGCGGGGTTGGGGGCAGAATCGCCCTCGGTAGCGGTCTACTGGTCCGGGGTTGACTAATTGGGAGCGGTTGACTAACTGGTAGCGGAACGACTGGCGGCGGTTGAACGGCTGGGGGCGGTTATGGGTATGATGTTCTAACAGGGAGGGTAGAAGTCGGGTTCCGGTAGTAAATTCGGCGGATCTCGCCACGTAACTGTTGGAATTCCAAGAATGAGGAAATCAGGGATGGAACATCAATGAAATCGTCTCTTCGGATGTATTGGCGGTAGTCTGGGAGGAGATTTCGGTATATCCAGGCTAATTCTGTGATTCTTACGTATTTGACGCGCTGATTCCGAAAATGGGGTCATTTGAACTCGTAGAGCTTCAGGAAGCTGAGAGAATCGAGAAAAACCAATCGGAAAATCTCAAAATCGGTTTCTCGACTTAAGTATATAGTGATTCTTACGTATTTTGACGCACTGATTCCGAAAATGAGGTCATTTGAACTCGTAGAACTTCAGAAACCTGAGAAAATCGCGAAAAACCAATTGGAAAATTTCAAAATCGGTTTTTTGACTTCAGCATATAGCGATTCTTACGTATTCTGACGCGCTGATTCCGAAAATGGGGTCATTTGAACTCGTGGAGCTTCAGGAAGCTGGGGAAATCGAGAAGAACCAATCGGAGAATTTCAAAATCGGTTTTTTGACTCAAGTATATAGTGAATCTTACGTATTTTGACGCGCTGATTCCAAAAATGGGGTCATTCGAACTCGAACAGCTTCAGGAAGCTGAGAAAATCGCGAAAAACTAATCGGCAAATTTCAAAATCGGTTATTCGACTTTAGTATATAGTGATTCTTACGTATTTTGACGCGCTGATTCCAAAAATGGGGTCATTTGAACTCGTAGAGCTTCAGGAAGCTGAGAAAATCGCGAAAATCCAATCGAGAAATTTCAAAATCGGTTTTTCGACTTTAGTATATAGTGATTCCTACGTATTTTGACGCGCTGATTCCGAAAATGGGGTCATTTGAACTCGTAGAGCTTCAGGAAGCTGAAAAAATTGCGAGAAACCAATCGGAAAATTTCAAAATCGGTTTTTCGACTTCAGCATATAGTGATTATTTCGTATTTTGACGCGCTGATTCCGAAAATGGGGTCATTTGTCCTTTTCCGGCGAATTTAATTTTCAAAATTTTGCCCGAAATTGAGCAAAGGGTACCCCCTCTCGATTTTTTCGAAAATTTCAAAGTTCATTTTTCGATTTCAGTATATAGTGATTCTTATGTATTTCGACGCGCTGATTCCGAAAATGGGGTCATTTGAACTCGTAGAGCTTCAGGAAGCTGAGAAAATCGCGAAAAACCAATCGGAAAAATTTTAAAATCGGTTTTTTGACTTCAGCATATAGTGAATGTTACGTATTTTGACGCGCTGATCTCGAAAATGGGGTCATTTGAACTCGTAGAGCTTCAGGAAGCTGAGAAAATCGCGAAGAATCAATAGGAAAATTTCAAAATCGGTTTTTTGGCTTCAGCATATATTGATTCTCACGTATTTTGCGCGCTGATTCCGAAAATGGGGTCATTTGAACTCGTAGAGCTTCAGGAAGCTGAGAAGATCGCGAAAAACCAATCGGAAAATTTCAAAATCGGTTTTTCGACTTTGGTATATAGTGATTCCTACATATTTTGACGCGTTGATTCCAAAAATGAGGTCATTCGAACTCGTAGAGCTTCAGGAAGCTGAGAAAATCGCGAAAAACCAATCGAAAAATTTCAAAATCAATTTTTTGACTTCAGCATATAGTGATTCTTACGTATTTTGACGCGCTGATTCCGAAAAAGGAGTCATTCCAACTCGTAAAGCTTCAGGAAGCTGATAAAATCGCGAAAAACCAATCGGAAAATTTCAAAATCGGTTTTTCGACTTTAGTATATAGTGATTCCTACGTATTTTGACGCGCTGATTCCGAAAATGGGGTCATTTGAACTCGTAGAGCTTCAGGAAGCTGAAAAAATCGCGAGAAACCAATCGGAAAATTTCAAAATCGGTTTTTCGACTTCAGCATATAGTGATTATTTCGTATTTTGACGCGCTGATTCCGAAAATGGGGTCATTTGTCCTTTTCCGGCGAATTTAATTTTCAAAATTTTGCCCGAAATTGAGCAAAGGGTACCCCCTCTCGATTTTTTCGAAAATTTCAAAGTTCATTTTTCGATTTCAGTATATAGTGATTCTTATGTATTTCGACGCGCTGATTCCGAAAATGGGGTCATTTGAACTCGTAGAGCTTCAGGAAGCTGAGAAAATCGCGAAAAACCAATCGGAAAAATTTTAAAATCGGTTTTTTGACTTCAGCATATAGTGAATGTTACGTATTTTGACGCGCTGATCTCGAAAATGGGGTCATTTGAACTCGTAGAGCTTCAGGAAGCTGAGAAAATCGCGAAGAATCAATAGGAAAATTTCAAAATCGGTTTTTTGACTTCAGCATATATTGATTCTCACGTATTTTGCGCGCTGATTCCGAAAATGGGGTCATTTGAACTCGTAGAGCTTCAGGAAGCTGAGAAGATCGCGAAAAACCAATCGGAAAATTTCAAAATCGGTTTTTCGACTTTGGTATATAGTGATTCCTACATATTTTGACGCGTTGATTCCAAAAATGAGGTCATTCGAACTCGTAGAGCTTCAGGAAGCTGAGAAAATCGCGAAAAACCAATCGAAAAATTTCAAAATCAATTTTTTGACTTCAGCATATAGTGATTCTTACGTATTTTGACGCGCTGATTCCGAAAAAGAAGTCATTCCAACTCGTAAAGCTTCAGGAAGCTGATAAAATCGCGAAAAACCAATCGGAAAATTTCAAAATCGGTTTTTCGACTTAGTATAGAGTGATTCCTACGTATTTTGAAGCGCTGATTCCGAAATTGGGGTCATTCGAACTCGTGGAGCTTCAAGAAGCTGGGGAAAACGAAAAAAACCAATCGGAAAATTCCAAAATCGGTTTTTTGACTCAAGTATATAGTGATTCTCACTTATTTTGACGCGCTGATTCCACAAATGGGGTCATTTGAACTTGTAGAGCTTCAGGAAGCTGAGAAAATCGCGAGAAACCAATCGGAAAATTTCAAAATCGGTTTTTTGACTTCAGCATATAGCGATTCTTACGTATTCTGACGCGCTGATTCCGAAAATGGGGTCATTTGAACTCGTGGAGCTTCAGGAAGCTGGGGAAATCGAGAAAAACCAATCGGAGAATTTCAAAATCGGTTTTTTGACTCAAGTATATAGTGAATCTTACGTATTTTGACGCGCTGATTCCAAAAATGGGGTCATTCGAACTCGAACAGCTTCAGGAAGCTGAGAAAATCGCGAAAAACTAATCGGCAAATTTCAAAATCGGTTAATCGACTTTAGTATATAGTGATTCTTACGTATTTTGACGCGCTGATTCCAAAAATGGGGTCATTTGAACTCGTAGAGCTTCAGGAAGCTGAGAAAATCGCGAAAATCCAATCGAGAAATTTCAAAATCGGTTTTTCGACTTTAGTATATAGTGATTCCTACGTATTTTGACGCGCTGATTCCGAAAATGGGGTCATTTGAACTCGTAGAGCTTCAGGAAGCTGAAAAAATCGCGAGAAACCAATCGGAAAATTTCAAAATCGGTTTTTCGACTTCAGCATATAGTGATTATTTCGTATTTTGACGCGCTGATTCCGAAAATGGGGTCATTTGTCCTTTTCCGGCGAATTTAATTTTCAAAATTTTGCCCGAAATTGAGCAAAGGGTACCCCCTCTCGATTTTTTCGAAAATTTCAAAGTTCATTTTTCGATTTCAGTATATAGTGATTCTTATGTATTTCGACGCGCTGATTCCGAAAATGGGGTCATTTGAACTCGTAGAGCTTCAGGAAGCTGAGAAAATCGCGAAAAACCAATCGGAAAAATTTTGAAATCGGTTTTTTGACTTCAGCATATAGTGAATGTTACGTATTTTGACGCGCTGATCTCGAAAATGGGGTCATTTGAACTCGTAGAGCTTCAGGAAGCTGAGAAAATCGCGAAGAATCAATAGGAAAATTTCAAAATCGGTTTTTTGACTTCAGCATATATTGATTCTCACGTATTTTGCGCGCTGATTCCGAAAATGGGGTCATTCGAACTCGTAGAGCTTCAGGAAGCTGAGGAGATCGCGGAAAAACCAATCGAAAAATTTCAAAATCGGTTTTTCGACTTTGGTATATAGTGATTCCTACATATTTTGACGCGTTGATTCCAAAAATGAGGTCATTCGAACTCGTAGAGCTTCAGGAAGCTGAGAAAATCGCGAAAAACCAATCGAAAAATTTCAAAATCAATTTTTTGACTTCAGCATATAGTGATTCTTACGTATTTTGACGCGCTGATTCCGAAAAAGGAGTCATTCCAACTCGTAAAGCTTCAGGAAGCTGATAAAATCGCGAAAAACCAATCGGAAAATTTCAAAATCGGTTTTTCGACTTAGTATAGAGTGATTCCTACGTATTTTGACGCGCTGATTCCGAAATTGGGGTCATTCGAACTCATGGAGCTTCAAGAAGCTGGGGAAAACGATAAAAACCAATCGGAAAATTTCAAAATCGGTTTTTTGACTCAAGTATATAGTGATTCTCACTTATTTTGACGCGCTGATTCCACAAATGGGGTCATTTGAACTTGTAGAGCTTCAGGAAGCTGAGAAAATCGCGAGAAACCAATCGGAAAATTTCAAAATCAGTTTTTTGACTTCAGCATATAGTAATTCTCACGTATTTTGACGCGCTGATTCCGAAATTGGGGTCATTCGAACTCGTGGAGCTTCAAGAAGCTGGGGAAATCGAGAAAATCCAATCGGAAAATTTCAAAATCGGTTTTTTGACTCAAGTATATAGTGATTCTCACTTATTTTGACGCGCTGATTCCACAAATGGGGTCATTTGAACTTGTAGAGCTTCAGGAAGCTGATAAAATCGCGAAAAACCAATCGGAAAATTTCAAAATCGGTTTTTCGACTTAGTATAGAGTGATTCTTACGTACTTTGACGCGCTGATTCCGAAATTGGGGTCATTCGAACTCGTAGAGCTTCAGGAAGCTGAGAAAATCGCGAAAAACCAATCGAAAAATTTCAAAATCAGTTTTTTGACTTCAGCATATAGTGATTCTTACGTATTTTGACGCGCTGATTCCGAAATTGGGGTCATTCGAACTCGTGGAGCTTCAAGAAGCTGGGGAAAACGAAAAAAACCAATCGGAAAATTTCAAAATCGGTTTTTTGACTCAAGTATATAGTGATTCTCACTTATTCCAACTCGTAGAGCTTCAGGAAGCTGATAAAATCGCGAAAAACCAATCGGAAAATTTCAAAATCGGTTTTTCGACTTAGTATAGAGTGATTCTTACGTACTTTGACGCGCTGATTCCGGAATTGGGGTCATTCGAACTCGTAGAGCTTCAGGAAGCTGAGAAAATCGCGAAAATCCAATCGAGAAATTTCAAAATCGGTTTTTCGACTTTAGTATATAGTGATTCCTACGTATTTTGACGCGCTGATTCCGAAAATGGGGTCATTTGAACTCGTAGAGCTTCAGGAAGCTGAAAAAATCGCGAGAAACCAATCGGAAAATTTCAAAATCGGTTTTTCGACTTCAGCATATAGTGATTATTTCGTATTTTGACGCGCTGATTCCGAAAATGGGGTCATTTGTCCTTTTCCGGTGAATTTAATTTTCAAAATTTTGCCCGAAATTGAGCAAAGGGTACCCCCTCTCGATTTTTTCGAAAATTTCAAAGTTCATTTTTCGATTTCAGTATTTAGTGACTCTTATGTATTTCGACGCGCTGATTCCGAAAATGGGGTCATTTGAACTCGTAGAGCTTCAGGAAGCTGAGAAAATCGCGAAAAACCAATCGGAAAAATTTTAAGATCGGTTTTTTGACTTCAGCATATAGTGAATATTACGTATTTTGACGCGCTGATCTCGAAAATGGGGTCATTTGAACTCGTAGAGCTTCAGGAAGCAGAGAAAATCGCGAAGAATCAATAGGAAAATTTCAAAATCGGTTTCTTGACTTCAGCATATATTGATTCTCACGTATTTTGCGCGCTGATTCCGAAAAAGGAGTCATTCCAACTCGTAGAGCTTCAGGAAGCTGATGAAATCGCGAAAAACCAATCGGAAAATTTCAAAATCGGATTTTCGACTTAGTATAGAGTGATTCTTACGTATTTTGACGCGCTGATTCCGAAATTGGGGTCATTCGAACTCGTGGAGCTTCAAGAAGCTGGGGAAAACGAAACAAACCAATCGGAAAATTTCAAAATCGGTTTTTTGACTCAAGTATATAGTGATTCTCACTTATTCCAACTCGTAGAGCTTCAGGAAGCTGATAAAATCGCGAAAAACCAATCGGAAAATTTCAAAATCGGTTTTTCGACTTAGTATAGAGTGATTCTTACGTACTTTGACGCGCTGATTCCGGAATTGGGGTCATTCGAACTCGTAGAGCTTCAGGAAGCTGAGAAAATCGCGAAAATCCAATCGAGAAATTTCAAAATCGGTTTTTCGACTTCAGTATATAGTGATTCCTACGTATTTTGACGCGCTGATTCCGAAAATGGGGTCATTTGAACTCGTAGAGCTTCAGGAAGCTGAAAAAATCGCGAGAAACCAATCGGAAAATTTCAAAATCGGTTTTTCGACTTCAGCATATAGTGATTATTTCGTATTTTGACGCGCTGATTCCGAAAATGGGGTCATTTGTCCTTTTCCGGCGAATTTGATTTTCAAAATTTTGCCCGAAATTGAGCAAAGGGTACCCCCTCTCGATTTTTTCGAAAATTTCAAAGTTCATTTTTCGATTTCAGTATATAGTGATTCTCATGTATTTCGACGCGCTGATTACGAAAATGGGGTCATTTGAACTCGTAGAGCTTCAGGAAGCTGAGAAAATCGCGAAAAACCAATTGGAAAAATTTTAAAATCGGTTTTTTGACTTCAGCATATAGTGAATATTACGTATTTTGACGCGCTGATCTCGAAAATGGGGTCATTTGAACTCGTAGAGCTTCAGGAAGCAGAGAAAATCGCGAAGAATCAATAGGAAAATTTCAAAATCGGTTTCTTGACTTCAGCATATATTGATTCTCACGTATTTTGCGCGCTGATTCCGAAAATGGGGTCATTTGAACTCGTAGAGCTTCAGGAAGCTGAGAAGATCGCGAAAAACCAATCGGAAAATTTCAAAATCGGTTTTTCGACTTTGGTATATAGTGATTCCTACATATTTTGACGCGTTGATTCCAAAAATGAGGTCATTCGAACTCGTAGAGCTTCAGGAAGCTGAGAAAATCGCGAAAAACCAATCGAAAAATTTCAAAATCAATTTTTTGACTTCAGCATATAGTGATTCTTACGTATTTTGACGCGCTGATTCCGAAAAAGGAGTCATTCCAACTCGTAAAGCTTCAGGAAGCTAATAAAATCGCGAAAAACCAATCGGAAAATTTCAAAATCGGTTTTTCGACTTAGTATAGAGTGATTCCTACGTATTTTGACGCGCTGATTCCGAAATTGGGGTCATTCGAACTCGTGGAGCTTCAAGAAGCTGGGGAAAACGAAAAAAACCAATCGGAAAATTTCAAAATCGGTTTTTTGACTCAAGTATATAGTGATTCTCACTTATTTTGACGCGCTGATTCCAAAAATGGGGTCATTTGAACTCGTAGAGCTTCAGGAAGCTGAGAAAATCGCGAAAAACCAATCGAAAAATTTCAAAATCAGTTTTTTGACTTCAGCATATAGTGATTCTTACGTATTTTGACGCGCTGATTCCAAAAAAGGAGTCATTCCAACTCGTAAAGCTTCAGGAAGCTGATAAAATCGCGAAAAACCAATCGAAAAATTTCAAAATAGGTTTTTCGACTTAGTATAGAGTGATTCCTACGTATTTTGACGCGCTGATTCCGAAATTGGGGTCATTCGAACTCGTGGAGCTTCAAGAAGCTGGGGAAAACGAAAAAAACCAATCGGAAAATTTCAAAATCGGTTTTTTGACTCAAGTATATAGTGATTCCCACTTATTTTGACGCGCTGATTCCACAAATGGGGTCATTTGAACTTGTAGAGCTTCAGGAAGCTGAGAAAATCGCGAGAAACCAATCGGAAAATTTCAAAATCAGTTTTTTGACTTCAGCATATAGTGATTCTCACGTATTTTGACGCGCTGATTCTGAAATTGGGGTCATTCGAACTCGTGGAGCTTCAAGAAGCTGGGGAAATCGAGAAAATCCAATCGGAAAATTTCAAAATTGGTTTTTTGACTCAAGTATATAGTGATTCTCACTTATTTTGACGCGCTGATTCCAAAAATGGGGTCATTTGATCTCGTAGAGCTTCAGGAAGCTGAGAAAATCGCGAAAAACCAATCGGAAAATTTCAAAATCAGTTTTTTGACTTCAGCATATAGTGATTCTTACGTATTTTGACGCGCTGATTCCGAAAAAGGGGTCATTCCAACTCGTAGAGCTTCAGGAAGCTGATAAAATCGCGAAAAACCAATCGGAAAATTTCAAAATCGGTTTTTCGACTTCAGCATATAGTGATTATTTCGTATTTTGACGCGCTGATTCCGAAAATGGGGTCATTTGAACTCGTAGAGCTTCAGGAAGCTGAGAAAATCGCGAAAAATCAATTGGAAAATTTCAAAATCGGTTTTTTGACTTCAGCATATATTGATTCTTACGTATTTTGCGCGCTGATTCCGAAAGTGGGGTCATTTGAACTCGTAGAGCTTCAGGAAGCTGAGAAAATCGCGAAAAACCAATCGGAAAATTTCAAAATCGGTTTTTCGACTTTGGTATATAGTGATTCCTACATATTTTGACGCGTTGATTCCAAAAATGAGGTCATTCGAACTCGTGGAGCTTCAGGAAGCTGAGAAAATCGCGAAAAACCAATCGAAAAATTTCAAAATCAGTTTTTTGACTTCAGCATATAGTGATTCTTACGTATTTTGACGCGCTGATTTCGAAAAAGGAGTCATTCCAACTCGTAGAGCTTCAGGAAGCTGATAAAATCGCGAAAAACCAATCGGAAAATTTCAAAATCGGTTTTTCGACTTAGTATAGAGTGATTCTTACGTATTTTGACGCGCTGATTCCGAAATTGGGGTCATTCGAACTCGTGGAGCTTCAAGAAGCTGGGGAAAACGAAAAAAACCAATCGGAAAATTTCAAAATCGGTTTTTTGACTCAAGTATATAGTGATTCTCACTTATTCCAACTCGTAGAGCTTCAGGAAGCTGATAAAATCGCGAAAAACCAATCGGAAAATTTCAAAATCGGTTTTTCGACTTAGTATAGAGTGATTCTTACGTACTTTGACGCGCTGACTCCGAAATTGGGGACATTCGAACTCGTAGAGCTTCAGGAAGCTGAGAAAATCGCGAAATTCCAATCGAGAAATTTCAAAATCGGTTTTTCGACTTTAGTATATAGTGATTCCTACGTATTTTGACGCGCTGATTCCGAAAATGGGGTCATTTGAACTCGTAGAGCTTCAGGAAGCTGAAAAAATCGCGAAAAACCAATCGGAAAATTTCAAAATCGGTTTTTCGACTTCAGCATATAGTGATTATTTCGTATTTTGACGCGCTGATTCCGAAAATGGGGTCATTTGTCCTTTTCCGGCGAATTTAATTTTCAAAATTTTGCCCGAAATTGAGCAAAGGGTACCCCCTCTCGATTTTTTCGAAAATTTCAAAGTTCATTTTTCGATTTCAGTATATAGTGATTCTTATGTATTTCGACGCGCTGATTCCGAAAATGGGGTCATTTGAACTCGTAGAGCTTCAGGAAGCTGAGAAAATCGCGAAAAACCAATCGGAAAAATTTTAAAATCGGTTTTTTGACTTCAGCATATAGTGAATATTACGTATTTCGACGCGCTGATTCCGAAAATGGGGTCATTTGAACTCGTAGAGCTTCAGGAAGCTGAGAAGATCGCGAAAAACCAATCGGAAAATTTCAAAATCGGTTTTTCGACTTTGGTATATAGTGATTCCTACATATTTTGACGCGTTGATTCCAAAAATGAGGTCATTCGAACTCGTAGAGCTTCAGGAAGCTGAGGAAATCGCGAAAAACCAATCGAAAAATTTCAAAATCAGTTTTTTGACTCCAGCATATAGTGATTCTTACGTATTTTGACGCGCTGATTCCGAAAAAGGAGTCATTCCAACTCGTAAAGCTTCAGGAAGCTGATAAAATCGCGAAAAACCAATCGGAAAATTTCAAAATCGGTTTTTCGACTTAGTATAGAGTGATTCCTACGTATTTTGACGCGCTGATTCCGAAATTGGGGTCATTCGAACTCGTGGAGCTTCAAGAAGCTGGGGAAAACGAAAAAAACCAATCGGAAAATTTCAAAATCGGTTTTTTGACTCAAGTATATAGTGATTCTCACTTATTTTGACGCGCTGATTCCACAAATGGGGTCATTTGAACTTGTAGAGCTTCAGGAAGCTGGGAAAATCGCGAGAAACCAATCGGAAAATTTCAAAATCAGTTTTTTGACTTCAGCATATAGTAATTCTCACGTATTTTGACGCGCTGATTCCGAAATTGGGGTCATTCGAACTCGTGGAGCTTCAAGAAGCTGGGGAAATCGAGAAAATCCAATCGGAAAATTTCAAAATCGGTTTTTTGACTCAAGTATATAGTGATTCTCACTTATTTTGACGCGCTGATTCCAAAAATGGGGTCATTTGAACTCGTAGAGCTTCAGGAAGCTGAGAAAATCGCGAAAAACCAATCGGAAAATTTCAAAATCAGTTTTTTGACTTCAGCATATAGTAATTCTTACGTATTTTGACGCGCTGATTCCGAAAAAGGGGTCATTCCAACTCGTGGAGCTTCAAGAAGCTGGGGAAATCGAGAAAATCCAATCTGAAAATTTCAAAATCGGTTTTTTGACTCAAGTATATAGTGATTCTCACTTATTTTGACGCGCTGATTCCAAAAATGGGGTCATTTGAACTCGTAGAGCTTCAGGAAGCTGAGGAAATCGCGAAAAACCAATCGAAAAATTTCAAAATCAGTTTTTTGACTTCAGCATATAGTGATTCTTACGTATTTTGACGCGCTGATTCCATAAAAGGAGTCATTCCAACTCGTAAAGCTTCAGGAAGCTGATAAAATCGCGAAAAACCAATCGGAAAATTTCAAAATCGGTTTTTCGACTTAGTATAGAGTGATTCCTACGTATTTTGACGCGCTGATTCCGAAATTGGGGTCATTCGAACTCGTGGAGCTTCAAGAAGCTGGGGAAAACGAAAAAAACCAATCGGAAAATTTCAAAATCGGTTTTTTGACTCAAGTATATAGTGATTCTCACTTATTTTGACGCGCTGATTCCACAAATGGGGTCATTTGAACTTGTAGAGCTTCAGGAAGCTGAGAAAATCGCGAGAAACCAATCGGAAAATTTCAAAATCAGTTTTTTGACTTCAGCATATAGTGATTCTCACGTATTTTGACGCGCTGATTCCGAAATTGGGGTCATTCGAACTCGTGGAGCTTCAAGAAGCTGGGGAAATCGAGAAAATCCAATCGGAAAATTTCAAAATCGGTTTTTTGACTCAAGTATATAGTGATTCTCACTCATTTTGACGCGCTGATTCCAAAAATGGGGTCATTTGAACTCGTAGAGCTTCAGGAAGCTGAGAAAATCGCGAAAAACCAATCGGAAAATTTCAAAATCAGTTTTTTGACTTCAGCATATAGTGATTCTTACGTATTTTGACGCGCTGATTCCGAAAAAGGGGTCATTCCAACTCGTAGAGCTTCAGGAAGCTGATAAAATCGCGAAAAACCAATCGGAACATTTCAAAATCGGTTTTTCGACTTCAGCATATAGTGATTATTTCGTATTTTGACGCGCTGATTCCGAAAATGGGGTCATTCGTCCTTTTTCGGCGAATTTAATTTTCGAAATTTTGCCCGAAATTGAGCAAAGGGTACCCCCTCTCGATTTTTTTGAAAATTTCAAAGTTCATTTTTCGATTTCAGTATATAGTGATTCTTATGTATTTCGACGCGCTGATTCCGAAAATGGGGTCATTTGAACTCGTAGAGCTTCAGGAAGCTGAAAAAATCGCGAAAAACCAATCGAAAAAATTTTAAAATCGGTTTTTTGACTTCAGCATATAGTGAATATTACGTATTTTGACGCGCTGATTCCGAAAATGGGGTCATTTGAACTCGTAGAGCTTCAGGAAGCTGAGAAAATCGCGAAAAATCAATTGGAAAATTTCAAAATCGGTTTTTTGACTTCAGCATATATTGATTCTTACGTATTTTGCGCGCTGATTCCGAAAGTGGGGTCATTTGAACTCGTAGAGCTTCAGGAAGCTGAGAAAATCGCGAAAAACCAATCGGAAAATTTCAAAATCGGTTTTTCGACTTTGGTATATAGTGATTCCTACATATTTTGACGCGTTGATTCCAAAAATGAGGTCATTCGAACTCGTAGAGCTTCAGGAAGCTGAGAAAATCGCGAAAAACCAATCGAAAAATTTCAAAATCAGTTTTTTGACTTCAGCATATAGTGATTCTTACGTATTTTGACGCGCTGATTCCGAAAAAGGAGTCATTCCAACTCGTAGAGCTTCAGGAAGCTGATAAAATCGCGAAAAACCAATCGGAAAATTTCAAAATCGGTTTTTCGACTTAGTATAGAGTGATTCTTACGTATTTTGACGCGCTGATTCCGAAATTGGGGTCATTCGAACTCGTGGAGCTTCAAGAAGCTGGGGAAAACGAAAAAAACCAATCGGAAAATTTCAAAATCGGTTTTTTGACTCAAGTATATAGTGATTCTCACTTATTCCAACTCGTAGAGCTTCAGGAAGCTGATAAAATCGCGAAAAACCAATCGGAAAATTTCAAAATCGGTTTTTCGACTTAGTATAGAGTGATTCTTACGTACTTTGACGCGCTGATTCCGAAATTGGGGTCATTCGAACTCGTAGAGCTTCAGGAAGCTGAGAAAATCGCGAAAATCCAATCGAGAAATTTCAAAATCGGTTTTTCGACTTTAGTATATAGTGATTCCTACGTATTTTGACGCGCTGATTCCGAAAATGGGGTCATTTGAACTCGTAGAGCTTCAGGAAGCTGAAAAAATCGCGAGAAACCAATCGGAAAATTTCAAAATCGGTTTTTCGACTTCAGCATATAGTGATTATTTCGTATTTTGACGCGCTGATTCCGAAAATGGGGTCATTTGTCCTTTTCCGGCGAATTTAATTTTCAAAATTTTGCCCGAAATTGAGCAAAGGGTACCCCCTCTCGATTTTTTCGAAAATTTCAAAGTTCATTTTTCGATTTCAGTATATAGTGATTCTTATGTATTTCGACGCGCTGATTCCGAAAATGGGGTCATTTGAACTCGTAGAGCTTCAGGAAGCTGAGAAAATCGCGAAAAATCAATTGGAAAATTCCAAAATCGGTTTTTTGACTTCAGCATATATTGATTCTTACGTATTTTTCGCGCTGATTCCGAAAGTGGGGTCATTTGAACTCGTAGAGCTTCAGGAAGCTGAGAAAATCGCGAAAAACCAATCGGAAAATTTCAAAATCGGTTTTTCGACTTTGGTATATAGTGATTCCTACATATTTTGACGCGTTGATTCCAAAAATGAGGTCATTCGAACTCGTAGAGCTTCAGGAAGCTGAGAAAATCGCGAAAAACCAATCGAAAAATTTCAAAATCAGTTTTTTGACTTCAGCATATAGTGATTCTTACGTATTTTGACGCGCTGATTCCGAAAAAGGAGTCATTCCAACTCGTAGAGCTTCAGGAAGCTGATAAAATCGCGAAAAACCAATCGGAAAATTTCAAAATCGGTTTTTCGACTTAGTATAGAGTGATTCTTACGTATTTTGACGCGCTGATTCCGAAATTGGGGTCATTCGAACTCGTGGAGCTTCAAGAAGCTGGGGAAAACGAAAAAAACCAATCGGAAAATTTCAAAATCGGTTTTTTGACTCAAGTATATAGTGATTCTCACTTATTCCAACTCGTAGAGCTTCAGGAAGCTGATAAAATCGCGAAAAACCAATCGGAAAATTTCAAAATCGGTTTTTCGACTTAGTATAGAGTGATTCTTACGTACTTTGACGCGCTGATTCCGAAATTGGGGTCATTCGAACTCGTAGAGCTTCAGGAAGCTGAGAAAATCGCGAAAATCCAATCGAGAAATTTCAAAATCGGTTTTTCGACTTTAGTATATAGTGATTCCTACGTATTTTGACGCGCTGATTCCGAAAATGGGGTCATTTGAACTCGTAGAGCTTGAGGAAGCTGAAAAAATCGCGAGAAACCAATCGGAAAATTTCAAAATCGGTTTTTCGACTTCAGCATATAGTGATTATTTCGTATTTTGACGCGCTGATTCCGAAAATGGGGTCATTTGTCCTTTTCCGGCGAATTTAATTTTCAAAATTTTGCCCGAAATTGAGCAAAGGGTACCCCCTCTCGATTTTTTCGAAAATTTCAAAGTTCATTTTTCGATTTCAGTATATAGTGATTCTTATGTATTTCGACGCGCTGATTCCGAAAATGGGGTCATTTGAACTCGTAGAGCTTCAGGAAGCTGAGAAAATCGCGAAAAACCAATCGGAAAAATTTTAAAATCGGTTTTTTGACTTCAGCATATAGTGAATATTACGTATTTTGACGCGCTGATCTCGAAAATGGGGTCATTTGAACTCGTAGAGCTTCAGGAAGCAGAGAAAATCGCGAAGAATCAATAGGAAAATTTCAAAATCGGTTTCTTGACTTCAGCATATATTGATTCTCACGTATTTTGCGCGCTGATTCCGAAAATGGGGTCATTTGAACTCGTAGAGCTTCAGGAAGCTGAGAAGATCGCGAAAAACCAATCGGAAAATTTCAAAATCGGTTTTTCGACTTTGGTATATAGTGATTCCTACATATTTTGACGCGTTGATTCCAAAAATGAGGTCATTCGAACTCGTAGAGCTTCAGGAAGCTGAGAAAATCGCGAAAAACCAATCGAAAAATTTCAAAATCAATTTTTTGACTTCAGCATATAGTGATTCTTACGTATTTTGACGCGCTGATTCCGAAAAAGGAGTCATTCCAACTCGTAAAGCTTCAGGAAGCTGATAAAATCGCGAAAAACCAATCGGAAAATTTCAAAATCGGTTTTTCGACTTAGTATAGAGTGATTCCTACGTATTTTGACGCGCTGATTCCGAAATTGGGGTCATTCGAACTCGTGGAGCTTCAAGAAGCTGGGGAAAACGAAAAAAACCAATCGAAAAATTTCAAAATCAGTTTTTTGACTTCAGCATATAGTGATTCTTACGTATTTTGACGCGCTGATTCCGAAAAAGGAGTCATTCCAACTCGTAGAGCTTCAGGAAGCTGATAAAATCGCGAAAAACCAATCGGAAAATTTCAAAATCGGTTTTTCGACTTAGTATAGAGTGATTCTTACGTATTTTGACGCGCTGATTCCGAAATTGGGGTCATTCGAACTCGTGGAGCTTCAAGAAGCTGGGGAAAACGAAAAAAACCAATCGGAAAATTTCAAAATCGGTTTTTTGACTCAAGTATATAGTGATTCTCACTTATTCCAACTCGTAGAGCTTCAGGAAGCTGATAAAATCGCGAAAAACCAATCGGAAAATTTCAAAATCGGTTTTTCGACTTAGTATAGAGTGATTCTTACGTACTTTGACGCGCTGATTCCGAAATTGGGGTCATTCGAACTCGTAGAGCTTCAGGAAGCTGAGAAAATCGCGAAAATCCAATCGAGAAATTTCAAAATCGGTTTTTCGACTTTAGTATATAGTGATTCCTACGTATTTTGACGCGCTGATTCCGAAAATGGGGTCATTTGAACTCGTAGAGCTTCAGGAAGCTGAAAAAATCGCGAGAAACCAATCGGAAAATTTCAAAATCGGTTTTTCGACTTCAGCATATAGTGATTATTTCGTATTTTGACGCGCTGATTCCGAAAATGGGGTCATTTGTCCTTTTCCGGCGAATTTAATTTTCAAAATTTTGCCCGAAATTGAGCAAAGGGTACCCCCTCTCGATTTTTTCGAAAATTTCAAAGTTCATTTTTCGATTTCAGTATATAGTGATTCTTATGTATTTCGACGCGCTGATTCCGAAAATGGGGTCATTTGAACTCGTAGAGCTTCAGGAAGCTGAGAAAATCGCGAAAAACCAATCGGAAAAATTTTAAAATCGGTTTTTTGACTTCAGCATATAGTGAATATTACGTATTTTGACGCGCTGATCTCGAAAATGGGGTCATTTGAACTCGTAGAGCTTCAGGAAGCAGAGAAAATCGCGAAGAATCAATAGGAAAATTTCAAAATCGGTTTCTTGACTTCAGCATATATTGATTCTCACGTATTTTGCGCGCTGATTCCGAAAATGGGGTCATTTGAACTCGTAGAGCTTCAGGAAGCTGAGAAGATCGCGAAAAACCAATCGGAAAATTTCAAAATCGGTTTTTCGACTTTGGTATATAGTGATTCCTACATATTTTGACGCGTTGATTCCAAAAATGAGGTCATTCGAACTCGTAGAGCTTCAGGAAGCTGAGAAAATCGCGAAAAACCAATCGAAAAATTTCAAAATCAATTTTTTGACTTCAGCATATAGTGATTCTTACGTATTTTGACGCGCTGAGTTCGAAAAAGGAGTCATTCCAACTCGTAAAGCTTCAGGAAGCTGATAAAATCGCGAAAAACCAATCGGAAAATTTCAAAATCGGTTTTTCGACTTAGTATAGAGTGATTCCTACGTAATTTGACGCGCTGATTCCGAAATTGGGGTCATTCGAACTCGTGGAGCTTCAAGAAGCTGGGGAAAACGAAAAAAACCAATCGGAAAATTTCAAAATCGGTTTTTTGACTCAAGTATATAGTGATTCTCACTTATTTTGACGCGCTGATTCCAAAAATGGGGTCATTTGAACTCGTAGAGCTTCAGGAAGCTGAGAAAATCGCGAAAAACCAATCGAAAAATTTCAAAATCAGTTTTTTGACTTCAGCATATAGTGATTCTTACGTATTTTGACGCGCTGATTCCAAAAAAGGAGTCATTCCAACTCGTAAAGCTTCAGGAAGCTGATAAAATCGCGAAAAACCAATCGGAAAATTTCAAAATCGGTTTTTCGACTTAGTATAGAGTGATTCCTACGTATTTTGACGCGCTGATTCCGAAATTGGGGTCATTCGAACTCGTGGAGCTTCAAGAAGCTGGGGAAAACGAAAAAAACCAATCGGAAAATTTCAAAATCGGTTTTTTGACTCAAGTATATAGTGATTCTCACTTATTTTGACGCGCTGATTCCACAAATGGGGTCATTTGAACTTGTAGAGCTTCAGGAAGCTGAGAAAATCGCGAGAAACCAATCGGAAAATTTCAAAATCAGTTTTTTGACTTCAGCATATAGTGATTCTCACGTATTTTGACGCGCTGATTCCGAAATTGGGGTCATTCGAACTCGTGGAGCTTCAAGAAGCTGGGGAAATCGAGAAAATCCAATCAGAAAATTTCAAAATCGGTTTTTTGACTCAAATATATAGTGATTCTCACTTATTTTGACGCGCTGATTCCAAAAATGGGGTCATTTGAACTCGTAGAGCTTCAGGAAGCTGAGAAAATCGCGAAAAACCAATCGGAAAATTTCAAAATCAGTTTTTTGACTTCAGCATATAGTGATTCTTACGTATTTTGACGCGCTGATTCCGAAAAAGGGGTCATTCCAACTCGTAGAGCTTCAGGAAGCTGATAAAATCGCGAAAAACCAATCGGAAAATTTCAAAATCGGTTTTTCGACTTCAGCATATAGTGATTATTTCGTATTTTGACGCGCTGATTCCGAAAATGGGGTCATTCGTCCTTTTTCGGCGAATTTAATTTTCAAAATTTTGCCCGAAATTGAGCAAAGGGTACCCCCTCTCGATTTTTTTGAAAATTTCAAAGTTCATTTTTCGATTTCAGTATATAGTGATTCTCATGTATTTCGACGCGCTGATTCCGAAAATGGGGTCATTTGAACTCGTAGAGCTTCAGGAAGCTGAGAAAATCGCGAAAAACCAATCGAAAAAATTTTAAAATCGGTTTTTTGACTTCAGCATATAGTGAATATTACGTATTTTGACGCGCTGATTCCGAAAATGGGGTCATTTGAACTCGTAGAGCTTCAGGAAGCTGAGAAAATCGCGAAAAATCAATTGGAAAATTTCAAAATCGGTTTTTTGACTTCAGCATATATTGATTCTTACGTATTTTGCGCGCTGATTCCGAAAAAGGAGTCATTCCAACTCGTAGAGCTTCAGGAAGCTGATAAAATCGCGAAAAACCAATCGGAAAATTTCAAAATCGGTTTTTCGACTTAGTATAGAGTGATTCTTACGTATTTTGACGCGCTGATTCCGAAATTGGGGTCATTCGAACTCGTGGAGCTTCAGGAAGCTGATAAAATCGCGAAAAACCAATCGGAAAATTTCAAAATCGGTTTTTCGACTTAGTATAGAGTGATTCCTACGTATTTTGACGCGCTGATTCCGAAATTGGGGTCATTCGAACTCGTGGAGCTTCAAGAAGCTGGGGAAAACGAAAAAAACCAATCGGAAAATTTCAAAATCGGTTTTTTGACTCAAGTATATAGTGATTCTCACTTATTTTGACGCGCTGATTCCACAAATGGGGTCATTTGAACTTGTAGAGCTTCAGGAAGCTGAGAAAATCGCGAGAAACCAATCGGAAAATTTCAAAATCAGTTTTTTGACTTCAGCATATAGTAATTCTCACGTATTTTGACGCGCTGATTCCGAAATTGGGGTCATTCGAACTCGTGGAGCTTCAAGAAGCTGGGGGAATCGAGAAAATCCAATCGGAAAATTTCAAAATCGGTTTTTTGACTCAAGTATATAGTGATTCTCACTTATTTTGACGCGCTGATTCCAAAAATGGGGTCATTTGAACTCGTAGAGCTTCAGGAAGCTGAGAAAATCGCGAAAAACCAATCGGAAAATTTCAAAATCAGTTTTTTGACTTCAGCATATAGTGATTCTTACGTATTTTGACGCGCTGATTCCGAAAAAGGGGTCATTCCAACTCGTAGAGCTTCAGGAAGCTGATAAAATCGCGAAAAACCAATCGGAAAATTTCAAAATCGGTTTTTCGACTTAGTATAGAGTGATTCTTACGTACTTTGACGCGCTGATTCCGAAATTGGGGTCATTCGAACTCGTAGAGCTTCAGGAAGCTGAGAAAATTGCGAAAATCCAATCGAGAAATTTCAAAATCGGTTTTTCGACTTTAGTATATAGTGATTCCTACGTATTTTGACGCGCTGATTCCGAAAATGGGGTCATTTGAACTCGTAGAGCTTCAGGAAGCTGAAAAAATCGCGAGAAACCAATCGGAAAATTTCAAAATCGGTTTTTCGACTTCAGCATATAGTGATTATTTCGTATTTTGACGCGCTGATTTCGAAAATGGGGTCATTCGAACTCGTGGAGCTTCAAGAAGCTGGGGAAATCGAGAAAATCCAATCAGAAAATTTCAAAATCGGTTTTTTGACTCAAGTATATAGTGATTCTCACTTATTTTGACGCGCTGATTCCAAAAATGGGGTCATTTGAACTCGTAGAGCTTCAGGAAGCTGAGAAAATCGCGAAAAACCAATCGGAAAATTTCAAAATCAGTTTTTTGACTTCAGCATATAGTGATTCTTACGTATTTTGACGCGCTGATTCCGAAAAAGGGGTCATTCCAACTCGTAGAGCTTCAGGAAGCTGATAAAATCGCGAAAAACCAATCGGAAAATTTCAAAATTGGTTTTTCGACTTCAGCATTTAGTGATTATTTCGTATTTTGACGCGCTGATTCCGAAAATGGGGTCATTCGTCCTTTTTCGGCGAATTTAATTTTCAAAATTTTGCCCGAAATTGAGCAAAGGGTACCCCCTCTCGATTTTTTTGAAAATTTCAAAGTTCATTTTTCGATTTCAGTATATAGTGATTCTTATGTATTTCGACGCGCTGATTCCGAAAATGGGGTCATTTGAACTCGTAGAGCTTCAGGAAGCTGAGAAAATCGCGAAAAACCAATCGAAAAAATTTTAAAATCGGTTTTTTGACTTCAGCATATAGTGAATATTACGTATTTTGACGCGCTGATTCCGAAAATGGGGTCATTTGAACTCGTAGAGCTTCAGGAAGCTGAGAAAATCGCGAAAAATCAATTGGAAAATTTCAAAATCGGTTTTTTGACTTCAGCATATATTGATTCTTACGTATTTTGCGCGCTGATTCCGAAAGTGGGGTCATTTGAACTCGTAGAGCTTCAGGAAGCTGAGAAAATCGCGAAAAACCAATCGGAAAATTTCAAAATCGGTTTTTCGACTTTGGTATATAGTGATTCCTACATATTTTGACGCGTTGATTCCAAAAATGAGGTCATTCGAACTCGTAGAGCTTCAGGAAGCTGAGAAAATCGCGAAAAACCAATCGAAAATTTTCAAAATCAGTTTTTTGACTTCAGCATATAGTGATTCTTACGTATTTTGACGCGCTGATTCCGAAAAAGGAGTCATTCCAACTCGTAGAGCTTCAGGAAGCTGATAAAATCGCGAAAAACCAATCGGAAAATTTCAAAATCGGTTTTTCGACTTAGTATAGAGTGATTCTTACGTATTTTGACGCGCTGATTCCGAAATTGGGGTCATTCGAACTCGTGGAGCTTCAGGAAGCTGATAAAATCGCGAAAAACCAATCGGAAAATTTCAAAATCGGTTTTTCGACTTAGTATAGAGTGATTCCTACGTATTTTGACGCGCTGATTCCGAAATTGGGGTCATTCGAACTCGTGGAGCTTCAAGAAGCTGGGGAAAACGAAAAAAACCAATCGGAAAATTTCAAAATCGGTTTTTTGACTCAAGTATATAGTGATTCTCACTTATTTTGACGCGCTGATTCCACAAATGGGGTCATTTGAACTTGTAGAGCTTCAGGAAGCTGAGAAAATCGCGAGAAACCAATCGGAAAATTTCAAAATCAGTTTTTTGACTTCAGCATATAGTAATTCTCACGTATTTTGACGCGCTGATTCCGAAATTGGGGTCATTCGAACTCGTGGAGCTTCAAGAAGCTGGGGAAATCGAGAAAATCCAATCGGAAAATTTCAAAATCGGTTTTTTGACTCAAGTATATAGTGATTCTCACTTATTTTGACGCGCTGATTCCAAAAATGGGGTCATTTGAACTCGTAGAGCTTCAGGAAGCTGAGAAAATCGCGAAAAACCAATCGGAAAATTTCAAAATCAGTTTTTTGACTTCAGCATATAGTAATTCTTACGTATTTTGACGCGCTGATTCCGAAAAAGGGGTCATTTCAACTCGTAGAGCTTCAGGAAGCTGATAAAATCGCAAAAAACCAATCGGAAAATTTCAAAATCGGTTTTTCGACTTCAGCATATAGTGATTATTTCGTATTTTGACGCGCTGATTCCGAAAATGGGGTCATTCGTCCTTTTTCGGCGAATTTAATTTTCAAAATTTTGCCCGAAATTGAGCAAAGGGTACCCCCTCTCGATTTTTTTGAAAATTTCAAAGTTCATTTTTCGATTTCAGTATATAGTGATTCTTATGTATTTCGACGCGCTGATTCCGAAAGAGGGGTCATTTGAACTCGTAGAGCTTCAGGAAGCTGAGAAAATCGCGAAAAACCAATCGAAAAAATTTTAAAATCGGTTTTTTGACTTCAGCATATAGTGAATATTACGTATTTTGACGCGCTGATTCCGAAAATGGGGTCATTTGAACTCGTAGAGCTTCAGGAAGCTGAGAAAATCGCGAAAAATCAATTGGAAAATTTCAAAATCGGTTTTTTGACTTCAGCATATATTGATTCTTACGTATTTTGCGCGCTGATTCCGAAAGTGGGGTCATTTGAACTCGTAGAGCTTCAGGAAGCTGAGAAAATCGCGAAAAACCAATCGGAAAATTTCAAAATCGGTTTTTCGACTTTGGTATATAGTGATTCCTACATATTTTGACGCGTTGATTCCAAAAATGAGGTCATTCGAACTCGTAGAGCTTAAGGAAGCTGAGAAAATCGCGAAAAACCAATCGGAAAATTTCAAAATCGGTTTTTCGACTTCAGCATATAGTGATTATTTCGTATTTTGACGCGCTGATTCCGAAAATGGGGTCATTCGTCCTTTTTCGGCGAATTTAATTTTCAAAATTTTGCCCGAAATTGAGCAAAGGGTACCCCCTCTCGATTTTTATGAAAATTTCAAAGTTCATTTTTCGATTTCAGTATATAGTGATTCTTATGTATTTCGACGCGCTGATTCCGAAAATGGGGTAATTTGAACTCGTAGAGCTTCAGGAAGCTGAGAAAATCGCGAAAAACCAATCGAAAAAATTTTAAAATCGGTTTTTTGACTTCAGCATATAGTGAATATTACGTATTTTGACGCGCTGATTCCGAAAATGGTGTCATTTGAACTCGTAGAGCTTCAGGAAGCTGAGAAAATCGCGAAAAATCAATCGGAAAATTTCAAAATCGGTTTTTCGACTTTGGTATATAGTGATTCCTACATATTTTGACGCGTTGATTCGAAAAATGAGGTCATTCGAACTCGTAGAGCTTCAGGAAGCTGAGAAAATCGCGAAAAACCAATCGAAAAATTTCAAAATCAGTTTTTTGACTTCAGCATATAGTGATTCTAACGTATTTTGACGCGCTGATTCCGAAAAAGGAGTCATTCCAACTCGTAGAGCTTCAGGAAGCTGATAAAATCGCGAAAAACCAATCGGAAAATTTCAAAATCGGTTTTTCGACTTAGTATAGAGTGATTCTTACGTATTTTGACGCGCTGATTCCGAAATTGGGGTCATTCGAACTCGTGGAGCTTCAAGAAGCTGGGGAAAACGAAAAAAACCAATCGGAAAATTTCAAAATCGGTTTTTTGACTCAAGTATATAGTGATTCTCACTTATTCCAACTCGTAGAGCTTCAGGAAGCTGATAAAATCGCGAAAAACCAATCGGAAAATTTCAAAATCGGTTTTTCGACTTAGTATAGAGTGATTCTTACGTACTTTGACGCGCTGATTCCGAAATTGGGGTCATTCGAACTCGTAGAGCTTCAGGAAGCTGAGAAAATCGCGAAAATCCAATCGAGAAATTTCAAAATCGGTTTTTCGACTTTAGTATATAGTGATTCCTACGTATTTTGACGCGCTGATTCCGAAAATGGGGTCATTTGAACTCGTAGAGCTTCAGGAAGCTGAAAAAATCGCGAGAAACCAATCGGAAAATTTCAAAATCGGTTTTTCGACTTCAGCATATAGTGATTATTTCGTATTTTGACGCGCTGATTTCGAAAATGGGGTCATTTGTCCTTTTCCGGCGAATTTAATTTTCAAAATTTTGCCCGAAATTGAGCAAAGGGTACCCCCTCTCGATTTTTTCGAAAATTTCAAAGTTCATTTTTCGATTTCAGTATATAGTGATTCTTATGTATTTCGACGCGCTGATTCCGAAAATGGGGTCATTTGAACTCGTAGAGCTTCAGGAAGCTGAGAAAATCGCGAAAAACCAATCGGAAAAATTTTAAAATCGGTTTTTTGACTTCAGCATATAGTGAATATTACGTTTTTTGACGCGCTGATCTCGAAAATGGGGTCATTTGAACTCGTAGAGCTTCAGGAAGCAGAGAAAATCGCGAAGAATCAATAGGAAAATTTCAAAATCGGTTTCTTGACTTCAGCATATATTGATTCTCACGTATTTTGCGCGCTGATTCCGAAAATGGGGTCATTTGAACTCGTAGAGCTTCAGGAAGCTGAGAAGATCGCGAAAAACCAATCGGAAAATTTCAAAATCGGTTTTTCGACTTTGGTATATAGTGATTCCTACATATTTTGACGCGTTGATTCTAAAAATGAGGTCATTCGAACTCGTAGAGCTTTAGGAAGCTGAGAAAATCGCGAAAAACCAATCGAAAAATTTCAAAATCAGTTTTTTGACTTCAGCATATAGTGATTCTTACGTATTTTGACGCGCTGATTCCGAAAAAGGAGTCATTCCAACTCGTAGAGCTTCAGGAAGCTGATAAAATCGCGAAAAACCAATCGGAAAATTTCAAAATCGGTTTTTCGACTTAGTATAGAGTGATTCTTACGTATTTTGACGCGCTGATTCCGAAATTGGGGTCATTCGAACTCGTGGAGCTTCAAGAAGCTGGGGAAAACGAAAAAAACCAATCGGAAAATTTCAAAATCGGTTTTTTGACTCAAGTATATAGTGATTCTCACTTATTCCAACTCGTAGAGCTTCAGGAAGCTGATAAAATCGCGAAAAACCAATCGGAAAATTTCAAAATCGGTTTTTCGACTTAGTATAGAGTAATTCTTACGTATTTTGACGCGCTGATTCCGAAATTGGGGTCATTCGAACTCGTGGAGCTTCAAGAAGCTGGGGAAAACGAAAAAAACCAATCGGAAAATTCCAAAATCGGTTTTTTGACTCAAGTATATAGTGATTCTCACTTATTTTGACGCGCTGATTCCAAAAATGGGGTCATTTGAACTCGTAGAGCTTCAGGAAGCTGAGAAAATCGCGAAAAACCAATCGGAAAATTTCAAAATCAGTTTTTTGACTTCAGCATATAGTGATTCTTACGTATTTTGACGCGCTGATTCCGAAAAAGGGGTCATTCCAACTCGTAGAGCTTCAGGAAGCTGATAAAATCGCGAAAAACCAATCGGAAAATTTCAAAATCGGTTTTTCGACTTCAGCATATAGTGATTATTTCGTATTTTGACGCGCTGATTCCGAAAATGGGGTCATTTGTCCTTTTCTGGCGAATTTATTTTTCAAAATTTTGCCCGAAATTGAGCAAAGGCTACCCCCTCTCGATTTTTTCGAAAATTTCAAAGTTCATTTTTCGATTTCAGTATATAGTGATTCTTATGTATTTCGACGCGCTGATTCCGAAAATGGGGTCATTTGAACTCGTAGAGCTTCAGGAAGCTGAGAAAATCGCGAAAAATCAATAGGAAAATTTCAAAATCCGTTTTTTGACTTCAGCATATATTGATTCTTACGTATTTTGCGCGCTGATTCCGAAAATGGGGTCATTTGAACTCGTAGAGCTTCAGGAAGCTGAGAAAATCGCGAAAAATCAATAGGAAAATTTCAAAATCGGTTTTTCGACTTCAGCATATAGTGATTATTTCGTATTTTGACGCGCTGATTCTGAAAATGGGGTCATTCGTCCTCTTTCGGCGAATTTAATTTTCAAAATTTTGCCCGAAATTGAGCAAAGGGTACCCCCTCTCGATTTTTTTGAAAATTTCAAAGTTCATTTTTCGATTTCAGTATATAGTGATTCTTATGTATTTCGACGCGCTGATTCCGAAAATGGGGTCATTTGAACTCGTAGAGCTTCAGGAAGCTGAGAAAATCGCGAAAAACCAATCGAAAAAATTTTAAAATCGGTTTTTTGACTTCAGCATATAGTGAATATCACGTATTTTGACGCGCTGATTCCGAAAATGGGGTCATTTGAACTCGTAGAGCTTCAGGAAGCTGAGAAAATCGCGAAAAATCAATTGGAAAATTTCAAAATCGGTTTTTTGACTTCAGCATATATTGATTCTTACGTATTCTGCGCGCTGATTCCGAAAGTGGGGTCATTTGAACTCGTAGAGCTTCAGGAAGCTGAAAAAATCGCGAAAAAACAATCGGAAAATTTCAAAATCGGTTTTTCGACTTTGGTATATAGTGATTCCTACATATTTTGACGCGTTGATTCCAAAAATGAGGTCACACGAACTCGTAGAGCTTCAGGAAGCTGAAAAAATCGCGAAAAACCAATCGAAAAATTTCAAAATCAGTTTTTGACTTCAGCATATAGTGATTCTTACGTATTTTGACGCGCTGATTCCGAAAAAGGAGTCATTCCAACTCGTAGAGCTTCAGGAAGCTGATAAAATCGCGAAAAACCAATCGGAAAATTTCAAAATCGGTTTTTCGACTTAGTATAGAGTGATTCTTACGTATTTTGACGCGCTGATTCCGAAATTGGGGTCATTCGAACTCGTGGAGCTTCAAGAAGCTGGGGAAAACGAAAAAAACCAATCGGAAAATTTCAAAATCGGTTTTTTGACTCAAGTATATAGTGATTCTCACTTATTTTGACGCGCTGATTTCAAAAATGGGGTCATTTAAACTCGTAGAGCTTCAGGAAGCTGAGAAAATCGCGAAAAACCAATCGGAAAATTTCAAAATCAGTTTTTTGACTTCAGCATATAGTGATTCTTACGTATTTTGACGCGCTGATTCCGAAAAAGGGGTCATTCCAACTCGTAGAGCTTCAGGAAGCTGATAAAATCGCGAAAAACCAATCGGAAAATTTCAAAATCGGTTTTTCGACTTCAGCATATAGTGATTATTTCGTATTTTGACGCGCTGATTCCGAAAATGGGGTCATTTGTCCTTTTCTGGCGAATTTAATTTTCAAAATTTTGCCCGAAATTGAGCAAAGGCTACCCCCTCTCGATTTTTTCGAAAATTTCAAAGTTCATTTTTCGATTTCAGTATATAGTGATTCTTATGTATTTCGACGCGCTGATTCCGAAAATGGGGTCATTTGAACTCGTAGAGCTTCAGGAAGCTGAGAAAATCGCGAAAAATCAATAGGAAAATTTCAAAATCCGTTTTTTGACTTCAGCATATATTGATTCTTACGTATTTTGCGCGCTGATTCCGAAAATGGGGTCATTTGAACTCGTAGAGCTTCAGGAAGCTGAGAAAATCGCGAAAAATCAATAGGAAAATTTCAAAATCGGTTTTTCGACTTCAGCATATAGTGATTATTTCGTATTTTGACGCGCTGATTCCGAAAATGGGGTCATTCGTCCTTTTTCGGCGAATTTAATTTTCAAAATTTTGCCCGAAATTGAGCAAAGGGTACCCCCTCTCGATTTTTTTGAAAATTTCAAAGTTCATTTTTCGATTTCAGTATATAGTGATTCTTATGTAATTCGACGCGTTGATTCCGAAAATGGGGTCATTTGAACTCGTAGAGCTTCAGGAAGCTGAGAAAATCGCGAAAAACCAATCGAAAAAATTTTAAAATCGGTTTTTTGACTTCAGCATATAGTGAATATTACGTATTTTGACGCGCTGATTCCGAAAATGGGGTCATTTGATCTCGTAGAGCTTCAGGAAGCTGAGAAAATCGCGAAAAATCAATTGGAAAATTTCAAAATCGGTTTTTTGACTTCAGCATATATTGATTCTTACGTATTTTGCGCGCTGATTCCGAAAGTGGGGTCATTTGAACTCGTAGAGCTTCAGGAAGCTGAGAAAATCGCGAAAAACCAATCGGAAAATTTCAAAATCGGTTTTTCGACTTTGGTATATAGTGATTCCTACATATTTTGACGCGTTGATTCCAAAAATGAGGTCATTCGAACTCGTAGAGCTTTAGGAAGCTGAGAAAATCGCGAAAAACCAATCGAAAAATTTCAAAATCAGTTTTATGACTTCAGCATATAGTGATTCTTACGTATTTTGACGCGCTGATTCCGAAAAAGGAGTCATTCCAACTCGTAGAGCTTCAGGAAGCTGATAAAATCGCGAAAAACCAATCGGAAAATTTCAAAATCGGTTTTTCGACTTAGTATAGAGTGATTCTTACGTATTTTGACGCGCTGATTCCGAAATTGGGGTCATTCGAACTCGTGGAGCTTCAAGAAGCTGATAAAATCGCGAAAAACCAATCGGAAAATTTCAAAATCGGTTTTTCGACTTCAGCATATAGTGATTATATTAGAAATAAAGAAACACACGTTCTCAGAAATGAACAACTATCGGCCATATTTATTGACTAAAAAAACAAAACGGAACTCTTCTTACCAACCAATATAAAACTTATATCTTCACAATACAACGCGACCCCTATTGGTCGATAATAAATCATAAGTATACCAATGTATAAAGTTTAATGTGATTCCCATAGATGACGCAGCATCCTAGAATCTAGATAATTTAAAGCTTAGTGATTTTCAACACCCCCACTCACTTGCTTTAAAAAATACCCAAAAACTTCAAAAATTTATAGTGCTTTTCACCTCCTAAACCCTTTGTTAAAACATCAGCTGGCATTTCATGTGTAGACATATAATTTACTTTGATAAATTCATTTGAAATTGCATCTCTTATAAAATGATGTCTCACATCTATGTGTTTAGAACGCTTATGGTAAACAGGATTTAATGATAAGTTCAAAGCACTTTGATTATCATTGAAAAGTGGAACGACTTGCATTTCTCCAGTTAATTGAAAAATCAAATTGCGTAAATATATGGCTTCTTTGGCAGCCTCAGATAGCGCCATATATTCCGCTTCTGTGCTGGATAATGCTACTGATTTCTGCTTAACACTAGCAAAAGAAATTACAGAACCACACATTTTAAATGCATAACCAGTATAAGATCTTCTATCTGGTGAATTATTACCCCAGTCGGCATCCACATAACCCACAAGTTCCGCATTTTCAGTTTCTCTAGAAAATCTTAAACTATAAGACTTTGTACCTTTGAGGTAGCGTAATATTCTTTTGGCGTATTTCCAATGAGTATCATTATGCTTCACATTGAATTGGCTTAAATAACTCACACCAAAAGCAATATCAGGCCTCGTTAGCACCGCTAAATACATTAAGCCACCCAACAGTTGTTGGTAAGGAACATCAGACATGTTCTCATCAGCCTCTACAAGATCTAACTTAACTTCTAATGGAGTTTTGACAGCTTTGCAATCTGTCATTTTGAAACGACTCAATAAATGATCAACATATTTCTCTTGACTCAAAGAAATTTTCTGATTTTCTTTATCAATATTGATTTCCATTCCCAGAATCTGTCTTGCTTGACCTAAATTCTTAATTTTGAATTTGTTTCCTAACTCCTTTATCAAAAATTCAGTTTCAGACCTACAATTTGAAAATACAAAGAAATCATCAACATAAAGTGCTATTATTGTTAATGACTTATCAACTTTTCTCTTAATGAACAAACATGGTTCCAAATTCGATTTTTCATAGCCAAGCTCCAACAAGATACAATTCACTTTCTCATTCCAGGCTCGAGATGCCTGTTTGAGCCCATAAATGGCTTTATTCAACTTCAGAACCATTTTTGTACAATTATCATGTAGGTAACCATCAGGTACTTTCATGTACACCTGTTCTTTGAGATGTCCATTCAAGAACGCAGTCTTGACATCTAAATGAGTAATATCTAAGTTCAATTTTAATGACAATGCAATCAAAAGTCTCAAAGTTGAATGACGCACAACAGGAGAAAAAGTCTCCTCATAATCAACACCTTTCTCTTGTGTGAAACCTCTAGCAACAAGACGCGCATGATATGTAACTTTATTTTCACTATTGACCTTTTTCTTGAACACCCACTTGTTGTCCACTAATCTAGCTGCTTTTGGTAACTCCTGTAGTTCCCATGCCCCGTTCTCCTCAAATGATGTCAGCTCCTCCTGCATGGCTTCTCTCCAACAATCAGCTTCTGGCCTAGACAATGCTTCCTTCACACTGGATGGATCCTCAGAATCTGTCATGCATAAATATGAAACATAATCATCATACCTTTTAGGTTTGGGAGTTCTTTCTGATCGCCTTAGATTGTTCTCTGGAATAACATTTAGTTCATCAGCTTGGTCAAAATCTTGCTCAGAATAATTGCTATCATCAGCATTTTCATTCAACAGTTCAGTTTCATCTTCAATTCCAAAGATGTTGAATGAATCCTCTTCATCTTCTCGATTTGAACTCTCCCCCACTGAATCCAACCCTTTTGCCTGACTTTCATTTTTGCTTTCATTGGTTTCGTCCAAGCAAACAATCACCTCCTTATTATTTTTAATTTCTTCTATGATTGTGACATCACGAGAAATGACTACATCCTTCTTGTCTGAATCATAGAGGCGATAGCCTTTAGTGGTATCACTAAATCCAACAAGTATCATCTTTTTGGATTTTTTATCCCACTTTAATCTCTTCTCTTTTGGTACAAGCATCATTGCAGTACTACCAAATATCCTAATATGGCTTACATCAGGGATTCGTCCTGTCCAGACTTCTATAGGTGTTTTTGTTTCTAATCCCGAAACACCACTTCTATTCCTTATGTACACTGCAGTGTTTACAGCTTCTGCCCAAAAAGATTTTTCAAGTCCTGCATCAAAAAGCAGACATCTTGCTTTCTCCACCAATGTCCTGTTCATGCGCTCTGCATTTCCATTTTGTTGTGGAGTATAACTATTCGTAGTTTGATGAATAATTCCAAAATTTTTGAACATGGTTCTTGCATCATTTCCACAGAATTCACCTCCATTATCAGATCTGACCTTCCTTATTTTCTTGCCAGTTTGATTTTCTGCCATGACCTTGAATTCCTTGAAATATTTCAGAGCCTCATCTTTAGTCTTACAAAAATATACAAAGGACATCCTACTGTGGTCGTCTTCCAATACCAGAAAATACTTGGCCCCTCCTAGAGATTGAACCTCCATTGGCCCACACAAATCCATATGTATCAGATCCAGTAACTCTGTAGATCTAGAACCCTTCTTTGGAAAAGGTATTCTTGTTTGTTTACCTTCATTACATGTTACACAGTTATATTTATTCAACTTCTTATTATCATGAAAATTCAGGCCTATCACAGCTCCATTTTTCATTTTTATTAAATCAGTGGTATTCAAATGACCAAACCTGCGATGCCAGGTTTCTGCAGTTACTTTGGACATTTCTGCTAAGAGACATGGTTGTCTAATTTGAGTATTCAGCTTGTAGACATTATTATTGAGGTTCGCCTCTACAATTAACACATTTTCATTATTGTATATCTTGCAGCCCTTGCTATCAAAATTTACTGTATTGCCATTTTTTATCAACTCACTGACAGACAACAAATTCGTTGTTAATTGTGGCACACAAAGTACATTTTTGACACATACCTCAATCATATCATTTCCTACTTTGCTTCTTATTTCCACATTACCAGTACATTCCACTGATGCTGTACTGTTATTGGCAACTGTGATGTCCTGCATATCAGCTGGTTTTGATCTCACATCTGACAGCCAATTTCTGTTAGGAGTTATATGTGCACTTGCTCCAGAATCCACATACCAGTCCTGGAGGTTGAAGTGACCACTCATGAATATTGCACTGTACACATGCTTTTTATCCATGTGGTCTCTCTTGCTTTCCTTTTCTTTGGATTTTTCAGGACACTGATAAGCAAAATGTCCTTTACAATGACACTTGAAGCAAGTCACATCCTTTTTCTTCTTGCTGGAGGACAAACTATCTGGTTTTCTTTTGAATTTCGCAGAAAACACTCCCTTCACAGTTGTATCACTCTCCATGTCTAGAAGCTTGGTCTTTATCTTGTCTGTTGTTATGGCTATGCCTGAATGTTCAATAGCCATAATCATTGGCTCGTATTTTTCAGGTAAACCAGCTAGGAGTAAACTTCCAACCCAACCATCATCTATGGCAAAACCAGTATTCTTCAGTTTACTAGCTGTTTCTACCATTTTTGTCACATATTTGCCCATAGAATCACAATTCTCTCTACGAATATTTATCAGTGACCTCAACAGGTTGATCTTCCGGGTAAATCCACTGTCATCATATAATGACTTCAATTTTTCCCATAAACCTTTTGCATCCGTAGTATCTTTTATATGCACAAAGAGACTAGAATCGATGGTCAAAATTATCTTTGATCTGGCCTGAGCAATCTTTGTAGCGTCCTTTTCGGTTCCAAGAATGCACGTTTCTTGACCTTCCAAGATCAAATAATTTTCGACGGCGAAACACCACTCATCATAGTTTTCTCGGCCACGTAGCTTTGGCACACTGCCAAGGAAACTTGTCGACATTTCGTACACAACTTTATACAGTCAGACAACGATATTTTCAATTAATATACTGCGGCGCTGGGCCCATAACCTATTAGAAATAAAGAAACACACGTTCTCAGAAATGAACAACTATCGGCCATATTTATTGACTAAAAAAACAAAACGGAACTCTTCTTACCAACCAATATAAAACTTATATCTTCACAATACAACGCGACCCCTATTGGTCGATAATAAATCATAAGTATACCAATGTATAAAGTTTAATGTGATTCCCATAGATGACGCAGCATCCTAGAATCTAGATAATTTAAAGCTTAGTGATTTTCAACAGATTATTTCGTATTTTGACGCGCTGATTCCGAAAATGGGGTCATTTGTCCTTTTCCGGCGAATTTAATTTTCAAAATTTTGCCCGAAATTGAGCAAAGGCTGGGGTCATTTGAACTCGTAGAGCTTCAGGAAGCTGAGAAAATCGCGAAAAACCAATCGAAAAAATTTTAAAATCGGTTTTTTGACTTCAGCATATAGTGAATATTACGTATTTTGACGCGCTGATTCCGAAAATGGGGTCATTTGAACTCGTAGAGCTTCAGGAAGCTGAGAAAATCGCGAAAAATCAATTGGAAAATTTCAAAATCGGTTTTTTGACTTCAGCATATATTGATTCTTACGTATTCTGCGCGCTGATTCCGAAAGTGGGGTCATTTGAACTCGTAGAGCTTCAGGAAGCTGAAAAAATCGCGAAAAAACAATCGGAAAATTTCAAAATCGGTTTTTCGACTTTGGTATATAGTGATTCCTACATATTTTGACGCGTTGATTCCAAAAATGAGGTCACACGAACTCGTAGAGCTTCAGGAAGCTGAGAAAATCGCGAAAAACCAATCGAAAAATTTCAAAATCAGTTTTTTGACTTCAGCATATAGTGATTCTTACGTATTTTGACGCGCTGATTCCGAAAAAGGAGTCATTCCAACTCGTAGAGCTTCAGGAAGCTGATAAAATCGCGAAAAACCAATCGGAAAATTTCAAAATCGGTTTTTCGACTTAGTATAGAGTGATTCTTACGTATTTTGACGCGCTGATTCCGAAATTGGGGTCATTCGAACTCGTGGAGCTTCAAGAAGCTGGGGAAAACGAAAAAAACCAATCGGAAAATTTCAAAATCGGTTTTTTGACTCAAGTATATAGTGATTCTCACTTATTTTGACGCGCTGATTCCAAAAATGGGGTCATTTGAACTTGTAGAACTTCAGGAAGCTGAGAAAATCGCGAGAAACCAATCGGAAAATTTCAAAATCAGTTTTTTGACTTCAGCATATAGTGATTCTCACGTATTCTGACGCGCTGATTCCGAAATTGGGGTCATTCGAACTCGTGGAGCTTCAAGAAGCTGAGGAAATCGCGAAAAACCAATCGGAAAATTTCAAAATCAGTTTTTTGACTTCAGCATATAGTGATTCTTACGTATTTTGACGCGCTGATTCCGAAAAAGGAGTCATTTCAACTCGTAGAGCTTCAGGAAGCTGATAAAATCGCGAAAAACCAATCGGAAAATTTCAAAATCGGTTTTTCGACTTAGTATAGAGTGATTCTTACGTATTTTGACGCGCTGATTTCGAAATTGGGGTCATTCGAACTCGTGGAGCTTCAAGAAGCTGGGGAAAACGAAAAAAACCAATCGGAAAATTTCAAAATCGGTTTTTTGACTCAAGTATATAGTGATTCTCACTTATCTTGACGCGCTGATTCCAAAAATGGGGTCATTTGAACTTGTAGAGCTTCAGGAAGCTGAGGAAATCGCGAGAAACCAATCGGAAAATTTCAAAATCAGTTTTTTGACTTCAGCATATATTGATTCTTACGTATTTTGCGCGCTGATTCCGAAAATGGGGTCATTTGAACTCGTAGAGCTTCAGGAAGCTGGGAAAATCGCGAAAAATCAATAGGAAAATTTCAAAATCGGTTTTTCGACTTTGGTATATAGTGATTCCTACATATTCTGACGCGTTGATTCCAAAAATGAGGTCATTCGAACTCGTAGAGCTTCAGGAAGCTGAGAAAATCGCGAAAAACCAATCGGCAAATCTCAAAATCAGTTTTTTGACTTCAGCATATAGTGATTCTTACGTATTTTGACGCGCTGATTCCGAAAAAGGAGTCATTCTAACTCGTAGAGCTTCAGGAAGCTGATAAAATCGCGGAAAACCAATCGGAAATTTTTTAAAATCGGTTTTTCGACTTCGGTATATAGTGATTCTCACGTATTTTGACGCGCTGATTCCGAAAATGGGGCCATTTGAACTCGTAGAGCTTCAGGAAGAAAATCGCGAAAAACCAATCGAAAAATTTCAAAATCGGTTTTTCGACTTTAGTATATAGTGATTCCTACGTATTTTGACGCGTCGATTCCGAAAATGGGGTCATTTGAACTCGTAGAGCTTCAGGAAGCTGAGAAAATCGCGAAAAATCAATAGGAAAATTTCAAAATCGGTTTTTCGACTATGGTATATAGTGATTCCTACATATTCTGACGCGTTGATTCCAAAAATGAGGTCATTCGAACTCGTAGAGCTTCAGGAAGCTGAGAAAATCGCGAAAAACCAATCGGCAAATTTCAAAATCAGTTTTTTGACGTCAGCATATAGTGATTCTTACGTATTTTGACGCGCTGATTCCGAAAAAGGAGTCATTCCAACTCGTAGAGCTTCAGGAAGCTGATAAAATCGCGAAAAACCAATCGGAAAATTTCAAAATCGGTTTTTCGACTTAGTATAGAGTGATTCTTACGTATTTTGACGCGCTGATTCCGAAATTGGGGTCATTCGAACTCGTGGAGCTTCAAGAAGCTGGGGAAAACGAAAAAAACCAATCGGAAAATTTCAAAATCGGTTTTTTGACTCAAGTATATAGTGATTCTCACTTATTTTGACGCGCTGATTCCAAAAATTGGGTCATTTGAACTTGTAGAACTTCAGGAAGCTGAGAAAATCGCGAGAAACCAATCGGAAAATTTCAAAATCAGTTTTTTGACTTCAGCATATAGTGATTCTCACGTATTCTGACGCGCTGATTCCGAAATTGGGGTCATTCGAACTCGTGGAGCTTCAAGAAGCTGAGGAAATCGCGAAAAACCAATCGGAAAATTTCAAAATCAGTTTTTTGACTTCAGCATATAGTGATTCTTACGTATTTTGACGCGCTGATTCCGAAAAAGGAGTCATTTCAACTCGTAGAGCTTCAGGAAGCTGATAAAATCGCGAAAAACCAATCGGAAAATTTCAAAATCGGTTTTTCGACTTAGTATAGAGTGATTCTTACGTATTTTGACGCGCTGATTTCGAAATTGGGGTCATTCGAACTCGTGGAGCTTCAAGAAGCTGGGGAAAACGAAAAAAACCAATCGGAAAATTTCAAAATCGGTTTTTTGACTCAAGTATATAGTGATTCTCACTTATCTTGACGCGCTGATTCCAAAAATGGGGTCATTTGAACTCGTAGAGCTCCAGGAAGCTGAGAAAATCGCGAAAAATCAATAGGAAAATTTCAAAATCCGTTTTTTGACTTCAGCATATATTGATTCTTACGTATTTTGCGCGCTGATTCCGAAAATGGGGTCATTTGAACTCGTAGAGCTTCAGGAAGCTGAGAAAATCGCGAAAAATCAATAGGAAAATTTCAAAATCGGTTTTTCGACTTTGGTATATAGTGATTCCTACATATTCTGACGCGTTGATTCCAAAAATGAGGTCATTCGAACTCGTAGAGCTTCAGGAAGCTGAGAAAATCGCGAAAAACCAATCGGCAAATTTCAAAATCAGTTTTTTGACTTCAGCATATAGTGATTCTTACGTATTTTGACGCGCTGATTCCGAAAAAGGAGTCATTCCAACTCGTAGAGCTTCAGGAAGCTGATAAAATTGCGAAAAACCAATCGGAAAATTTCAAAATCGGTTTTTCGACTTAGTATAGAGTGATTCTTACGAACTTTGACGCGCTGATTCCGAAATTGGGGTCATTCGAACTCGTGGAGCTTCAAGAAGCTGGGGAAAACGAAAAAAACCAATCGGAAAATTTCAAAATCGGTTTTTTGACTCAAGTATATAGTGATTCTTACGTATTTTGACGCGCTGATTCCGAAAAAGGAGTCATTTCAACTCGTAGAGCTTCAGGAAGCTGATAAAATCGCGAAAAACCAATCGGAAAATTTCAAAATCGGTTTTTCGACTTAGTATAGAGTGATTCTTACGTATTTTGACGCGCTGATTTCGAAATTGGGGTCATTCGAACTCGTGGAGCTTCAAGAAGCTGAGGAAATCGCGAAAAATCAATAGGAAAATTTCAAAATCGGTTTTTCGACTTTGGTATATAGTGATTCCTACATATTCTGACGCGTTGATTCCAAAAATGAGGTCATTCGAACTCGTAGAGCTTCAGGAAGCTGAGAAAATCGCGAAAAACCAATCGGCAAATCTCAAAATCAGTTTTTTGACTTCAGCATATAGTGATTCTTACGTATTTTGACGCGCTGATTCCGAAAAAGGAGTCATTCTAACTCGTAGAGCTTCAGGAAGCTGATAAAATCGCGGAAAACCAATCGGAAATTTTTTAAAATCGGTTTTTCGACTTCGGTATATAGTGATTCTCACGTATTTTGACGCGCTGATTCCGAAAATGGGGCCATTTGAACTCGTAGAGCTTCAGAAAGAAAATCGCGAAAAACCAATCGAAAAATTTCAAAATCGGTTTTTCGACTTTAGTATATAGTGATTCCTACGTATTTTGACGCGTTGATTCCGAAAATGGGGTCATTTGAACTCGTAGAGCTTCAGGAAGCTGAGAAAATCGCGAAAAATCAATAGGAAAATTTCAAAATCGGTTTTTCGACTATGGTATATAGTGATTCCTACATATTCTGACGCGTTGATTCCAAAAATGAGGTCATTCGAACTCGTAGAGCATCAGGAAGCTGAGAAAATCGCGAGAAACCAATCGGCAAATTTCAAAATCAGTTTTTTGACTTCAGCATATAGTGATTCTTACGTATTTTGACGCGCTGATTCCGAAAAAGGAGTCATTCCAACTCGTAGAGCTTCAGGAAGCTGATAAAATCGCGAAAAACCAATCGGAAAATTTCAAAATCGGTTTTTCGACTTAGTATAGAGTGATTCTTACGTATTTTGACGCGCTGAATCCGAAATTGGGGTCATTCGAACTCGTGGAGCTTCAAGAAGCTGGGGAAAACGAAAAAAACCAATCGGAAAATTTCAAAATCGGTTTTTTGACTCAAGTATATAGTGATTCTCACTTATTTTGACGCGCTGATTCCAAAAATGGGGTCATTTGAACTTGTAGAACTTCAGGAAGCTGAGAAAATCGCGAGAAACCAATCGGAAAATTTCAAAATCAGTTTTTTGACTTCAGCATATAGTGATTCTCACGTATTCTGACGCGCTGATTCCGAAATTGGGGTCATTCGAACTCGTGGAGCTTCAAGAAGCTGAGGAAATCGCGAAAAACCAATCGGAAAATTTCAAAATCAGTTTTTTGACTTCAGCATATAGTGATTCTTACGTATTTTGACGCGCTGATTCCGAAAAAGGAGTCATTTCAACTCGTAGAGCTTCAGGAAGCTGATAAAATCGCGAAAAACCAATCGGAAAATTTCAAAATCGGTTTTTCGACTTAGTATAGAGTGATTCTTACGTATTTTGACGCGCTGATTTCGAAATTGGGGTCATTCGAACTCGTGGAGCTTCAAGAAGCTGGGGAAAACGAAAAAAACCAATCGGAAAATTTCAAAATCGGTTTTTTGACTCAAGTATATAGTGATTCTCACTTATCTTGACGCGCTGATTCCAAAAATGGGGTCATTTGAACTTGTAGAGCTTCAGGAAGCTGAGGAAATCGCGAGAAACCAATCGGTAAATTTCAAAATCAGTTTTTTGACTTCAGCATATATTGATTCTTACGTATTTTGCGCGCTGATTCCGAAAATGGGGTCATTTGAACTCGTAGAGCTTCAGGAAGCTGAGAAAATCGCGAAAAATCAATCGGCAAATTTCAAAATCAGTTTTTTGACTTCAGCATATAGTGATTCTTACGTATTTTGACGCGCTGATTCCGAAAAAGGAGTCAATCTAACTCGTAGAGCTTCAGGAAGCTGATAAAATCGCGGAAAACCAATCGGAAATTTTTTAAAATCGGTTTTTCGACTTCGGTATATAGTGATTCTCACGTATTTTGACGCGCTGATTCCGAAAATGGGGCCATTTGAACTCGTAGAGCTTCAGGAAGAAAATCGCGAAAAACCAATCGAAAAATTTCAAAATCGGTTTTTCGACTTTAGTATATAGTGATTCCTACGTATTTTGACGCGTTGATTCCGAAAATGGAGTCATTTGAACTCGTAGAGCTTCAGGAAGCTGAGAAAATTGCGAAAAACCAATCGGAAAATTTCAAAATCGGTTTTTCGACTTGAATATATAGTGATTATTTCGTATTTTGACGCGCTGATTCCGAAAATGGGGTCATTTGTCCTTTTCCGGCGAATTTGAGTTTCAAAATTTTGCCCGAAATTGAGCAAAGGGTACCCCCTTTCGATTTTTTCGAAAATTTCAAAGTTCATTTTTCGATTTCAGTACATAGTGATTCTTATGTATTTCGACGCGCTGATTCCGAAAATGGGGTCATTTGAACTCGTAGAGCTTCAGGAAGCTGATAAAATCGCGAAAAACCAATCGGAAAATTTCAAAATAGGTTTTTCGACTTCAGTATATAGTGATTCTTACGTATTTTGACGCGCTGATTCCGAAAATGGGGTCACTTGAACTCGTAGAGCTCCAGGAAGCTGTGAAAATCGCGAAAAACCAATTGGAAAATTTCAAAATCGGTTTTTCGACTTGAATATATAGTGATTCTTTCGTATTTTGACGCGCTGATTCCGAAAATGGGGTGATTTGTCCTCCTTCGGCGAATTTGATTTTCAAAATTTTGCCCTTCTCGATTTTTTCGAAAATTTCAAAGTTCATTATTCGACTTCAGTATATAGTGATCCCTATATATTTTGACGCGCTGATTCCGAAAATGGGGTCATTTGAACTCGTACAGCTTCAGGAAGCTGAGAAAATCGCGAAAAACCAATCGGAAAATATCAAAATCGGTTTTTCCACTTCAGCATATAGTGATTCTTACGTATTTTGACGCGCTGATTCATTTGTCCTTTTCCAACGAATTTGATTTTCAAAATTTCAGTATTCAGTGTTCTTTATGTATTTTGACGCGCTAATTCCGAAAATGGGGTCATTTGAACTCGTAGAGCTTCAGGAAGCTGAGAAAATCGCGAAAAACCAATTGGAAAATTTCAAAATCGGTTTTTCCACTTCAGCATATAGTGATTCTCACGTATTTTGACTCGCTGATTCCGAAAATGGGGTCATTTGAACTCGTAGAGCTTCAGGAAGCTGAGAAAATCGCGAAAAACCAATCGGAAAATTTCAAAATCTGTTTTTTCACTTCAGCATATAGTGATTCTCACGTATTTTGACGCGCTGATTCATATATCCTTTTCCAGCGAATTTGATTTTCAAAATTTTGCCCGAAATTGAGCAGAGGGTACACCCTCTCGATTTCTTCGAAAATTTCAAAGCTCATTTTTCGACTTTAGTATTCAGTGTTTTTTATGTATTTTGACGAGCTGATTCCGAAAATGGGGTCATACGAACTCGTAGAGCTTCAGGAAGCTGAGAAAATCGCGAAAAACCAATCGGAAATTTTTCAAAATCGGTTTTTCGACTTCGGTATATAGTGATTCTCACGTATTTTGTCGCGCTGATTCCGAAAATGGGATCATTTGATTTCGTAGAGCTTGAGGAAGCTGAGAAAATCGAGAAAAACCAATAGGAAAATTTCAAAATCGGTTTTTCGACTTCAGTATATAGTGATTTTTACGTATTTTGGCGCTGATTCATTTGTCCTTTCCCAGCGAATTTGATTTTCAAAATTTTGCCCGAAATAGAGCAGAGGGTACCCCCTCTCGATTTTTTCGAAAATTTCAAAGTTCATTTTTCGACTTTGGTATATAGTGTTTCTTATGTATTTTGACGCGCTGATTCCGAAAGTGGGGTTATTCGAACTCGTAGAGCCTCAGGAAGCTGAGAAAATCGCGAAAAACCAATCGGAAATTTTTCAAAATCGGTTTTTCGACTTCAGTATATAGTGATTCTTACGTATTTTGACGCACTGATTCCGAAAATGGGGTCATTTGAACTCGAAGAGCTTCAGGAAGCTGAGAAAATCGCGAAAAACCAATCGGAAAATTTCAAAATCGGTTTTTTCACTTCAGCATATAGTGATTCTTACGTATTTTGACGCGCTGATTCATTTATCCTCTTCCAGCGAATTTGATTTTCAAAATTTTGCCCGAAATTGAGCAGAGGGTATCCCCTCTCGATTTTTTCGAAAATTTCAAAGTTCATTTTTCGACTTCGATATATAGTGATTCTTACGTATTTTTACGCGCTGATTCCGAAAATGGGGTCATTTGATTTCGTAGAGCTTCAGGAAGCTGAGAAAATCGAGAAAAACCAATTGGAAAATTTCAAACTCGTTTTTTCCACTTCAGCATATAGTGATTCTTACGTATTTTGACTCGCTGATTCCGAAAATGGGGTCATTTGAACTCGTAGAGCTTCAGGAAGCTGAGAAAATCGCGAAAAACCAATCGGAAAATTTCAAAATCTGTTTTTTCACTTCAGCATAAAGTGATTCTTACGTATATTGACGCGCTGATTCATTTATCCTTTTCCAGCGAATTTGATTTTCAAAATTCTGCCCGAAATTGAGCAGAGGGTACACCCTCTCGATTACTCCGAAAATTTCAAAGCTCATTTTTCGACTTTAGTATTCAGTGTTTTTTATGTATTTTGACGCGCTGATTCCGAAAATTGGGTCATTTGAACTCGTAGAGCTTCAGGAAGCTGAGAAAATCGCGAAAAACCAATTGGAAAATTTCAAAATCGGTTTTTCCACTTCGGCATATAGTGATTCTTACGTATTTTGACTCGCTGATTCCGAAAATGGGGTCATTTGAACTCGTAGAGCTTCAGGAAGCTGAGAAAATCGCGAAAAACCAATCGGAAAATTTCAAAATCTGTTTTTTCACTTCAGCATATAGTGATTCTCGCGTATTTTGACGCGCTGATTGATTTGTCCTTTCCCAGCGAATTTGATTTTCAAAATTTTGCCCGAAAAAGAGCAGAGGGTACCCCCTCACGATTTTTTCGAAAATTTCAAAGTTCATCTTTCGACTTTGGTATATAGTGTTTCTTATGTATTTTGACGCGCTGATTCTGAAAGTGGGGTTATTCGAACTCGTAGAGCCTCAGGAAGCTGAGAAAATCGCGAAAAACCAATCGGAAATTTCTCAAAATCGGTTTTTCGACTTCGGTATATAGTGATTCTTACGTATTTTGACGCGCTGATTCCGAAAATGGGGTCATTTGACTTCGTAGAGCTTTAGGAAGCTGAGAAAATCGAGAAAAACCAATCGGAAAATTTCAAAATCGGTTTTTCGACTTCAGTATATAATGATTCTTACGTATTTTGACGCGCTGATTAATTTGTCCTTTCCCAGCGAATTTGATTTTCAAAATTTTGCCCGAAATAGAGCAGAGGGTACCCCCTCTCGATTTTTTCGAAAATTTCATAGTTCATTTTTCGACTTTGGTATATAGTGTTTCTTATGTATTTTGACGCGCTGATTCCGGAAGTGGGGTTATTCGAACTCGTAGAGCCTCAGGAAGCTGAGAAAATCGCGAAAAACCAATCGGAAATTTTTCAAAATCGGTTTTTCGACTTCGGTATATAGTGATTCTTACGTATTTTGACGCGCTGATTCCGAAAATGGGGTCATTTGAACTCGAAGAGCTTCAGGAAGCTGAGAAAATCGCGAAAAACCAATCGAAAAATTTCAAAATCGGTTTTTTCACTTCAGCATATAGTGATTCTTACGTATTTTGACGCGCTGATTCATTTATCCTTTTCCAGCGAATTTGATTTTCAAAATTTTGCCCGAAATTGAGCAGAGGGTTCCCCCTCTCGATTTTTTCGAAAATTTCAAAGTTCATTTTTCGACTTCGGTATATAGTGATTCTTACGTATTTTCACGCGCTGATTCCGAAAATGGGGTCATTTGAACTCGTAGAGCTTCAGGAAGCTGAGAAAATCGCGAAAAACCAATCGGAAAATTTCAAAATCTGTTTTTTCACTTCAGCATATAGTGATTCTTACGTATTTTGACGCGCTGATTCATTTGTCCTTTCCCAGCGAATTTGATTTTCAAAATTTTGCCCGAAAAAGAGCAGAGGATACCCCCTCACGATTCTTTCGAAAATTTCAAAGTTCATCTTTCGACTTTGGTATATAGTGTTTCTTATGTATTTTGACGCGCTGATTCCGAAAGTGGGGTTATTCGAACTCGTAGAGCCTCAGGAAGCTGAGAAAATCGCGAAAAACCAATCGAAAATTTTTCAAAATCGGTTTTTCGACTTCGGTATATAGTGATTCTCACGTATTTTGACGCGCTGATTCCGAAAATGGGGTCATTTGACTTCGTAGAGCTTTAGGAAGCTGAGAAAATCGAGAAAAACCAATCGGAAAATTTCAAAATCGGTTTTTCGACTTCAGTATATAGTGATTCTTACGTATTTTGACGCGCTGATTCCGAAAATGGGGTCATTCGAACTCGTAGAGCTTCAGGAAGCTGAGAAAATCGCGAAAATCCAATCGGAAATTTTTCAAAATCGGTTTTTCGACTTCGGTATATAGTGATTCTCACGTATTTTGACGCGCTGATTCCGAAAATGGGATCATTTGATTTCGTAGAGCTTCAGGAAGCTGAGAAAATCGAGAAAAACCAATAGGAAAATTTCAAAATCGGTTTTTCGACTTCAGTATATAGTGATTCTTACGTATTTTGACGCGCTGATTCATTTGTCCTTTCCCAGCGAATTTGATTTTCAAAATTTTGCCCGAAATAGAGCAGAGGGTACCCCCTATCGATTTTTTCGAAAATTTCAAAGTTCATTTTTCGACTTCAGTATTCATTGTTTTTTATGTATTTTGACGCGCTGATTCCGAAAATGGGGTCATTTGAACTCGTAGAGCTTCAGGAAGCTGAGAAAATCGCGAAAAACCAATTGGAAAATTTGAAAATCGGTTTTTTGACTTCAGCAGATAGTGATTCTTACGTATTTTGACGCGCTGATTCCGAAAATGGGGTCACTTGAACTCGTAGAGCTCCAGGAAGCTGAGAAAATCGCGAAAAATCAATTGGAAAATTTCAAAATCGGTTTTTCGACTTGAATATATAGTGATTCTTTCGTATTTTGACGCGCTGATCCCGAAAATGGGGTGATTTGTCCTCTTTCGGCGAATTTGATTTTCAAAATTTTGCCCTTCTCGATATTTTCGAAAATTTCAAAGTTCATTATTCGACTTCAGTATATAGTGATTCTTATATATTTTGACGCGCTGATTCCGAGAATGGGGTCATTTGAACTCGTACAGCTTCAGAAAGCTGAGAAAATCGCGAAAAACCAATCGGAAAATATCAAAATCGGTTTTTCCACTTCAGCATATAGTGATTCTTACGTATTTTGACGCGCTGATTCATTTGTCCTTTTCCAGCGAATTTGATTTTCAAAATTTTGCCCGAAATTGAGCAGAGGGTACCCCCTCTCGATTCTTTCGAAAATTTCATAGTTCATTTTTCGACTTTGATATATAGTGTTTCTTATGTATTTTGACGTGCTGATTCCGAAAATGGTCATTTGAACTCGAAGAGCTTCAGGAAGCTGAGAAAATCGCGAAAAACCAATCGGAAAATTTCAAAATCGGTTTTTTCACTACAGCATATAGTGATTCTTACGTATTTTGACGCGCTGATTCCGAAAATGGGGTCATTTGAACTCGTAGAGCTTCAGGAAGCTGAGAAAATCGCGAAAAACCAATCGGAAAATTTCAAAATCTGTTTTTTCACTTCAGCATAAAGTGATTCTTACGTATATTGACTCGCTGATTCCGAAAATGGGGTCATTTGAACTCGTAGAGCTTCAGGAAGCTGAGAAAATCGCGAAAAACCAATCGGAAAATTTCAAAATCTGTTTTTTCACTTCAGCATAAAGTGATTCTTACGTATATTGACGCGCTGATTCATTTATCCTTTTCCAGCGAATTTGATTTTCAAAATTCTGCCCGAAATTGAGCAGAGGGTACACCCTCTCGATTACTCCGAAAATTTCAAAGCTCATTTTTCGACTTTAGTATTCAGTGTTTTTTATGTATTTTGACGCGCTGATTCCGAAAATGGGGTCATTTGAACTCGTAGAGCTTCAGGAAGCTGAGAAAATCGCGAAAAACCAATTGGAAAATTTCAAAATCGGTTTTTCCACTTCGGCATATAGTGATTCTTACGTATTTTGACTCGCTGATTCCGAAAATGGGGTCATTTGAACTCGTAGAGCTTCAGGAAGCTGAGAAAATCGCGAAAAACCAATCGGAAAATTTCAAAATCTGTTTTTTCACTTCAGCATATAGTGATTCTCGCGTATTTTGACGCGCTGATTGATTTGTCCTTTCCCAGCGAATTTGATTTTCAAAATTTTGCCCGAAAAAGAGCAGAGGGTACCCCCTCACGATTTTTTCGAAAATTTCAAAGTTCATCTTTCGACTTTGGTATATAGTGTTTCTTATGTATTTTGACGCGCTGATTCTGAAAGTGGGGTTATTCGAACTCGTAGAGCCTCAGGAAGCTGAGAAAATCGCGAAAAAACAATCGGAAATTTCTCAAAATCGGTTTTTCGACTTCGGTATATAGTGATTCTTACGTATTTTGACGCGCTGATTCCGAAAATGGGGTCATTTGACTTCGTAGAGCTTTAGGAAGCTGAGAAAATCGAGAAAAACCAATCGGAAAATTTCAAAATCGGTTTTTCGACTTCAGTATATAGTGATTCTTACGTATTTTGACGCGCTGATTAATTTGTCCTTTCCCAGCGAATTTGATTTTCAAAATTTTGCCCGAAATAGAGCAGAGGGTACCCCCTCTCGATTTTTTCGAAAATTTCATAGTTCATTTTTCGACTTTGGTATATAGTGTTTCTTATGTATTTTGACGCGCTGATTCCGGAAGTGGGGTTATTCGAACTCGTAGAGCCTCAGGAAGCTGAGAAAATCGCGAAAAACCAATCGGAAATTTTTCAAAATCGGTTTTTCGACTTCGGTATATAGTGATTCTTACGTATTTTGACGCGCTGATTCCGAAAATGGGGTCATTTGAACTCGAAGAGCTTCAGGAAGCTGAGAAAATCGCGAAAAACCAATCGAAAAATTTCAAAATCGGTTTTTTCACTTCAGCATATAGTGATTCTTACGTATTTTGACGCGCTGATTCATTTATCCTTTTCCAGCGAATTTGATTTTCAAAATTTTGCCCGAAATTGAGCAGAGGGTTCCCCCTCTCGATTTTTTCGAAAATTTCAAAGTTCATTTTTCGACTTCGGTATATAGTGATTCTTACGTATTTTCACGCGCTGATTCCGAAAATGGGGTCATTTGAACTCGAAGAGCTTCAGGAAGCTGAGAAAATCGCGAAAAACCAATCGAAAAATTTCAAAATCGGTTTTTTCACTTCAGCATATAGTGATTCTTACGTATTTTGACGCGCTGATTCATTTATCCTTTTCCAGCGAATTTGATTTTCAAAATTTTGCCCGAAATTGAGCAGAGGGTTCCCCCTCTCGATTTTTTCGAAAATTTCAAAGTTCATTTTTCGACTTCGGTATATAGTGATTCTTACGTATTTTCACGCGCTGATTCCGAAAATGGGGTCATTTGAACTCGTAGAGCTTCAGGAAGCTGAGAAAATCGCGAAAATCCAATCGGAAAATTTCAAAATCTGTTTTTTCACTTCAGCATATAGTGATTCTTACGTATTTTGACGCGCTGATTCATTTGTCCTTTCCCAGCGAATTTGATTTTCAAAATTTTGCCCGAAAAAGAGCAGAGGATACCCCCTCACGATTCTTTCGAAAATTTCAAAGTTCATCTTTCGACTTTGGTATATAGTGTTTCTTATGTATTTTGACGCGCTGATTCCGAAAGTGGGGTTATTCGAACTCGTAGAGCCTCAGGAAGCTGAGAAAATCGCGAAAAACCAATCGAAAATTTTTCAAAATCGGTTTTTCGACTTCGGTATATAGTGATTCTCACGTATTTTGACGCGCTGATTCCGAAAATGGGGTCATTTGACTTCGTAGAGCTTTAGGAAGCTGAGAAAATCGAGAAAAACCAATCGGAAAATTTCAAAATCGGTTTTTCGACTTCAGTATATAGTGATTCTTACGTATTTTGACGCGCTGATTCCGAAAATGGGGTCATTCGAACTCGTAGAGCTTCAGGAAGCTGAGAAAATCGCGAAAATCCAATCGGAAATTTTTCAAAATCGGTTTTTCGACTTCGGTATATAGTGATTCTCACGTATTTTGACGCGCTGATTCCGAAAATGGGATCATTTGATTTCGTAGAGCTTCAGGAAGCTGAGAAAATCGAGAAAAACCAATAGGAAAATTTCAAAATCGGTTTTTCGACTTCAGTATATAGTGATTCTTACGTATTTTGACGCGCTGATTCATTTGTCCTTTCCCAGCGAATTTGATTTTCAAAATTTTGCCCGAAATAGAGCAGAGGGTACCCCCTATCGATTTTTTCGAAAATTTCAAAGTTCATTTTTCGACTTCAGTATTCATTGTTTTTTATGTATTTTGACGCGCTGATTCCGAAAATGGGGTCATTTGAACTCGTAGAGCTTCAGGAAGCTGAGAAAATCGCGAAAAACCAATTGGAAAATTTGAAAATCGGTTTTTTGACTTCAGCAGATAGTGATTCTTACGTATTTTGACGCGCTGATTCCGAAAATGGGGTCACTTGAACTCGTAGAGCTCCAGGAAGCTGAGAAAATCGCGAAAAATCAATTGGAAAATTTCAAAATCGGTTTTTCGACTTGAATATATAGTGATTCTTTCGTATTTTGACGCGCTGATCCCGAAAATGGGGTGATTTGTCCTCTTTCGGCGAATTTGATTTTCAAAATTTTGCCCTTCTCGATATTTTCGAAAATTTCAAAGTTCATTATTCGACTTCAGTATATAGTGATTCTTATATATTTTGACGCGCTGATTCCGAGAATGGGGTCATTTGAACTCGTACAGCTTCAGAAAGCTGAGAAAATCGCGAAAAACCAATCGGAAAATATCAAAATCGGTTTTTCCACTTCAGCATATAGTGATTCTTACGTATTTTGACGCGCTGATTCATTTGTCCTTTTCCAGCGAATTTGATTTTCAAAATTTTGCCCGAAATTGAGCAGAGGGTACCCCCTCTCGATTCTTTCGAAAATTTCATAGTTCATTTTTCGACTTTGATATATAGTGTTTCTTATGTATTTTGACGTGCTGATTCCGAAAATGGTCATTTGAACTCGAAGAGCTTCAGGAAGCTGAGAAAATCGCGAAAAACCAATCGGAAAATTTCAAAATCGGTTTTTTCACTACAGCATATAGTGATTCTTACGTATTTTGACGCGCTGATTCCGAAAATGGGGTCATTTGAACTCGTAGAGCTTCAGGAAGCTGAGAAAATCGCGAAAAACCAATCGGAAAATTTCAAAATCTGTTTTTTCACTTCAGCATAAAGTGATTCTTACGTATATTGACTCGCTGATTCCGAAAATGGGGTCATTTGAACTCGTAGAGCTTCAGGAAGCTGAGAAAATCGCGAAAAACCAATCGGAAAATTTCAAAATCTGTTTTTTCACTTCAGCATAAAGTGATTCTTACGTATATTGACGCGCTGATTCATTTATCCTTTTCCAGCGAATTTGATTTTCAAAATTCTGCCCGAAATTGAGCAGAGGGTACACCCTCTCGATTACTCCGAAAATTTCAAAGCTCATTTTTCGACTTTAGTATTCAGTGTTTTTTATGTATTTTGACGCGCTGATTCCGAAAATGGGGTCATTTGAACTCGTAGAGCTTCAGGAAGCTGAGAAAATCGCGAAAAACCAATTGGAAAATTTCAAAATCGGTTTTTCCACTTCGGCATATAGTGATTCTTACGTATTTTGACTCGCTGATTCCGAAAATGGGGTCATTTGAACTCGTAGAGCTTCAGGAAGCTGAGAAAATCGCGAAAAACCAATCGGAAAATTTCAAAATCTGTTTTTTCACTTCAGCATATAGTGATTCTCGCGTATTTTGACGCGCTGATTGATTTGTCCTTTCCCAGCGAATTTGATTTTCAAAATTTTGCCCGAAAAAGAGCAGAGGGTACCCCCTCACGATTTTTTCGAAAATTTCAAAGTTCATCTTTCGACTTTGGTATATAGTGTTTCTTATGTATTTTGACGCGCTGATTCTGAAAGTGGGGTTATTCGAACTCGTAGAGCCTCAGGAAGCTGAGAAAATCGCGAAAAAACAATCGGAAATTTCTCAAAATCGGTTTTTCGACTTCGGTATATAGTGATTCTTACGTATTTTGACGCGCTGATTCCGAAAATGGGGTCATTTGACTTCGTAGAGCTTTAGGAAGCTGAGAAAATCGAGAAAAACCAATCGGAAAATTTCAAAATCGGTTTTTCGACTTCAGTATATAGTGATTCTTACGTATTTTGACGCGCTGATTAATTTGTCCTTTCCCAGCGAATTTGATTTTCAAAATTTTGCCCGAAATAGAGCAGAGGGTACCCCCTCTCGATTTTTTCGAAAATTTCATAGTTCATTTTTCGACTTTGGTATATAGTGTTTCTTATGTATTTTGACGCGCTGATTCCGGAAGTGGGGTTATTCGAACTCGTAGAGCCTCAGGAAGCTGAGAAAATCGCGAAAAACCAATCGGAAATTTTTCAAAATCGGTTTTTCGACTTCGGTATATAGTGATTCTTACGTATTTTGACGCGCTGATTCCGAAAATGGGGTCATTTGAACTCGAAGAGCTTCAGGAAGCTGAGAAAATCGCGAAAAACCAATCGAAAAATTTCAAAATCGGTTTTTTCACTTCAGCATATAGTGATTCTTACGTATTTTGACGCGCTGATTCATTTATCCTTTTCCAGCGAATTTGATTTTCAAAATTTTGCCCGAAATTGAGCAGAGGGTTCCCCCTCTCGATTTTTTCGAAAATTTCAAAGTTCATTTTTCGACTTCGGTATATAGTGATTCTTACGTATTTTGACGCGCTGATTCCGAAAATGGGGTCATTTGAACTCGAAGAGCTTCAGGAAGCTGAGAAAATCGCGAAAAACCAATCGAAAAATTTCAAAATCGGTTTTTTCACTTCAGCATATAGTGATTCTTACGTATTTTGACGCGCTGATTCATTTATCCTTTTCCAGCGAATTTGATTTTCAAAATTTTGCCCGAAATTGAGCAGAGGGTTCCCCCTCTCGATTTTTTCGAAAATTTCAAAGTTCATTTTTCGACTTCGGTATATAGTGATTCTTACGTATTTTCACGCGCTGATTCCGAAAATGGGGTCATTTGAACTCGTAGAGCTTCGGGAAGCTGAGAAAATCGCGAAAAACCAATCGGAAAATTTCAAAATCTGTTTTTTCACTTCAGCATATAGTGATTCTTACGTATTTTGACGCGCTGATTCATTTGTCCTTTCCCAGCGAATTTGATTTTCAAAATTTTGCCCGAAATAGAGCAGAGGGTACCCCCTATCGATTTTTTCGAAAATTTCAAAGTTCATTTTTCGACTTCAGTATTCATTGTTTTTTATGTATTTTGACGCGCTGATTCCGAAAATGGGGTCATTTGAACTCGTAGAGCTTCAGGAAGCTGAGAAAATCGCGAAAAACCAATTGGAAAATTTGAAAATCGGTTTTTTGACTTCAGCAGATAGTGATTCTTACGTATTTTGACGCGCTGATTCCGAAAATGGGGTCACTTGAACTCGTAGAGCTCCAGGAAGCTGAGAAAATCGCGAAAAATCAATTGGAAAATTTCAAAATCGGTTTTTCGACTTGAATATATAGTGATTCTTTCGTATTTTGACGCGCTGATCCCGAAAATGGGGTGATTTGTCCTCTTTCGGCGAATTTGATTTTCAAAATTTTGCCCTTCTCGATATTTTCGAAAATTTCAAAGTTCATTATTCGACTTCAGTATATAGTGATTCTTATATATTTTGACGCGCTGATTCCGAGAATGGGGTCATTTGAACTCGTACAGCTTCAGAAAGCTGAGAAAATCGCGAAAAACCAATCGGAAAATATCAAAATCGGTTTTTCCACTTCAGCATATAGTGATTCTTACGTATTTTGACGCGCTGATTCATTTGTCCTTTTCCAGCGAATTTGATTTTCAAAATTTTGCCCGAAATTGAGCAGAGGGTACCCCCTCTCGATTCTTTCGAAAATTTCATAGTTCATTTTTCGACTTTGATATATAGTGTTTCTTATGTATTTTGACGTGCTGATTCCGAAAATGGTCATTTGAACTCGAAGAGCTTCAGGAAGCTGAGAAAATCGCGAAAAACCAATCGGAAAATTTCAAAATCGGTTTTTTCACTACAGCATATAGTGATTCTTACGTATTTTGACGCGCTGATTCCGAAAATGGGGTCATTTGAACTCGTAGAGCTTCAGGAAGCTGAGAAAATCGCGAAAAACCAATCGGAAAATTTCAAAATCTGTTTTTTCACTTCAGCATAAAGTGATTCTTACGTATATTGACTCGCTGATTCCGAAAATGGGGTCATTTGAACTCGTAGAGCTTCAGGAAGCTGAGAAAATCGCGAAAAACCAATCGGAAAATTTCAAAATCTGTTTTTTCACTTCAGCATAAAGTGATTCTTACGTATATTGACGCGCTGATTCATTTATCCTTTTCCAGCGAATTTGATTTTCAAAATTCTGCCCGAAATTGAGCAGAGGGTACACCCTCTCGATTACTCCGAAAATTTCAAAGCTCATTTTTCGACTTTAGTATTCAGTGTTTTTTATGTATTTTGACGCGCTGATTCCGAAAATGGGGTCATTTGAACTCGTAGAGCTTCAGGAAGCTGAGAAAATCGCGAAAAACCAATTGGAAAATTTCAAAATCGGTTTTTCCACTTCGGCATATAGTGATTCTTACGTATTTTGACTCGCTGATTCCGAAAATGGGGTCATTTGAACTCGTAGAGCTTCAGGAAGCTGAGAAAATCGCGAAAAACCAATCGGAAAATTTCAAAATCTGTTTTTTCACTTCAGCATATAGTGATTCTCGCGTATTTTGACGCGCTGATTGATTTGTCCTTTCCCAGCGAATTTGATTTTCAAAATTTTGCCCGAAAAAGAGCAGAGGGTACCCCCTCACGATTTTTTCGAAAATTTCAAAGTTCATCTTTCGACTTTGGTATATAGTGTTTCTTATGTATTTTGACGCGCTGATTCTGAAAGTGGGGTTATTCGAACTCGTAGAGCCTCAGGAAGCTGAGAAAATCGCGAAAAAACAATCGGAAATTTCTCAAAATCGGTTTTTCGACTTCGGTATATAGTGATTCTTACGTATTTTGACGCGCTGATTCCGAAAATGGGGTCATTTGACTTCGTAGAGCTTTAGGAAGCTGAGAAAATCGAGAAAAACCAATCGGAAAATTTCAAAATCGGTTTTTCGACTTCAGTATATAGTGATTCTTACGTATTTTGACGCGCTGATTAATTTGTCCTTTCCCAGCGAATTTGATTTTCAAAATTTTGCCCGAAATAGAGCAGAGGGTACCCCCTCTCGATTTTTTCGAAAATTTCATAGTTCATTTTTCGACTTTGGTATATAGTGTTTCTTATGTATTTTGACGCGCTGATTCCGGAAGTGGGGTTATTCGAACTCGTAGAGCCTCAGGAAGCTGAGAAAATCGCGAAAAACCAATCGGAAATTTTTCAAAATCGGTTTTTCGACTTCGGTATATAGTGATTCTTACGTATTTTGACGCGCTGATTCCGAAAATGGGGTCATTTGAACTCGAAGAGCTTCAGGAAGCTGAGAAAATCGCGAAAAACCAATCGAAAAATTTCAAAATCGGTTTTTTCACTTCAGCATATAGTGATTCTTACGTATTTTGACGCGCTGATTCATTTATCCTTTTCCAGCGAATTTGATTTTCAAAATTTTGCCCGAAATTGAGCAGAGGGTTCCCCCTCTCGATTTTTTCGAAAATTTCAAAGTTCATTTTTCGACTTCGGTATATAGTGATTCTTACGTATTTTGACGCGCTGATTCCGAAAATGGGGTCATTTGAACTCGAAGAGCTTCAGGAAGCTGAGAAAATCGCGAAAAACCAATCGAAAAATTTCAAAATCGGTTTTTTCACTTCAGCATATAGTGATTCTTACGTATTTTGACGCGCTGATTCATTTATCCTTTTCCAGCGAATTTGATTTTCAAAATTTTGCCCGAAATTGAGCAGAGGGTTCCCCCTCTCGATTTTTTCGAAAATTTCAAAGTTCATTTTTCGACTTCGGTATATAGTGATTCTTACGTATTTTCACGCGCTGATTCCGAAAATGGGGTCATTTGAACTCGTAGAGCTTCGGGAAGCTGAGAAAATCGCGAAAAACCAATCGGAAAATTTCAAAATCTGTTTTTTCACTTCAGCATATAGTGATTCTTACGTATTTTGACGCGCTGATTCATTTGTCCTTTCCCAGCGAATTTGATTTTCAAAATTTTGCCCGAAAAAGAGCAGAGGATACCCCCTCACGATTCTTTCGAAAATTTCAAAGTTCATCTTTCGACTTTGGTATATAGTGTTTCTTATGTATTTTGACGCGCTGATTCCGAAAGTGGGGTTATTCGAACTCGTAGAGCCTCAGGAAGCTGAGAAAATCGCGAAAAACCAATCGAAATTTTTTCAAAATCGGTTTTTCGACTTCGGTATATAGTGATTCTCACGTATTTTGACGCGCTGATTCCGAAAATGGGGTCATTTGACTTCGTAGAGCTTTAGGAAGCTGAGAAAATCGAGAAAAACCAATCGGAAAATTTCAAAATCGGTTTTTCGACTTCAGTTTATAGTGATTCTTACGTATTTTGACGCGCTGATTCCGAAAATGGGGTCATTCGAACTCGTAGAGCTTCAGGAAGCTGAGAAAATCGCGAAAATCCAATCGGAAATTTTTCAAAATCGGTTTTTCGACTTCGGTATATAGTGATTCTCACGTATTTTGACGCGCTGATTCCGAAAATGGGATCATTTGATTTCGTAGAGCTTCAGGAAGCTGAGAAAATCGAGAAAAACCAATAGGAAAATTTCAAAATCGGTTTTTCGACTTCAGTATATAGTGATTCTTACGTATTTTGACGCGCTGATTCATTTGTCCTTTCCCAGCGAATTTGATTTTCAAAATTTTGCCCGAAATAGAGCAGAGGGTACCCCCTATCGATTTTTTCGAAAATTTCAAAGTTCATTTTTCGACTTCAGTATTCATTGTTTTTTATGTATTTTGACGCGCTGATTCCGAAAATGGGGTCATTTGAACTCGTAGAGCTTCAGGAAGCTGAGAAAATCGCGAAAAACCAATTGGAAAATTTGAAAATCGGTTTTTTGACTTCAGCAGATAGTGATTCTTACGTATTTTGACGCGCTGATTCCGAAAATGGGGTCACTTGAACTCGTAGAGCTCCAGGAAGCTGAGAAAATCGCGAAAAATCAATTGGAAAATTTCAAAATCGGTTTTTCGACTTGAATATATAGTGATTCTTTCGTATTTTGACGCGCTGATCCCGAAAATGGGGTGATTTGTCCTCTTTCGGCGAATTTGATTTTCAAAATTTTGCCCTTCTCGATATTTTCGAAAATTTCAAAGTTCATTATTCGACTTCAGTATATAGTGATTCTTATATATTTTGACGCGCTGATTCCGAGAATGGGGTCATTTGAACTCGTACAGCTTCAGAAAGCTGAGAAAATCGCGAAAAACCAATCGGAAAATATCAAAATCGGTTTTTCCACTTCAGCATATAGTGATTCTTACGTATTTTGACGCGCTGATTCATTTGTCCTTTTCCAGCGAATTTGATTTTCAAAATTTTGCCCGAAATTGAGCAGAGGGTACCCCCTCTCGATTCTTTCGAAAATTTCATAGTTCATTTTTCGACTTTAATATATAGTGTTTCTTATGTATTTTGACGTGCTGATTCCGAAAATGGTCATTTGAACTCGAAGAGCTTCAGGAAGCTGAGAAAATCGCGAAAAACCAATCGGAAAATTTCAAAATCGGTTTTTTCACTACAGCATATAGTGATTCTTACGTATTTTGACGCGCTGATTCATTTATTCTTTTTCAGCGAATTTGATTTTCGAAATTTTGCCCGAAATTGAGCAGAGGGTACCCCCTCTCGATTTTTTCGAAAATTTCGAAGATAATTTTTCGACTTCAGTATTCAGTGTTTTTTATGTATTTTGACGCTATGATTCCGAAAATGGGGTCATTCGAACTCGTAGAGCTTCAGGAAGCTGAAAAAATCGCGAAAAACCAATCGGAAATTTTTTAAAATCGGTTTTTCGACTTCGGTATATAGTGATTCTCACGTATTTTGACGCGCTGATTCCGATAATGGGGTCATTTGAACTCGTAGAGCTTCAGGAAGCTGAAAAAATCGCGAAAAACCAATTGGAAAATTTCAAAATCGGTTTTCCACTTCAGCATATAGTGATTCTCACGTATTTTGACGCGCTGATTCCGAAAATGGGGTCATTTGAACTCGTAGAGCTTCAGGAAGCTGAGAAAATCGCGAAAAACCAACCGGTTTTTTCACTTCAGCATATAGTGATTCTTACGTATTTTGACGCGCTGATTCATTCATCCTTTTCCAGCGAATTTGATTTTCAAAATTTTGCCCGAAATTGAGCAGAGGGTACCCCCTCTCGATTTCTTCGAAAATTTCAAAGTTCATTTTTCGACTTCAGTATATAGTGATTCTTATATATTTTGACGCGCTGATTCCGAAAATGGGGTCATTTGAACTCGTACAGCTTCAGGAAGCTGAGAAAATCGCGAAAAACCAATCGGAAGATATCAAAATCGGTTTTTCCACTTCAGCATATAGTGATTCTTACGTATTTTGACGCGCTGATTCATTTGTCCTTTTCCAGCGAATTCGATTTTCAAAATTTTGCCCGAAATAGAGCAGAGGGTACCCCCTCTCGATTTTTTCAAAAATTTCAAAGTTCATTTTTCGACTTTAGTATATAGTGTTTCTTATGTATTTTGACGCGCTGATTCCGAAAGTGGGGTTATTTGAACTCGTAGAGCCTCACGAAGCTGAGAAAATCGCGAAAAACCAATCGGAAATTTTTCAAAATCGATTTTTCGACTTCGGTATATAGTGATTCTTACGTATTTTGACGCGCTGATTCCGAAAATGGGGTCATTTGAACTCGAAGAGCTTCAGGAATCTGAGAAAATCGCGAAAAACCAATCGGAAAATTTCAAAATCGGTTTTTTCACTTCAGCATATAGTGATTCTTACGTATTTTGACGCGCTGATTCATTTATCCTTTTGCAGCGAATTTGATTTTCAAAATTTTGCCCGAAATTGAGCAGAGGGTACCCCCTCTCGATTTTTTCGAAAATTTCAAAGTTCATTTTTCGACTTCGGTATATAGTGATTCTTACGTATTTTTACGCGCTGATTCCGAAAATGGGGTCATTTGATTTCGTAGAGCTTCAGGAAGCTGAGAAAATCGAGAAAAACCAATCGGAAAATTTCAAAATCGGATTTTTCACTTCAGCATATAGTGATTCTTACGTATTTCGACGCGCTGATTCATTTATCCTTTTCCAGCGAATTTGATTTTCAAAATTTTGCCCGAAATTGAGCAGAGGGTACCCCCTATCGATTTTTTCGAAAATTTCAAAGTTCATTTTTCGACTTCAGTATTCAGTGTTTTTTATGTATTTTGACGCGCTGATTCCGAAAATGGGGTCATTTGAACTCGTAGAGCTTCAGGAAGCTGAGAAAATCGCGAAAAACCAATTGGAAAATTTGAAAATCGGTTTTTTGACTTCAGCAGATAGTGATTCTTACGTATTTTGACGCGCTGATTCCGAAAATGGGGTCACTCGAACTCGTAGAGCTCCAGGAAGCTGAGAAAATCGCGAAAAACCAATTAGAAAATTTCAAAATCGGTTTTTCGACTTGAATATATAGTGATTCTTTCGTATTTTGACGCGCTGATCCCGAAAATGGGGTGATTTGTCCTCTTTCGGCGAATTTGATTTTCAAAATTTTGCCCTTCCCGATTCTTTCGAGAATTTCAAAGTTCATTATTCGACTTCAGTATATAGTGATTCTTATATATTTTGACGCGCTGATTCCGAAAATGGGGTCATTTGAACTCGTACAGCTTCAGGAAGCTGAGAAAATCGCGAAAAACCAATCGGAAAATATCAAAATCGGTTTTTCCACTTCAGCATATAGTGATTCTTACGTATTTTGACGCGCTGATTCATTTGTCCTTTCCCAGCGAATTTGATTTTCGAAATTTTGCCCGAAATAGAGCAGAGGGTACCCCCTCTCGATTTTTTCGAAAATTTCAAAGTTCATTTTTCGACTTTGGTATATAGTGTTTCTAATATATTTTGAGCTCCAGGAAGCTGAGAAAATCGCGAAAAACCAATCGGAAAATTTCAAAATCGGTTTTTCGACTTCAGCATATAGTGACTCTTACGTATTTTGACGCGCTGATTCATTTGTCCTTTCCCAGCGAATTTGATTTTCAAAATTTTGCCCGAAATAGAGCAGAGGGTACCCCCTCTCGATTTTTTCGAAAATTTCATAGTTCATTTTTCGACTTTGGTATATAGTGTTTCTTATGTATTTTGACGCGCTGATTCCGGAAGTGGGGTTATTCGAACTCGTAGAGCCTCAGGAAGCTGAGAAAATCGCGAAAAACCAATCGGAAATTTTTCAAAATCGGTTTTTCGACTTCGGTATATAGTGATTCTTACGTATTTTGACGCGCTGATTCCAAAAATGGGGTCATTTGACTTCGTAGAGCTTTAGGAAGCTGAGAAAATCGAGAAAAACCAATCGGAAAATTTCAAAATCGGTTTTTCGACTTCAGTATATAGTGATTCTTACGTATTTTGACGCGCTGATTCCGAAAATGGGGTCATTTGAACTCGAAGAGCTTCAGGAAGCTGAGAAAATCGCGAAAAACCAATCGAAAAATTTCAAAATCGGTTTTTTCACTTCAGCATATAGTGATTCTTACGTATTTTGACGCGCTGATTCATTTATCCTTTTCCAGCGAATTTGATTTTCAAAATTTTGCCCGAAATTGAGCAGAGGGTACCCCCTCTCGATTTTTTCGAAAATTTCAAAGTTCATTTTTCGACTTCGGTATATAGTGATTCTTACGTATTTTCACGCGCTGATTCCGAAAATGGGGTCATTTGAACTCGTAGAGCTTCAGGAAGCTGAGAAAATCGCGAAAAACCAATCGGAAAATTTCAAAATCTGTTTTTTCACTTCAGCATATAGTGATTCTTACGTATTTTGACGCGCTGATTCATTTGTCCTTTCCCAGCGAATTTGATTTTCAAAATTTTGCCCGAAAAAGAGCAGAGGGTACCCCCTCACGATTCTTTCGAAAATTTCAAAGTTCATCTTTCGACTTTGGTATATAGTGTTTCTTATGTATTTTGACGCGCTGATTCCGAAAGTGGGGTTATTCGAACTCGTAGAGCCTCAGGAAGCTGAGAAAATCGCGAAAAACCAATCGAAAATTTTTCAAAATCGGTTTTTCGACTTCGGTATATAGTGATTCTCACGTATTTTGACGCGCTGATTCCGAAAATGGGGTCATTTGACTTCGTAGAGCTTTAGGAAGCTGAGAAAATCGAGAAAAACCAATCGGAAAATTTCAAAATCGGTTTTTCGACTTCAGTATATAGTGATTCTTACGTATTTTGACGCGCTGATTCCGAAAATGGGGTCATTCGAACTCGTAGAGCTTCAGGAAGCTGAGAAAATCGCGAAAATCCAATCGGAAATTTTTCAAAATCGGTTTTTCGACTTCGGTATATAGTGATTCTCACGTATTTTGACGCGCTGATTCCGAAAATGGGATCATTTGATTTCGTAGAGCTCCAGGAAGCTGAGAAAATCGAGAAAAACCAATAGGAAAATTTCAAAATCGGTTTTTCGACTTCAGTATATACTGATTCTTACGTATTTTGACGCGCTGATTCATTTGTCCTTTCCCAGCGAATTTGATTTTCAAAATTTTGCCCGAAATAGAGCAGAGGGTACCCCCTATCGATTTTTTCGAAAATTTCAAAGTTCATTTTTCGACTTCAGTATTCATTGTTTTTTATGTATTTTGACGCGCTGATTCCGAAAATGGGGTCATTTGAACTCGTAGAGCTTCAGGAAGCTGAGAAAATCGCGAAAAACCAATTGGAAAATTTGAAAATCGGTTTTTTGACTTCAGCAGATAGTGATTCTTACGTATTTTGACGCGCTGATTCCGAAAATGGGGTCACTTGAACTCGTAGAGCTCCAGGAAGCTGAGAAAATCGCGAAAAACCAATTGGAAAATTTCAAAATCGGTTTTTCGACTTGAATATATAGTGATTCTTTCGTATTTTGACGCGCTGATCCCGAAAATGGGGTGATTTGTCCTCTTTCGGCGAATTTGATTTTCAAAATTTTGCCCTTCTCGATATTTTCGAAAATTTCAAAGTTCATTATTCGACATCAGTATATAGTGATTCTTATATATTTTGACGCGCTGATTCCGAGAATGGGGTCATTTGAACTCGTACAGCTTCAGAAAGCTGAGAAAATCGCGAAAAACCAATCGGAAAATATCAAAATCGGTTTTTCCACTTCAGCATATAGTGATTCTTACGTATTTTGACGCGCTGATTCATTTGTCCTTTTCCAGCGAATTTGATTTTCAAAATTTTGCCCGAAATTGAGCAGAGGGTACCCCCTCCCGATTCTTTCGAAAATTTCATAGTTCATTTTTCGACTTCAATATATAGTGTTTCTTATGTATTTTGACGCGCTGATTCCGAAAATGGTCATTTGAACTCGAAGAGCTTCAGGAAGCTGAGAAAATCGCGAAAAACCAATCGGAAAATTTCAAAATCGGTTTTTTCACTACAGCATATAGTGATTCTTACGTATTTTGACGCGCTGATTCATTTATTCTTTTCCAGCGAATTTGATTTTCGAAATTTTGCCCGAAATTGAGCAGAGGGTACCCCCTCTCGATTTTTTCGAAAATTTCGAAGATAATTTTTCGACTTCAGTATTCAGTGTTTTTTATGTATTTTGACGCTATGATTCCGAAAATGGGGTCATTCGAACTCGTAGAGCTTCAGGAAGCTGAAAAAAATCGCGAAAAACCAATCGGAAATTTTTTAAAATCGGTTTTTCGACTTCGGTATATAGTGATTCTCACGTATTTTGACGCGCTGATTCCGATAATGGGGTCATTTGAACTCGTAGAGCTTCAGGAAGCTGAAAAAATCGCGAAAAACCAATTGGAAAATTTCAAAATCGGTTTTCCACTTCAGCATATAGTGATTCTCACGTATTTTGACGCGCTGATTCCGAAAATGGGGTCATTTGAACTCGTAGAGCTTCAGGAAGCTGAGAAAATCGCGAAAAACCAACCGGTTTTTTCACTTCAGCATATAGTGATTCTTACGTATTTTGACGCGCTGATTCATTCATCCTTTTCCAGCGAATTTGATTTTCAAAATTTTGCCCGAAATTGAACAGAGGGTACCCCCTCTCGATTTCTTCGAAAATTTCAAAGTTCATTTTTCGACTTCAGTATTCAGTGTTTTCTATGTATTTTGACGCGCTGATTCCGAAAATGGGGTCATTTGAACTCGTAGAGCTTCAGGAAGCTGAGAAAATCGCGAAAAACCAATTGGAAAATTTGAAAATCGGTTTTTTGACTTCAGCAGATAGTGATTCTTACGTATTTTGACGCGCTGATTCCGAAAATGGGGTCACTCGAACTCGTAGAGCTCCAGGAAGCTGAGAAAATCGCGAAAAACCAATTGGAAAATTTCAAAATCGGTTTTCCGACTTGAATATATAGTGATTCTCTCGTATTTTGACGCGCTGATCCCGAAAATGGGGTGATTTGTCCTCTTTCGGCGAATTTGATTTTCAAAATTTTGCCCTTCTCGATTCTTTCGAAAATTTCATAGTTCATTTTTCGACTTTAATATATAGTGTTTCTTATGTATTTTGACGCGCTGATTCCGAAAATGGTCATTTGAACTCGAAGAGCTTCAGGAAGCTGAGAAAATCGCGAAAAACCAATCGGAAAATTTCAAAATCGGTTTTTTCACTACAGCATATAGTGATTCTTACGTATTTTGACGCGCTGATTCATTTATTCTTTACCAGCGAATTTGATTTTCGAAATTTTGCCCGAAATTGAGCAGAGGGTACCCCCTCTCGATTTTTTCGAAAATTTCGAAGATAATTTTTCGACTTCAGTATTCAGTGTTTTTTATGTATTTTGACGCTATGATTCCGAAAATGGGGTCATTCGAACTCGTAGAGCTTCAGGAAGCTGAAAAAATCGCGAAAAACCAATCGGAAATTTTTTAAAATCGGTTTTTCGACTTCGGTATATAGTGATTCTCACGTATTTTGACGCGCTGATTCCGATAATGGGGTCATTTGAACTCGTAGAGCTTCAGGAAGCTGAAAAAATCGCGAAAAACCAATTGGAAAATTTCAAAATCGGTTTTCCACTTCAGCATATAGTGATTCTCACGTATTTTGACGCGCTGATTCCGAAAATGGGGTCATTTGAACTCGTAGAGCTTCAGGAAGCTGAGAAAATCGCGAAAAACCAACCGGTTTTTTCACTTCAGCATATAGTGATTCTTACGTATTTTGACGCGCTGATTCATTCATCCTTTTCCAGCGAATTTGATTTTCAAAATTTTGCCCGAAATTGAGCAGAGGGTACCCCCTCTCGATTTCTTCGAAAATTTCAAAGTTCATTTTTCGACTTCAGTATTCAGTGTTTTCTATGTATTTTGACGCGCTGATTCCGAAAATGGGGTCATTTGAACTCGTAGAGCTTCAGGAAGCTGAGAAAATCGCGAAAAACCAATTGGAAAATTTGAAAATCGGTTTTTTGACTTCAGCAGATAGTGATTCTTACGTATTTTGACGCGCTGATTCCGAAAATGGGGTCACTCGAACTCGTAGAGCTCCAGGAAGCTGAGAAAATCGCGAAAAACCAATTGGAAAATTTCAAAATCGGTTTTCCGACTTGAATATATAGTGATTCTTTCGTATTTTGACGCGCTGATCCCGAAAATGGGGTGATTTGTCCTCTTTCGGCGAATTTGATTTTCAAAATTTTGCCCTTCTCGATTCTTTCGAAAATTTCAAAGTTCATTATTCGACTTCAGTATATAGTGATTCTTATATATTTTGACGCGCTGATTCCGAAAATGGGGTCATTTGAACTCGTACAGCTTCAGGAAGCTGAGAAAATCGCGAAAAACCAATCGGAAAATATCAAAACCGGTTTTTCCACTTCAGCATATAGTGATTCTTACGTATTTTGACGCGCTGATTCATTTGTCCTTTCCCAGCGAATTTGATTTTCGAAATTTTGCCCGAAATTGAGCAGAGGGTACCCCCTCTCGATTTTTTCGAAAATTTCGAAGATAATTTTTCGACTTCAGTATTCAGTGTTTTTTATGTATTTTGACGCTATGATTCCGAAAATGGGGTCATTCGAACTCGTAGAGCTTCAGGAAGCTGAAAAAATCGCGAAAAACCAATCGGAAATTTTTTAAAATCGGTTTTTCGACTTCGGTATATAGTGATTCTCACGTATTTTGACGCGCTGATTCCGATAATGGGGTCATTTGAACTCGTAGAGCTTCAGGAAGCTGAAAAAATCGCGAAAAACCAATTGGAAAATTTCAAAATCGGTTTTCCACTTCAGCATATAGTGATTCTCATGTATTTTGACGCGCTGATTCCGAAAATGGGGTCATTTGAACTCGTAGAGCTTCAGGAAGCTGAGAAAATCGCGAAAAACCAACCGGTTTTTTCACTTCAGCATATAGTGATTCTTACGTATTTTGACGCGCTGATTCATTCATCCTTTTCCAGCGAATTTGATTTTCAAAATTTTGCCCGAAATTGAGCAGAGGGTACCCCCTCTCGATTTCTTCGAAAATTTCAAAGTTCATTTTTCGACTTCAGTATTCAGTGTTGTCTATGTATTTTGACGCGCTGATTCCGAAAATGGGGTCATTTGAACTCGTAGAGCTTCAGGAAGCTGAGAAAATCGCGAAAAACCAATTGGAAAATTTGAAAATCGGTTTTTTGACTTCAGCAGATAGTGATTCTTACGTATTTTGACGCGCTGATTCCGAAAATGGGGTCACTCGAACTCGTAGAGCTCCAGGAAGCTGAGAAAATCGCGAAAAACCAATTGGAAAATTTCAAAATCGGTTTTCCGACTTGAATATATAGTGATTCTTTCGTATTTTGACGCGCTGATCCCGAAAATGGGGTGATTTGTCCTCTTTCGGCGAATTTGATTTTCAAAATTTTGCCCTTCTCGATTCTTTCGAAAATTTCAAAGTTCATTATTCGACTTCAGTATATAGTGATTCTTATATATTTTGACGCGCTGATTCCGAAAATGGGGTCATTTGAACTCGTACAGCTTCAGGAAGCTGAGAAAATCGCGAAAAACCAATCGGAAAATATCAAAATCGGTTTTTCCACTTCAGCATATAGTGATTCTTACGTATTTTGACGCGCTGATTCATTTGTCCTTTGTTTCTAATGTATTTTGAGCTTCAGGAAGCTGAGAAAATCGCGAAAAACCAATCGGAAAATTTCAAAATCGGTTTTTCGACTTCAGCATATAGTGACTCTTACGTATTTCGACGCGCTGATTCATTTGTCCCTTTCCAGCGAATTTGATTTTCAAAATTTTGCCCGAAATTGAGCAGAGGGTACCCCATCTCGATTCCTTCGAAAAATTCAAAGTTCATTTTTCGACTTTAGTATTCAGTGTTTTTTATGTATTTTGACGCTATGATTCCGAAAATGGGGTCATTCGAACTCGTAGAGCTTCAGGAAGCTGAAAAAATCGCAAAAAACCAATCGGAAATTTTTTAAAATCGGTTTTTCGACTTCGGTATATAGTGATTCTCACGTATTTTGACGCGCTGATTCCGATAATGGGGTCATTTGAACTCGTAGAGCTTCAGGAAGCTGAAAAAATCGCGAAAAACCAATTGGAAAATTTCAAAATCGGTTTTCCACTTCAGCATATAGTGATTCTCACGTATTTTGACGCGCTGATTCCGAAAATGGGGTCATTTGAACTCGTAGAGCTTCAGGAAGCTGAGAAAATCGCGAAAAACCAACCGGTTTTTTCACTTCAGCATATAGTGATTCTTACGTATTTTGACGCGCTGATTCATTCATCCTTTTCCAGCGAATTTGATTTTCAAAATTTTGCCCGAAATTGAGCAGAGGGTACCCCCTCTCGATTTCTTCGAAAATTTCAAAGTTCATTTTTCGACTTCAGTATTCAGTGTTTTCTATGTATTTTGACGCGCTGATTCCGAAAATGGGGTCATTTGAACTCGTAGAGCTTCAGGAAGCTGAGAAAATCGCGAAAAACCAATTGGAAAATTTGAAAATCGGTTTTTTGACTTCAGCAGATAGTGAATCTTACGTATTTTGACGCGCTGATTCCGAAAATGGGGTCACTCGAACTCGTAGAGCTCCAGGAAGCTGAGAAAATCGCGAAAAACCAATTGGAAAATTTCAAAGTCGGTTTTCCGACTTGAATATATAGTGATTCTCTCGTATTTTGACGCGCTGATCCCGAAAATGGGGTGATTTGTCCTCTTTCGGCGAATTTGATTTTCAAAATTTTGCCCTTCTCGATTCTTTCGAAAATTTCATAGTTCATTTTTCGACTTTAATATATAGTGTTTCTTATGTATTTTGACGCGCTGATTCCGAAAATGGTCATTCGAACTCGAAGAGCTTCAGGAAGCTGAGAAAATCGCGAAAAACCAATCGGAAAATTTCAAAATCGGTTTTTTCACTACAGCATATAGTGATTCTTACGTATTTTGAAGCGCTGATTCATTTATTCTTTTCCAGCGAATTTGATTTTCGAAATTTTGCCCGAAATTGAGCAGAGGGTACCCCCTCTCGATTTTTTCGAAAATTTCGAAGATAATTTTTCGACTTCAGTATTCAGTGTTTTTTATGTATTTTGACGCTATGATTCCGAAAATGGGGTCATTCGAACTCGTAGAGCTTCAGGAAGCTGAAAAAATCGCGAAAAACCAATCGGAAATTTTTTAAAATCGGTTTTTCGACTTCGGTATATAGTGATTCTCACGTATTTTGACGCGCTGATTCCGATAATGGGGTCATTTGAACTCGTAGAGCTTCAGGAAGCTGAAAAAATCGCGAAAAACCAATTGGAAAATTTCAAAATCGGTTTTCCACTTCAGCATATAGTGATTCTCACGTATTTTGACGCGCTGATTCCGAAAATGGGGTCATTTGAACTCGTAGAGCTTCAGGAAGCTGAGAAAATCGCGAAAAACCAACCGGTTTTTTCACTTCAGCATATAGTGATTCTTACGTATTTTGACGCGCTGATTCATTCATCCTTTTCCAGCGAATTTGATTTTCAAAATTTTGCCCGAAATTGAGCAGAGGGTACCCCCTCTCGATTTCTTCGAAAATTTCAAAGTTCATTTTTCGACTTCAGTATTCAGTGTTTTCTATGTATTTTGACGCGCTGATTCCGAAAATGGGGTCATTTGAACTCGTAGAGCTTCAGGAAGCTGAGAAAATCGCGAAAAACCAATTGGAAAATTTGAAAATCGGTTTTTTGACTTCAGCAGATAGTGATTCTTACGTATTTTGACGCGCTGATTCCGAAAATGGGGTCACTCGAACTCGTAGAGCTCCAGGAAGCTGAGAAAATCGCGAAAAACCAATTGGAAAATTTCAAAATCGGTTTTCCGACTTGAATATATAGTGATTCTTTCGTATTTTGACGCGCTGATCCCGAAAATGGGGTGATTTGTCCTCTTTCGGCGGATTTGATTTTCAAAATCTTGCCCTTCTCGATTCTTTCGAAAATTTCAAAGTTCATTATTCGACTTCAGTATATAGTGATTCTTATATATTTTGACGCGCTGATTCCGAAAATGGGGTCATTTGAACTCGTACAGCTTCAGGAAGCTGAGAAAATCGCGAAAAACCAATCGGAAAATATCAAAATCGGTTTTTCCACTTCAGCATATAGTGATTCTTACGTATTTTGACGCGCTGATTCATTTGTCCTTTCCCAGCGAATTTGATTTTCGAAATTTTGCCCGAAATTGAGCAGAGGGTACCCCCTCTCGATTTTTTCGAAAATTTCGAAGATAATTTCTCGACTTCAGTATTCAGTGTTTTTTATGTATTTTGACGCTATGATTCCGAAAATGGGGTCATTCGAACTCGTAGAGCTTCAGGAAGCTGAAAAAATCGCGAAAAACCAATCGGAAATTTTTTAAAATCGGTTTTTCGACTTCGGTATATAGTGATTCTCACGTATTTTGATGCGCTGATTCCGATAATGGGGTCATTTGAACTCGTAGAGCTTCAGGAAGCTGAAAACATCGCGAAAAACCAATTGGAAAATTTCAAAATCGGTTTTCCACTTCAGCATATAGTGATTCTCACGTATTTTGACGCGCTGATTCCGAAAATGGGGTCATTTGAACTCGTAGAGCTTCAGGAAGCTGAGAAAATCGCGAAAAACCAACCGGTTTTTTCACTTCAGCATATAGTGATTCTTACGTATTTTGACGCGCTGATTCATTCATCCTTTTCCAGCGAATTTGATTTTCAAAATTTTGCCCGAAATTGAGCAGAGGGTACCCCCTCTCGATTTCTTCGAAAATTCCAAAGTTCATTTTTCGACTTCAGTATTCAGTGTTTTCTATGTATTTTGACGCGCTGATTCCGAAAATGGGGTCATTTGAACTCGTAGAGCTTCAGGAAGCTGAGAAAATCGCGAAAAACCAATTGGAAAATTTGAAAATCGGTTTTTTGACTTCAGCAGATAGTGATTCTTACGTATTTTGACGCGCTGATTCCGAAAATGGGGTCACTCGAACTCGTAGAGCTCCAGGAAGCTGAGAAAATCGCGAAAAACCAATTGGAAAATTTCAAAATCGGTTTTCCGACTTGAATATATAGTGATTCTTTCGTATTTTGACGCGCTGATCCCGAAAATGGGGTGATTTGTCCTCTTTCGGCGAATTTGATTTTCAAAATTTTGCCCTTCTCGATTCTTTCGAAAATTTCAAAGTTCATTATTCGACTTCAGTATATAATGATTCTTATATATTTTGACGCGCTGATTCCGAAAATGGGGTCATTTGAACTCGTACAGCTTCAGGAAGCTGAGAAAATCGCGAAAAACCAATCGGAAAATATCAAAATCGGTTTTTCCACTTCAGCATATAGTGATTCTTACGTATTTTGACGCGCTGATTCATTTGTCCTTTCCCAGCGAATTTGATTTTCAAAATTTTGCCCGAAATAGAGCAGAGGGTACCCCCTCTCGATTTTTTCGAAAATTTCAAAGTTCATTTTTCGACTTTGGTATATAGTGTTTCTAATGTATTTTGAGCTTCAGGAAGCTGAGAAAATCGCGAAAAACCAATCGGAAAATTTCAAAATCGGTTTTTCGACTTCAGCATATAGTGACTCTTACGTATTTCGACGCGCTGATTCATTTGTCCCTTTCCAGCGAATTTGATTTTCAAAATTTTGCCCGAAATTGAGCAGAGGGTACCCCCTCTCGATTCCTTCGAAAAATTCAAAGTTCATTTTTCGACTTTAGTATTCAGTGTTTTTTATGTATTTTGACGCTATGATTCCGAAAATGGGGTCATTCGAACTCGTAGAGCTTCAGGAAGCTGAAAAAATCGCAAAAAACCAATCGGAAATTTTTTAAAATCGGTTTTTCGACTTCGGTATATAGTGATTCTCACGTATTTTGACGCGCTGATTCCGATAATGGGGTCATTTGAACTCGTAGAGCTTCAGGAAGCTGAGAAAATCGCGAAAAACCAATTGGAAAATTTCAAAATCGGTTTTTCCACTTCAGCATATAGTGATTCTTACGTATTTTGACGCGCTGATTCCGAAAATGGGGTCATTTGAACTCGTAGAGCTTCAGGAAGCTGAGAAAATCGCGAAAAACCAATCGGAAAATTTCAAAATCGGTTTTTCCACTTCACAATATAGTGATTCTCACGTATTTTGACGCGCTGATTCATTCGTCCTTTTCCAGCGAATTTGATTTTCAAAATTTTGCCCGAAATTGAACAGAGGGTACCCCCTCTCGATTCTTTCGAAAATTTCAAAGTTCATTATTCGACTTCAGTATATAATGATTCTTATATATTTTGACACGCTGATTCCGAAAATGGGGTCATTTGAACTCGTACAGCTTCAGGAAGCTGAGAAAATCGCGAAAAACCAATCGGAAGATATCAAAATCGGTTTTTCCACTTCAGCATATAGTGATTCTTACGTATTTTGACGCGCTGATTCATTTGTCCTTTTCCAGCGAATTCGATTTTCAAAATTTTGCCCGAAATAGAGCAGAGGGTACCCCCTCTCGATTTTTTCAAAAATTTCAAAGTTCATTCTTCGACTTTAGTATATAGTGTTTCTTATGTATTTTGACGCGCTGATTCCGAAAGTGGGGTTATTTGAACTCGTAGAGCCTCACGAAGCTGAGAAAATCGCGAAAAACCAATCGGAAATTTTTCAAAATCGATTTTTCGACTACGGTATATAGTGATTCTTACGTATTTTGACGCGCTGATTCCGAAAATGGGGTCATTTGAACTCGTAGAGCTTCAGGAAGCTGAGAAAATCGCGAAAAACCAACCGGTTTTTTCACTTCAGCATATAGTGATTCTTACGTATTTTGACGCGCTGATTCCGAAAATGGGGTCACCCGAACTCGTAGAGCTCCAGGAAGCTGAGAAAATCGCGAAAAACCAATTGGAAAATTTCAAAATCGGTTTTTCGACTTGAATATATGGTGATTCTTTCGTATTTTGACGCGCTGATCCCGAAAATGGGGTGATTTGTCCTCTTTCGGCGAATTTGATTTTCAAAATTTTGCCCTTCTCGATTCTTTCGAGAATTTCAAAGTTCATTATTCGACTTCAGTATATAGTGATTCTTATATATTTTGACGCGCTGATTCCGAAAATAGGGTCATTTGAACTCGTACAGCTTCAGGAAGCTGAGAAAATCGCGAAAAACCAATCGGAAAATATCAAAATCGGTTTTTCCACTTCAGTATATAGTGATTCTTACGTATTTTGACGCGCTGATTCATTTGTCCTTTCCCAGCGAATTTGATTTTCGAAATTTTGCCAGAAATAGAGCAGAGGGTACCCCCTCTCGATTTTTTCGAAAATTTCAAAGTTCATTTTTCGACTTTGGTATATAGTGTTTCTAATGTATTTTGAGCTCAAGGAAGCTGAGAAAATCGCGAAAAACCAATCGGAAAATTTCAAAATCGGTTTTTCGACTTCAGCATATAGTGACTCTTACGTATTTCGACGCGCTGATTCATTTGTCCTTTTCCAGCGAATTTGATTCTCAAAATTTTGCCCGAAATTGAGCAGAGGGTACCCCCTCTCGATTCCTTCGAAAAATTCAAAGTTCATTTTTCGACTTTAGTTTTCAGTGTTTTTATGTATTTTGACGCGCTGATCCGAAAATGGGATCATTTGAACTCGAAGAGCTTCAGGAAGCTGAGAAAATCGCGAAAAACCAATCGGAAAATTTCAAAATCGGTTTTTTCACTTCAGCATATAGTGATTCTTACGTATTTTGACGCGCTGATTCCGAAAATGGGGTCATTTGAACTCGTAGAGCTTCAGGAAGCTGAGAAAATCGCGAAAAACCAATCGGAAAATTTCAAAATCGGTTTTTTCACTTCAGCATATAGTGATTCTTACGTATTTTGACGCGCTGATTCATTTATCCTTTTCCAGTGAATTTGATTTTCAAAATTTTGCCCGAAATTGAGCAGAGGGTACCCCTTCTCGATTTCTTCGAAAATTTCAAAGTTCATTTTTCGACTTTAGTATTCAGTGTTTTTTATGTATTTTGACGCGCTGATACCGAAAATGGGGTCATTTGAACTCGAAGAGCTTCAGGAAGCTGAGAAAATCGCGAAAAAACAATCGGAAAATTTCAAAATCGGTTTTTTCACTTCAGCATATAGTGATTCTTACGTATTTTGACGCGCTGATTCCGAAAATGGGGTCATTTGAACTCGTAGAGCTCCAGGAAGCTGAGAAAATCGCGAAAAACCAATCGGAAAATTTCAAAGTCGGTTTTTTCACTTCAGCATATAGTGATTCTCACGTATTTTGACGCGCTGATTCATTTATCCTTTTCCAGCGAATTTGATTTTAAAAATTTTGCCCGAAATTGAGCAGAGGGTACCCCTTCTCGATTTCTTCGGAAATTCCAAAGTTCATTATTCGACTTCGGTATATAGTGATTCTTACGTATTTTCACGCGCTGATTCCGAAAATGGGGTCATTCGATTTCGTAGAGCTTCAGGAAGCTGAGAAAATCGAGAAAAACCAATCGGAAAATTTCAAAATCGGTTTTTTCACTTCAGCATATAGTGATTCTTACGTATTTCGACGCGCTGATTCATTTATCCTTTTCCAGCGAATTTGATTTTCAAAATTTTGCCCGAAATTGAGCAGAGGGTACCCCCTATCGATTTTTTCGAAAATTTCAAAGTTCATTTTTCGACTTCAGTATTCAGTGTTTTTTATGTATTTTGACGCGCTGATTCCGAAAATGGGGTCATTTGAACTCGTAGAGCTTCAGGAAGCTGAGAAAATCGCGAAAAACCAATTGGAAAATTTGAAAATCGGTTTTTTGACTTCAGCAGATAGTGATTCTTACGTATTTTGACGCGCTGATTCCGAAAATGGGGTCACTCGAACTCGTAGAGCTCCAGGAAGCTGAGAAAATCGCGAAAAACCAATTGGAAAATTTCAAAATCGGTTTTTCGACTTGAATATATGGTGATTCTTTCGTATTTTGACGCGCTGATCCCGAAAATGGGGTGATTTGTCCTCTTTCGGCGAATTTGATTTTCAAAATTTTGCCCTTCTCGATTCTTTCGAGAATTTCAAAGTTCATTATTCGACTTCAGTATATAGTGATTCTTACGTATTTTGACGCGCTGATTCCGAAAATGGGGTCATTTGAACTCGTAGAGCTTCAGGAAGCTGAGAAAATCGCGAAAAACCAACCGGTTTTTTCACTTCAGCATATAGTGATTCTTACGTATTTTGACGCGCTGATTCCGAAAATGGGGTCACCCGAACTCGTAGAGCTCCAGGAAGCTGAGAAAATCGCGAAAAACCAATTGGAAAATTTCAAAATCGGTTTTTCGACTTGAATATATGGTGATTCTTTCGTATTTTGACGCGCTGATCCCGAAAATGGGGTGATTTGTCCTCTTTCGGCGAATTTGATTTTCAAAATTTTGCCCTTCTCGATTCTTTCGAGAATTTCAAAGTTCATTATTCGACTTCAGTATATAGTGATTCTTATATATTTTGACGCGCTGATTCCGAAAATAGGGTCATTTGAACTCGTACAGCTTCAGGAAGCTGAGAAAATCGCGAAAAACCAATCGGAAAATATCAAAATCGGTTTTTCCACTTCAGTATATAGTGATTCTTACGTATTTTGACGCGCTGATTCATTTGTCCTTTCCCAGCGAATTTGATTTTCGAAATTTTGCCAGAAATAGAGCAGAGGGTACCCCCTCTCGATTTTTTCGAAAATTTCAAAGTTCATTTTTCGACTTTGGTATATAGTGTTTCTAATGTATTTTGAGCTCAAGGAAGCTGAGAAAATCGCGAAAAACCAATCGGAAAATTTCAAAATCGGTTTTTCGACTTCAGCATATAGTGACTCTTACGTATTTCGACGCGCTGATTCATTTGTCCTTTTCCAGCGAATTTGATTCTCAAAATTTTGCCCGAAATTGAGCAGAGGGTACCCCCTCTCGATTCCTTCGAAAAATTCAAAGTTCATTTTTCGACTTTAGTTTTCAGTGTTTTTATGTATTTTGACGCGCTGATCCGAAAATGGGATCATTTGAACTCGAAGAGCTTCAGGAAGCTGAGAAAATCGCGAAAAACCAATCGGAAAATTTCAAAATCGGTTTTTTCACTTCAGCATATAGTGATTCTTACGTATTTTGACGCGCTGATTCCGAAAATGGGGTCATTTGAACTCGTAGAGCTTCAGGAAGCTGAGAAAATCGCGAAAAACCAATCGGAAAATTTCAAAATCGGTTTTTTCACTTCAGCATATAGTGATTCTTACGTATTTTGACGCGCTGATTCATTTATCCTTTTCCAGTGAATTTGATTTTCAAAATTTTGCCCGAAATTGAGCAGAGGGTACCCCTTCTCGATTTCTTCGAAAATTTCAAAGTTCATTTTTCGACTTTAGTATTCAGTGTTTTTTATGTATTTTGACGCGCTGATACCGAAAATGGGGTCATTTGAACTCGAAGAGCTTCAGGAAGCTGAGAAAATCGCGAAAAAACAATCGGAAAATTTCAAAATCGGTTTTTTCACTTCAGCATATAGTGATTCTTACGTATTTTGACGCGCTGATTCCGAAAATGGGGTCATTTGAACTCGTAGAGCTCCAGGAAGCTGAGAAAATCGCGAAAAACCAATCGGAAAATTTCAAAGTCGGTTTTTTCACTTCAGCATATAGTGATTCTCACGTATTTTGACGCGCTGATTCATTTATCCTTTTCCAGCGAATTTGATTTTAAAAATTTTGCCCGAAATTGAGCAGAGGGTACCCCTTCTCGATTTCTTCGGAAATTCCAAAGTTCATTATTCGACTTCGGTATATAGTGATTCTTACGTATTTTCACGCGCTGATTCCGAAAATGGGGTCATTCGATTTCGTAGAGCTTCAGGAAGCTGAGAAAATCGAGAAAAACCAATCGGAAAATTTCAAAATCGGTTTTTTCACTTCAGCATATAGTGATTCTTACGTATTTCGACGCGCTGATTCATTTATCCTTTTCCAGCGAATTTGATTTTCAAAATTTTGCCCGAAATTGAGCAGAGGGTACCCCCTATCGATTTTTTCGAAAATTTCAAAGTTCATTTTTCGACTTCAGTATTCAGTGTTTTTTATGTATTTTGACGCGCTGATTCCGAAAATGGGGTCATTTGAACTCGTAGAGCTTCAGGAAGCTGAGAAAATCGCGAAAAACCAATTGGAAAATTTGAAAATCGGTTTTTTGACTTCAGCAGATAGTGATTCTTACGTATTTTGACGCGCTGATTCCGAAAATGGGGTCACTCGAACTCGTAGAGCTCCAGGAAGCTGAGAAAATCGCGAAAAACCAATTGGAAAATTTCAAAATCGGTTTTTCGACTTGAATATATGGTGATTCTTTCGTATTTTGACGCGCTGATCCCGAAAATGGGGTGATTTGTCCTCTTTCGGCGAATTTGATTTTCAAAATTTTGCCCTTCTCGATTCTTTCGAGAATTTCAAAGTTCATTATTCGACTTCAGTATATAGTGATTCTTATATATTTTGACGCGCTGATTCCGAAAATGGGGTCATTTGAACTCGTACAGCTTCAGGAAGCTGAGAAAATCGCGAAAAACCAATCGGAAAATATCAAAATCGGTTTTTCCACTTCAGTATATAGTGATTCTTACGTATTTTGACGCGCTGATTCATTTGTCCTTTCCCAGCGAATTTGATTTTCGAAATTTTGCCAGAAATAGAGCAGAGGGTACCCCCTCTCGATTTTTTCGAAAATTTCAAAGTTCATTTTTCGACTTTGGTATATAGTGTTTCTAATGTATTTTGAGCTCCAGGAAGCTGAGAAAATCGCGAAAAACCAATCGGAAAATTTCAAAATCGGTTTTTCGACTTCAGCATATAGTGACTCTTACGTATTTCGACGCGCTGATTCATTTGTCCTTTTCCAGCGAATTTGATTTTCAAAATTTTGCCCGAAATTGAGCAGAGGGTACCCCCTCTCGATTCCTTCGAAAAATTCAAAGTTCATTTTTCGACTTTAGTTTTCAGTGTTTTTATGTATTTTGACGCGCTGATCCGAAAATGGGGTCATTTGAACTCGAAGAGCTTCAGGAAGCTGAGAAAATCGCGAAAAACCAATCGGAAAATTTCAAAATCGGTTTTTTCACTTCAGCATATAGTGATTCTTACGTATTTTGACGCGCTGATTTCGAAAATGGGGTCATTTGAACTCGTAGAGCTTCAGGAAGCTGAGAAAATCGCGAAAAACCAATCGGAAAATTTCAAAATCGGTTTTTTCACTTCAGCATATAGTGATTCTTACGTATTTTGACGCGCTGATTCATTTATCCTTTTCCAGCGAATTTGATTTTCAAAATTTTGCCCGAAATTGAGCAGAGGGTACCCCTTCTCGATTTCTTCGAAAATTTCAAAGTTCATTTTTCGACTTTAGTATTCAGTGTTTTTTATGTATTTTGACGCGCTGATACCGAAAATGGGGTCATTTGAACTCGAAGAGCTTCAGGAAGCTGAGAAAATCGCGAAAAACCAATTGGAAAATTTGAAAATCGATTTTTTGACTTCAGCAGATAGTGATTCTTACGTATTTTGACGCGCTGATTTCGAAAATGGGGTCACTCGAACTCGTAGAGCTCCAGGAAGCTGAGAAAATCGCGAAAAACCAATTGGAACATTTCAAAATCGGTTTTTCGACTTGAATATATAGTGATTCTTTCGTATTTTGACGCGCTGATCCCGAAAATGGGGTGATTTGTCCTCTTTGGGCGAATTTGATTTTCAAAATTTTGCCCTTCTCGATTTTTTCGAAAATTTCAAAGTTCATTATTTGACTTCAGTATATAGTGATTCTTATATATTTTGACGCGCTGATTCCGAAAATGGGGTCATTTGAACTCGTACAGCTTCAGGAAGCTGAGAAAATCGCGAAAAACCAATCGGAAAATTTCAAAATCGGTTTTTTGACTTCAGCATATAGTGACTCTTACGTATTTCGACGCGCTGATTCATTTGTCTTTTTCCAGCGAATTTGATTTTCAAAATTTTGCCCGAAATTGAGCAGAGGGTACCCCCTCTCGATTCCTTCGAAAAATTCAAAGTTCATTTTTCGACTTTAGTTTTCAGTGTTTTTATGTATTTTGACCCGCTGATTCCGAAAATGGGATCATTTGAACTCGAAGAGCTCCAGGAAGCTGAGAAAATCGCGAAAAACCAATCGGAAAATTTCAAAGTCGGTTTTTTCACTTCAGCATATAGTGATTCTCACGTATTTTGACGCGCTGATTCATTTATCCTTTTCCAGCGAATTTGATTTTCAAAATTTTGCCCGAAATTGAGCAGAGGGTACCCCTTCTCGATTTCTTCGAAAATTCCAGAGTTCATTATTCGACTTGAGTATTCAGTGTTTTTTATGTATTTTGACGCGCTGATACCGAAAATGGGGTCATTTGAACTCGAAGAGCTTCAGGAAGCTGAGAAAATCGCGAAAAACCAATCGGAAAATTTCAAAATCGGTTTTTTCACTTCAGCATATAGTGACTCTTACGTATTTTGACGCGCTGATTCCGAAAATGGGGTCATTTGAACTCGTAGAGCTCCAGGAAGCTGAGAAAATCGCGAAAAACCAATCGGAAAATTTCAAAATCGGTTTTTTCACTTCAGCATATAGTGATTTTTACGTATTTTGACGCGCTGATTCATTTATACTCTTCCAGCGAATTTGATGTTCAAAATTTTGCCCGAAATTGAGCAGAGGGTACCCCTTCTCGATTTCTTCGAAAATTCCAAAGTTCATTTTTCGACTTTAGTATTCAGTGTTTTTTATGTATTTTGACGCACTGATACCGAAAATGGGGTCATTCGAACTAGTAGAGCTTCAGGAAGCTGAAAAAATCGCGAAAAACCAATCGGAAATTTTTTAAAATCGGTTTTTCGACTTCAGTATATAGTGATTCTCACGTATTCTGACGCGCTGATTCCGAAAATGGGGTCATTTGAACTCGTAGAGCTTCAGGAAGCTGAGAAAATCGCGAAAAACCAATCGGAAAATTTCAAAATCGGTTTTTTCACTTCAGCATATAGTGATTGTTACGTATTTTGACGCGCTGATTCATTTATCCTTTTCCAGCGAATTTGATTTTCAAAATTTTGCCCGAAATTGAGCAGAGGGTACCCCTTCTCGATTTCTTCGAAAATTTCAAAGTTCATTTTTCGACTTTAGTATTCAGTGTTTTTTATGTATTTTGACGCGCTGATACCGAAAATGGGGTCATTTGAACTCGAAGAGCTTCAGGAAGCTGAGAAAATCGCGAAAAACCAATTGGAAAATTTGAAAATCGATTTTTCGACTTCAGCAGATAGTGATTCTTACGTATTTTGACGCGCTGATTTCGAAAATGGGGTCACTCGAACTCGTAGAGCTCCAGGAAGCTGAGAAAATCGCGAAAAACCAATTGGAACATTTCAAAATCGGTTTTTCGACTTGAATATATAGTGATTCTTTCGTATTTTGACGCGCTGATCCCGAAAATGGGGTGATTTGTCCTCTTTCGGCGAATTTGATTTTCAAAATTTTGCCCTTCTCGATTTTTTCGAAAATTTCAAAGTTCATTATTTTACTTCAGTATATAGTGATTCTTATATATTTTGACGCGCTGATTCCGAAAATGGGGTCATTTGAACTCGTACAGCTTCAGGAAGCTGAGAAAATCGCGAAAAACCAATCGGAAAATTTCAAAATCGGTTTTTTGACTTAAGCATATAGTGACTCTTACGTATTTCGACGCGCTGATTCATTTGTCCTTTTCCAGCGAATTTGATTTTCAAAATTTTGCCCGAAATTGAGCAGAGGGTACCCCCTCTCGATTCCTTCGAAAAATTCAAAGTTCATTTTTCGACTTTAGTTTTCAGTTTTTTTATGTATTTTGACGCGCTGATTCCGAAAATGGGATCATTCGAACTCGAAGAGCTTCAGGAAGCTGAGAAAATCGCGAAAAACCAATTGGAAAATTTGAAAATCGATTTTTTGACTTCAGCAGATAGTGATTCTTACGTATTTTGACGCGCTGATTTCGAAAATGGGGTCACTCGAACTCGTAGAGCTCCAGGAAGCTGAGAAAATCGCGAAAAACCAATTGGAACATTTCAAAATCGGTTTTTCGACTTGAATATATAGTGATTCTTTCGTATTTTGACGCGCTGATCCCGAAAATGGGGTGATTTGTCCTCTTTCGGCGAATTTGATTTTCAAAATTTTGCCCTTCTCGATTTTTTCGAAAATTTCAAAGTTCATTATTTGACTTCAGTATATAGTGATTCTTATATATTTTGACGCGCTGATTCCGAAAATGGGGTCATTTGAACTCGTACAGCTTCAGGAAGCTGAGAAAATCGCGAAAAACCAATCGGAAAATTTCAAAATCGGTTTTTTGACTTCAGCATATAGTGACTCTTACGTATTTCGACGCGCTGATTCATTTGTCTTTTTCCAGCGAATTTGATTTTCAAAATTTTGCCCGAAATTGAGCAGAGGGTACCCCCTCTCGATTCCTTCGAAAAATTCAAAGTTCATTTTTCGACTTTAGTTTTCAGTGTTTTTATGTATTTTGACGCGCTGATTCCGAAAATGGGATCATTTGAACTCGAAGAGCTTCAGGAAGCTGAGAAAATCGCGAAAAACCAATCGGAAAATTTCAAAATCGGTTTTTTCACTTCAGCATATAGTGATTCTTACGTATTTTGACGCGCTGATTCCGAAAATGGGGTCATTTGAACTCGTAGAGCTCCAGGAAGCTGAGAAAATCGCGAAAAACCAATCGGAAAATTTCAAAGTCGGTTTTTTCACTTCAGCATATAGTGATTCTCACGTATTTTGACGCGCTGATTCATTTATCCTTTTCCAGCGAATTTGATTTTCAATATTTTGCCCGAAATTGAGCAGAGGGTACCCCTTCTCGATTTCTTCGAAAATTCCAAAGTTCATTATTCGACTTGAGTATTCAGTGTTTTTTATGTATTTTGACGCGCTGATACCGAAAATGGGGTCATTTGAACTCGAAGAGCTTCAGGAAGCTGAGAAAATCGCGAAAAACCAATCGGAAAATTTCAAAATCGGTTTTATCACTTCAGCATATAGTGACTCTTACGTATTTTGACGCGCTGATTCCGATAATGGGGTCATTTGAACTCGTAGAGCTCCAGGAAGCTGAGAAAATCGCGAAAAACCAATCGGAAAATTTCAAAATCGGTTTTTTCACTTCAGCATATAGTGATTCTTACGTATTTTGACGCGCTGATTCATTTATACTTTTCCAGCGAATTTGATGTTCAGAATTTTGCCCGAAATTGAGCAGAGGGTACCCCTTCTCGATTTCTTCGAAAATTTCAAAGTTCATTTTTCGACTTTAGTATTCAGTGATTTTTATGTATTTTGACGCGCTGATACCGAAAATGGGGTCATTCGAACTAGTAGAGCTTCAGGAAGCTGAAAAAATCGCGAAAAACCAATCGGAAATTTTTTAAAATCGGTTTTTCGACTTCGGTATATAGTGATTCTCACGTATTCTGACGCGCTGATTCCGATAATGGGGTCATTTGAACTCGTAGAGCTTCAGGAAGCTGAGAAAATCGCGAAAAACCAATTGGAAAATTTCAAAATCGGTTTTTCCACTTCAGCATATAGTGATTCTCACGTATTTTGACGCGCTGATTCCGAAAATGGGGTCATTTGAACTCGTAGAGCTTCAGGAAGCTGAGAAAATCGCGAAAAACCAATCGGAAAATTTCAAAATCGGTTTTTTCACTTCAGCATATAGTGATTGTTACGTATTTTGACGCGCTGATTCATTTATCCTTTTCCAGCGAATTTGATTTTCAAAATTTTGCCCGAAATTGAGCAGAGGGTACCCCTTCTCGATTTCTTCGAAAATTTCAAAGTTCATTTTTCGACTTTAGTATTCAGTGTTTTTTATGTATTTTGACGCGCTGATACCGAAAATGGGGTCATTTGAACTCGAAGAGCTTCAGGAAGCTGAGAAAATCGCGAAAAACCAATTGGAAAATTTGAAAATCGATTTTTTGACTTCAGCAGATAGTGATTCTTACGTATTTTGACGCGCTGATTTCGAAAATGGGGTCACTCGAACTCGTAGAGCTCCAGGAAGCTGAGAAAATCGCGAAAAACCAATTGGAACATTTCAAAATCGGTTTTTCGACTTGAATATATAGTGATTCTTTCGTATTTTGACGCGCTGATCCCGAAAATGGGGTGATTTGTCCTCTTTCGGCGAATTTGATTTTCAAAATTTTGCCCTTCCCGATTTTTTCGAAAATTTCGAAGTTCATTATTTGACTTCAGTATATAGTGATTCTTATATATTTTGACGCGCTGATTCCGAAAATGGGGTCATTTGAACTCGTACAGCTTCAGGAAGCTGAGAAAATCGCGAAAAACCAATCGGAAAATTTCAAAATCGGTTTTTTGACTTCAGCATATAGTGACTCTTACGTATTTCGACGCGCTGATTCATTTGTCCTTTTCCAGCGAATTTGATTTTCAAAATTTTGCCCGAAATTGAGCAGAGGGTACCCCCTCTCGATTCCTTCGAAAAATTCAAAGTTCATTTTTCGACTTTAGTTTTCAGTGTTTTTATGTATTTTGACGCGCTGATTCCGAAAATGGGATCATTTGAACTCGAAGAGCTTCAGGAAGCTGAGAAAATCGCGAAAAACCAATCGGAAAATTTCAAAATCGGTTTTTTCACTTCAGCATATAGTGATTCTTACGTATTTTGACGCGCTGATTCCGAAAATGGGGTCATTTGAACTCGTAGAGCTCCAGGAAGCTGAGAAAATCGCGAAAAACCAATCGGAAAATTTCAAAGTCGGTTTTTTCACTTCAGCATATAGTGATTCTCACGTATTTTGACGCGCTGATTCATTTATCCTTTTCCAGCGAATTTGATTTTCAAAATTTTGCCCGAAATTGAGCAGAGGGTACCCCTTCTCGATTTCTTCGAAAATTTCAAAGTTCATTATTCGACTTGAGTATTCAGTGTTTTTTATGTATTTTGACGCGCTGATACCGAAAATGGGGTCATTCGAACTAGTAGAGCTTCAGGAAGCTGAAAAAATCGCGAAAAACCAATCTGAAATTTTTTAAAATCGGTTTTTCGACTTCGGTATATAGTGATTCTCACGTATTCTGACGCGCTGATTCCGATAATGGGGTCATTCGAACTCGTAGAGCTTCAGGAAGCTGAGAAAATCGCGAAAAACCAATCGGAAAATTTCGAAATCGGTTTTTTCACTTCAGCATATAGTGATTCTTACGTATTTTGACGCGCTGATTCATTTATACTTTTCCAGCGAATTTGATGTTCAAAATTTTGCCCGAAATTGAGCAGAGGGTACCCCTTCTCGATTTCTTCGGAAATTTCAAAGTTCATTTTTCGACTTTAGTATTCAGTGTTTTTTATGTATTTTGACGCGCTGATACCGAAAATGGGGTCATTCGAACTAGTAGAGCTTCAGGAAGCTGAAAAAATCGCGAAAAACCAATCTGAAATTTTTTAAAATCGGTTTTTCGACTTCGGTATATAGTGATTCTCACGTATTCTGACGCGCTGATTCCGATAATGGGGTCATTTGAACTCGTAGAGCTTCAGGAAGCTGAGAAAATCGCGAAAAACCAATTGGAAAATTTCAAAATCGGTTTTTCCACTTCAGCATATAGTGATTCTCACGTATTTTGACGCGCTGATTCCGAAAATGGGGTCATTTGAACTCGTAGAGCTTCAGGAAGCTGAGAAAATCGCGAAAAACCAATCGGAAAATTTCAAAATCGGTTTTTTCACTTCAGCATATAGTGATTCTTACGTATTTTAACGCGCTGATTCATTTATCCTTTTCCAGCGAATTTGATTTTCAAAATTTTGCCCGAAATTGAGCAGAGGGTACCCCCTATCGATTTTTTCGAAAATTTCAAAGTTCATTTTTCGACTTTAGTTTTCAGTGTTTTTATGTATTTTGACGCGCTGATTCCGAAAATGGGATCATTTGAACTCGAAGAGCTTCAGGAAGCTGAGAAAATCGCGAAAAACCAATCGGAAAATTTCAAAATCGGTTTTTTCACTTCAGCATATAGTGATTCTTACGTATTTTGACGCGCTGATTCCGAAAATGGGGTCATTTGAACTCGTAGAGCTTCAGGAAGCTGAGAAAATCGCGAAAAACCAATCGGAAAATTTCAAAATCGGTTTTTTCACTTCAGCATATAGTGATTCTTACGTATTTTGACGCGCTGATTCATTTATCCTTTTCCAGCGAATTTGATTTTAAAAATTTTGCCCGAAATTGAGCAGAGGGTACCCCTTCTCGATTTCTTCGAAAATTTCAAAGTTCATTATTCGACTTGAGTATTCAGTGTTTTTTATGTATTTTGACGCGCTGATACCGAAAATGGGGTCATTTGAACTCGAAGAGCTTCAGGAAGCTGAGAAAATCGCGAAAAACCAATCGGAAAATTTCAAAATCGGTTTTTTCACTTCAGCATATAGTGACTCTTACGTATTTTGACGCGCTGATTCCGAAAATGGGGTCATTTGAACTCGTAGAGCTTCAGGAAGCTGAGAAAATCGCGAAAAACCAATCGGAAAATTTCAAAATCGGTTTTTTCACTTCAGCATATAGTGATTCTTACGTATTTTGACGCGCTGATTCATTTATACTTTTCCAGCGAATTTGATGTTCAAAATTTTGCCCGAAATTGAGCAGAGGGTACCCCTTCTCGATTTCTTCGAAAATTTCAAAGTTCATTTTTCGACTTTAGTATTCAGTGTTTTTTATGTATTTTGACGCGCTGATACCGAAAATGGGGTCATTCGAACTAGTAGAGCTTCAGGAAGCTGAAAAAATCGCGAAAAACCAATCGGAAATTTTTTAAAATCGGTTTTTCGACTTCGGTATATAGTGATTCTCACGTATTCTGACGCGCTGATTCCGATAATGGGGTCATTTGAACTCGTAGAGCTTCAGGAAGCTGAGAAAATCGCGAAAAACCAATCGGAAAATTTCAAAATCGGTTTTTTCACTTCAGCATATAGTGATTCTTACGTATTTTAACGCGCTGATTCATTTATCCTTTTCCAGCGAATTTGATTTTCAAAATTTTGCCCGAAATTGAGCAGAGGGCCCCCCCTATCGATTTTTTCGAAAATTTCAAAGTTCATTTTTCGACTTCAGTATTCAGTGTTTTTCATGTATTTTGACGCGCTGATTCCGAAAATGGGGTCATTTGAACTTGTAGAGCTTCAGGAAGCTGAGAAAATCGCGAAAAACCAATTGGAAAATTTGAAAATCGGTTTTTTGACTTCAGCAGATAGTGATTCTTACGTATTTTGACGCGCTGATTCCGAAAATGGGGTCACTTGAACTCGTAGAGCTCCAGGAAGCTGAAAAAATGGCGAAAAACCAATTGGAAAATTTCAAAATCGGTTTTTCGACTTGAATATATAGTGATTCTTTCGTATTTCGACGCGCTGATCCCAAAAATGGGGTGATTTGTCCTCTTTCGGCGAATTTGATTTTCAAAATTTTGCCCTTCTCGATTTTTTCGAAAATTTCAGAGTTCATTATTCGACTTCAGTATATAGTGATTCTCATATATTTTGACGCGCTGATTCCGAAAATGGGGTCATTTGAACTCGTACAGCTTCAGGAAGCTGAGAAAATCGCGAAAAACCAATCGGAAAATATCATAATCGGTTTTTCCACTTCAGCATATAGTGATTCTTACGTATTTTGACGCGCTGATTCATTTGTCCTTTTCCAGCGAATTTGATTTTCGAAATTTTGCCCGCAATTGAGCAGAGGGTACCCCCTCTCGATTCTTTCGAAAATTTCATAGTTCATTTTTCGACTTTAATATATAGTGTTTCTTATGTATTTCGACGCGCTGATTCCGAAAATGGGGTCATTTGAACTCGTAGAGCTTCAGGAAGCTGAGAAAATCGCGAAAAAACAATCGGAAAATTTCCAAATCGGTTTTTCGACTTCAGCATATAGTGACTCTTACGTATTTGGACGCGCTGATTCATTTGTCCTTTTCCAGCGAATTTGATTTTCAAAATTTTGCCCGAAATTGAGCAGAGGGTACCCCCTCTCGATTCCTTCGAAAAATTCAAAGTTCATTTTTCGACTTTAGTTTTCAGTGTTTTCATGTATTTTGACGCGCTGATTCCGAAAATGGGATCATTTGAACTCGAAGAGCTTCAGGAAGCTGAGAAAATCGCGAAAAACCAATCGGAAAATTTCAAAATCGGTTTTTTCACTTCAGCATATAGTGATTCTTACGTATTTTGACGCGCTGATTCCGAAAATGGGGTCATTTGAACTCGTAGAGCTTCAGGAAGCTGAGAAAATCGCGAAAAACCAATCGGAAAATTTCAAAATCGGTTTTTTCACTTCAGCATATAGTGATTCTTACGTATTTTGACGCGCTGATTCATTTATCCTTTTCCAGCGAATTCGATTTTCAAAATTTTGCCCGAAATTGAGCAGAGGGTACCCCTTCTCGATTTCTTCGAAAATTTCAAAGTTCATTTTTCGACTTTAGTAATCAGTGTTCTTTATGTATTTTGACGCGCTGATACCGAAAATGGGGTCATTTGAACTCGAAGAGCTTCAGGAAGCTGAGAAAATCGCGAAAAACCAATCGGAAATTTTTTAAAATCGGTTTTTCGACTTCGGTATATAGTGATTCTCACGTATTTTGACGCGCTGATTCCGACAATGGGGTCATTTGAACTCGTAGAGCTTCAGGAAGCTGAGAAAATCGCGAAAAACCAATTGGAAAATTTGAAAATCGGTTTCTTGACTTTAGCAGATAGTGATTCTTACGTATTTTGACGCGCTGATTCCGAAAATGGGGTCACTTGAACTCGTAGAGCTCCAGGAAGCTGAGAAAATCGCGAAAAACCAATTGGAAATTTTCAAAATCGGTTTTTCGACTTGAATATATAGTGATTCTTTCGTATTTTGACGCGCTGATTCCGAAAATGGGGTGATTTGTCCTCTTTCGGCGAATTTGATATTCAAAATTTTGCCCTTCTCGATTCTTTCGAATTTTTCGTATTTTGACGCGCTGATTCATTTGTCCTTTTCCAGCAAATTTGATTTTCAAAATTTTGCCCGAAATTGAGCAGAGGGTACCCCCTCTCGATTTTTTCGAAAATTTCATAGTTCACTTTTCGACTTTAGTATATAGTGTTTCTTATGTATTTTGACGCGCTGATTCCGAAAATGGGGTCATTTGAACTCGTAGAGCTTCAGGAAGCTGAGAAAATCGCGAAAAACCAATCGGAAAATTTCAAAATCGGTTTTTTCACTTCAGCATATAGTGATTCTTACGTATTTTGACGCGCTGATTCATTTGTCCTTCTCCAGCAAATTTGATTATTAAATTTTTGCCCGAAATTGAGCAGAGGGTACCCTCTCTCGATTTTTTCGAAAATTTCGAAGTTCATTTTTTGACTTCAGTATATAGTGATTCTTATATATTTTGACGCGCTAATTCCGATAATGGGGTCATTAGAACTCGTAGAGCTTCAGGAAGCTGAGAAAATCGCGAAAAACCAATCGGAAAATTTCAAAATCGGTTTTTTCACTTCAGCATATAGTGATTCTTACGTATTTTGACGCGCTGATTCATTTATCCTTTTCCAGCGAATTTGATTTTCAAAATTTTGCCCGAAATTGAGCAGAGGGTACCCCCTATCGATTTTTTCGAAAATTTCGAAGTTCATTTTTCGACTTCAGTATTCAGTGTTTTTTATGTATTATGACGCGCTGATTCCGAAAATGGGGTCATTTGAACTCGTAGAGCTTCAGGAAGCTGAGAAAATCGCGAAAAACCAATTGGAGAATTTGAAAATCGGTTTTTTGACTTCAGCAGATAGTGACTCTTACGTATCTTGACGCGCTGATTCCAAAAATGGGGTCACTTGAACTCGTAGAGCTCCAGGAAGCTGAAAAAATCGCGAAAAACCAATTGGAAATTTTCAAAATCGGTTTTTCGACTTGAATATATAGTGATTCTTTCGTATTTCGACGCGCTGATCCCAAAAATGGGGTGATTTGTCCTCTTTCGGCGTATTTGATTTTCAAAATTTTGCATTTCTCGATTTTTTCGAAAATTTCAAAGTTCATTATTCGACTTCAGTATATAGTGATTCTTATATATTTTGACGCGCTGATTCCAAAAATGGGGTCATTTGAACTCGTAGATCTCCCGGAAGCTGAGAAAATCGCGAAAAACCAATCGGAAAATATCATAATCGGTTTTTCCACTTCAGCATATAGTGATTCTTACGTATTTTGACATGCCGATTCATTTGTCCTTTTCCAGCGAATTTGATTTTCAAAATTTTGCCCGAAATTGAGCAGAGGGTACCCCCTCTCGATTCTTTCGAAAATTTCATAGTTCATTTTTCGACTTTAGTATTCAGTGTTTTTTATGTATTTTGACGCGCTGATTCCGAAAATGGGGTCATTTGAACTCGTAGAGCTTCAGGAAGCTGAGAAAATCGCGAAAAACCAATTGAAAAATTTGAAAATCGGTTTTTTGACTTCAGCAGATAGTGATTCTTACGTATTCTGACGCGCTGATTCCGAAAATGGGGTCACTTGAACTCGTAGAGCTCCAGGAAGCTGAGAAAATCGCGAAAAACCAATTGGAAAATTTCAAAATCGGTTTTTTCACTTCAGCATATAGTGATTCTTACGTATTTTGACGCGCTGATTCATTTATCCTTTTCCAGCGAATTTGATTTTCAAAATTTTGCCCGAAATTGAGCAGAGGGTACCCTCTCTCGATTTCTTCGAAAATTTCAAAGTTCATTATTCGACTTCAGTATATAGTGATTCTTATATATTTTGACGCGCTGATTCCGAAAATGGGGTCATTTGAACTCGTACAGCTTCAGGAAGCTGAGAAAATCGCGAAAAACCAATCGGAAAATATCAAAATCGGTTTTTCCACTTCAGCATATAGTGATTCTTACGTATTTTGACGCGCTGATTCCGAAAATGGGGTCTTATGAACTCGTAGAGCTCCAGGAAGCTGAGAAAATCGCGAAAAACCAATTGGAAAATTTCAAAATCGGTTTTTCGACTTGAATATATAGTGATTCTTTCGTATTTTGACGCGCTGATTCCGAAAATGGGGTGATTTGTCCTCTTTCGGCGAATTTGATTTTCAAAATTTTGCCCTTCTCGATTTTTTCGAAAATTTCAAAGTTCATTATTCGACTTCGGTATATAGTGATTCTTATATATTTTGACGCGCTGATTCCGAAAATGGGGTCATTTGAACTCGTACAGCTTCAGGAAGCTGAGAAAATCTCGAAAAACCAATCGGAAAATTTCAAAATCGGTTTTTTCACTTCAGCATATAGTGATTCTTACGTATTTTGACGCGCTGATTCATTTATCCTTTTCCAGCGAATTTGATTTTCAAAATTTTGCCCGAAATTGAGCAGAGGGTACCCCCTCTCGATTTTTTCGAAAATTTCATAGTTTATTTTTCGACTTTAGTATATAGTGTTCCTTATGTATTTTGACGCGCTGATTCCGAAAATGGGGTCATTGGAACTCGTAGAGCTTCAGAAAGCTGAGAAAATCGCGAAAAACCAATCGGAAAATTTCAAAATCGGTTTTTCGACTTCGGCATATAGTGATTCTTACGTATTTTGACGCGCTGATTCATTTGTCCTTTTCCAGCGAATTTGATTTTCAAAATTTTGCCCGAAATTGAGCAGAGGGTACCCTCTCTCGATTTTTTCGAAAATTTCAAAATCGGTTTTTCAACTTCAGCATATAGTGATTCTTACGTATTTTGACGCGCTGATTCAGAAAATGGGGTCATTTGAACTCGTAGAGCTTCAGGAAGCTGAGAAAATCGCGAAAAACCAATCGGAAAATTTCGAAATCGGTTTTTTCACTTCAGCATATAGTGATTCTTACGTATTTTGACGCGCTGATTCATTTATCCTTTTGTAGCGAATTTGATTTTCAAAATTTTGCCCGAAAATGAGCAGAGGGTACCCTCTCTCGATTTCTTCGAAAATTTCAAAGTTCATTATTCGACTTCAGTATATAGTGATTCTTATATATTTTGACGCGCTGATTCCGAAAATGGGGTCATTTGAACTCGTACAGCTTCAGGAAGCTGAGAAAATCGCGAAAAACCAATCGGAAAATATCAAAATCGGTTTTTCCACTTCAGCATATAGTGATTCTTACGTATTTTGACGCGCTGATTCATTTGTCCTTTTCCAGCGAATTAATTTGATTTTCAAAATTTTGCCCGATATTGAGCAGAGGGTACCCTCTCTCGATTTTTTCGAAAATTTCATAGTTCATTTTTCGACTTTAGTATATAGTGTTTCTTATGTATTTTGACGCGCTGATTCCGAAAATGGGGTCATTTGAACTCGTGGAGCTTAGGGAAGCTGAGAAAATCGCGAAAAACCAATCGGAAAATTTCAAAATCGGTTTTTTCACTTCAGCATATAGTGATTCTTACGTATTTTGACGCGCTGATTCATTTATCCTTTTCCAGCGAATTCGATTTTCAAAATTTTGCCCGAAATTGAGCAGAGGGTACCCCCTTCGATTTCTTAGAAAATTTCAAAGTTCATTTTTCGACTTTAGTATTCAGTGTTTTTTATGTATTTTGACGCGCTGATTCCGAAAATGGGGTCATTTGAACTCGTAGAGCTTCAGGAAGCTGAGAAAATCGCGAAAAACCAATTGGAAAATTTGAAAATCGGTTTTTTGACTTCAGCAGATAGTGATTCTTACGTATTTTGACGCGCTGATTCATTTATCCTTCTCCAGCGAATTTGATTTTCAAAATTTTGCCCGAAATTGAGCAGAGGGTACCCTCTCTCGATTTCTTCGAAAATTTCAAAGTTCATTATTCGACTTCAGTATATAGTGATTCTTATATATTTTGACGCGCTGATTCCGAAAATGGGGTCATTTGAACTCGTACAGCTTCAGGAAGCTGAGAAAATCGCGAAAAACCAATCGGAAGATATCAAAATCGGTTTTTCCACTTCAGCATATAGTGATTCTTACGTATTTTGACGCGCTGATTTATTTGTCCTTTTCCAGCGAATTTGATTTTCAAAATTTTGCCCGATATTGAGCAGAGGGTATCCTCTCTCGATTTTTTCGAAAATTTCATAGTTTATTTTTCGACTTTAGTATATAGTGTTTCTTATGTATTTTGACGCGCTGATTCCGAAAATGGGGTCATTTGAACTCGTAGAGCTTCAGGAAGCTGAGAAAATCGCGAGAAACCAATCGGAAAATTTCGAAATCGGTTTTTCGACTTCAGCATATAGTGATTCTTACGTATTTTGACGCGCTGATTCCGAAAATGGGGTCATTCGAACTCGTAGAGCTTCAGGAAGCTGAGAAAATCGCGAAAAACCAATCGGAAAATTTCAAAATCGGATTTTTCACTTCAGCATATAGTGATACTCACGTATTTTGACGCGCTGATTCATTTATCCCATTCCAGCGAATTTGATTTTCAAAATTTTGCCCGAAATTGAGCAGAGGGTACCCCCTCTCGATTTCTTAGAAAATTTCAAAGTTCATTTTTCGACTCTAGTATTCAGTGTTTTTCATGTATTTTGACGCGCTGATTCCGAAAATGGGGTCATTTGAACTCGTAGAGCTTCAGGAAGCTGGGAAAATCGCGAAAAACCAATTGGAAAATTTGAAAATCGGTTTTTTGACTTCAGCAGATAGTGATTCTTACGTATTTTGACGCGCTGATTCCGAAAATGGTGTCACTTGAACTCGTAGAGCTCCAGGAAGCTGAGAAAATCGCGAAAAACCAATTGGAAAATTTCAAAATCGGTTTTTCGACTTGAATATATAGTGATTCTTTCGTATTTCGACGCGCTGATTCCGAAAATGGGGTGATTTGTCCTCTTTCGGCGAATTTGATTTTCAAAATTTTGCCCCTCTCGATTTTTCCGAAAATTTCAAAGTTCATTATTCGACTTCAGTATAAAGTGATTCTTATATATTCTGACGCGCTGATTCCGAAAATGGGGTCATTCGAACTCGTACAGCTTCAGGAAGCTGAGAAAATCGCGAAAAACCAATCGGAAAATATCAAAATCGGTTTTTCCATTTCAGCTTATAGTGATTCTTACGTATTTTGACGCGCTGATTCATTTGTCCTTTTCCAGCGAATTTGATTTTCAAAATTTTGCCCGATATTGAGCAGAGGGTACCCTCTCTCGATTTTTTCGAAAATTTCATAGTTCATGTTTCGACTTCAGTATATAGTGTTTCTTATGTATTTTGACGCGCTGATTCCGAAAATGGGGTCATTTGAACTCGTAGAGCTTCAGGAAGCTGAGAAAATCGCGAAAAACCAATCGGAAAATTTCAAAATCGGTTTTTCGACTTCAGCATATAGTGATTCTTACGTATTTTGACGCGCTGATTCCGAAAATGGGGTCTTTTGAACTCGTAGAGCTTCAGGAAGCTGAGAAAATCGCGAAAAAACAATCGGAAAATTTCAAAATCGGTTTTTTCACCTCAGCATATAGTGATTCTCACGTATTTTGACGCGCTGATTCATTTATCTTTTTCCAGCCAATTTGGTTTTCAAAATTTTGCCCGAAATTGAGCAGAGGGTACCCCCTCTCGATTTCTTAGAAAATTTCAAAGTTCATTTTTCGACCTTAGTATTCAGTGTTTTTTATGTATTTTGACGCGCTGATTCCGAAAATGGGGTCATTTGAACTCGTAGAGCTTCAGGAACCTGAGGAAATCGCGAAAAACCAATCGGAAAATTTTCAAAATCGGTTTTTTCACTTCAGCATATAGTGATTCTTACGTATTTTGACGCGCTGATTCCGAAAATGGGGTCACTTGAACTCGTAGAGCTCTAGGAAGCTGAGAAAATCGCGAAAAACCAATTGGAAAATTTCAAAATCGGTTTTTCGACTTGAATATATAGTGATTCTTTCGTATTTTGACGCGCTGATTCCGAAAATGGGGTGATCTGTCCTCTTTCGGCGAATTTGATTTTCAAAATTTTGCCCTTCTCGATTTTTTCGAAAATTTCAAAGTTCATTATTCGACTTCGGTATATAGTGATTCTTATATATTTTGACGCGCTGATTCCGAAAATGGGGTCATTTGAACTCGTAGAGCTTCAGGAAGCTGAGAAAATCGCGAAAAACCAATCGGAAAATTTCAAAATCGGTTTTTTCACTTCAGCATATAGTGATTCTTACGTATTTTGACGCGCTGATTCATTTATCCTTTTCCAGCGAATTCGATTTTCAAAATTTTGCCCGAAATTGAGCAGAGGGTACCCCCTTCGATTTCTTAGAAAATTTCAAAGTTCATTTTTCGACTTTAGTATTCAGTGTTTTCTTATGTATTTTGACGCGCTGATTCCGAAAATGGGGTCATTTGAACTCGTAGAGCTTCAGGAAGCTGAGAAAATCGCGAAAAACCAATTGGAAAATTTGAAAATCGGTTTTTTGACTTCAGCAGATAGTGATTCTTACGTATTTTGACGCGCTGATTCATTTATCCTTTTCCAGCGAATTTGATTTTCAAAATTTTGCCCGAAATTGAGCAGAGGGTACCCTCTCTCGATTTCTTCGAAAATTTCAAAGTTCATTATTCGACTTCAGTATATAGTGATTCTCATATATTTTGACGCGCTGGTTCCGAAAATGGGGTCATTTGAACTCGTACAGCTTCAGGAAGCTGAGAAAATCGCGAAAAACCAATCGGAAAATATCAAAATCGGTTTTTCCACTTCAGCATATAGTGATTCTTACGTATTTTGACGCGCTGATTCATTTGTCCTTTTCCAGCGAATTAATTTGATTTTCAAAATTTTGCCCGATATTGAGCAGAGGGTACCCTCTCTCGATTTTTTCGAAAATTTCATAGTTCATTTTTCGACTTTAGTATATAGTGTTTCTTATGTATTTTGACGCGCTGATTCCGAAAAATGGGGTCATTTGAACTCGTAGAGCTTCAGGAAGCTGAGAAAATCGCGAAAAACCAATCGGAAAATTTCAAATTCGGTTTTTTGACTTCAGCATATAGTGATTCTAACGTATTTTGACGCGCTGATTCATTTATCCTTTTCCAGCGAATTTGATTTTCAAAATTTTGCCCGAAATTGAGCAGAGGGTACCCTCTCTCGATTTCTTCGAAAATTTCAAAGTTCATTATTCGACTTCAGTATATAGTGATTCTTATATATTTTGACGCGCTGATTCCGAAAATGGGGTCATTTGAACTCGTACAGCTTCAGGAAGCTGAGAAAATCGCGAAAAACCAATCGGAAAATATCAAAATCGGTTTTTCCACTTCAGCATATAGTGATTCTTACGTATTTTGACGCGCTGATTTATTTGTCCTTTTCCAGCGAATTTGATTTTCAACATTTTGCCCGATATTGAGCAGAGGGTACCCTCTCTCGATTTTTTCGAAAATTTCATAGTTCATTTTTCGACTTTAGTATATAGTGTTTCTTATGTATTTTGACGCGCTGATTCCGAAAATGGGGTCATTTGAACTCGTAGAGCTTCAGGAAGCTGAGAAAATCGCGAAAAACCAATCGGAAAATTTCAAAATCGGATTTTTCACTTCAGCATATAGTGATTCTCACGTATTTTGACGCGCTGATTCATTTATCTTTCTCCGGCGAATTTGATTTTCAAAATTTTGCTCGAAATTGAGCAGAGGGTACCCCCTCTCGATTTCTTAGAAAATTTCAAAGTTCATTTTTCGACTCTAGTATTCAGTGTTTTTCATGTATTTTGACGCGCTGATTCCGAAAATGGGGTCATTTGAACTCGTAGAGCTTCAGGAAGCTGAGAAAATCGCGAAAAACCAATTGGAAAATTTGAAAATCGGTTTTTTGACTTCAGCAGATAGTGATTCTTACGTATTTTGACGCGCTGATTCCGAAAATGGTGTCACTTGAACTCGTAGAGCTCCAGGAAGCTGAGAAAATCGCGAAAAACCAATTGGAAAATTTCAAAATCGGTTTTTCGACTTGAATATATAGTGATTCTTTCGTATTTTGACGCGCTGATTCCGAAAATGGGGTGATTTGTCCTCTTTCGGCGAATTTGATTTTCAAAATTTTGCCCCTCTCGATTTTTTCAAAAATTTCAAAGTTCATTATTCGACTTCGGTATATAGTGATTCTTATATATTTTGACGCGCTGATTCCGAAAATGGGGTCATTCGAACTCGTACAGCTTCAGGAAGCTGAGAAAATCGCGAAAAACCAATCGGAAAATATCAAAATCGGTTTTTCCACTTCACAATATAGTGATTCTCACGTATTTCGACGCGCTGATTCATTGGTCATTTTCCAGCGAATTTGATTTTCAAAATTTTGCCCGAAATTGAGCAGAGGGTACCCCCTCTCGATTTCTTCGAAAAATTCAAAGTTCATTTTTCGACTCTAGTATTCAGTGTTTTTCATGTATTTTGACGCGCTGATTCCGAAAATGGGGTCATTTGAACTCGTAGAGCTTCAGGAAGCTGAGAAAATCGCGAAAAACCAATTGGAAAATTTGAAAATCGGTTTTTTGACTTCAGCAGATAGTGATTCTTACGTATTTTGACGCGCTGATTCCGAAAATGGTGTCACTTGAACTCGTAGAGCTCCAGGAAGCTGAGAAAATCGCGAAAAACCAATTGGAAAATTTCAAAATCGGTTTTTCGACTTGAATATATAGTGATTCTTTCGTATTTTGACGCGCTGATTCCGAAAATGGGGTGATTTGTCCTCTTTCGGCGAATTTGATTTTCAAAATTTTGCCCTTCTCGATTTTTTCAAAAATTTCAAAGTTCATTATTCGACTTTAGTATTCAGTGTTTTTTATGTATTTTGACGCGCTGATTTCGAAAATGGGGTCATTCGAACTCGTAGAGCTTCAGGAAGCTGAGAAAATCGCGAAAAACCAATTGGAAAATTTGAAAATCGGTTTTTTGACTTCAGCAGTTAGTGATTCTTACGTATTTTGACGCGCTGATTCATTTATCCTTTTCCAGCGAATTTGATTTTCAAAATTTTGCCCGAAATTGAGCAGAGGGTACCCTTTCTCGATTTCTTCGAAAATTTCAAAGTTCATTATTCGACTTCAGTATATAGTGATTCTTATATATTTTGACGCGCTGATTCCGAAAATGGGGTCATTTGAACTCGTACAGCTTCAGGAAGCTGAGAAAATCGCGAAAAACCAATCGGAAAATATCAAAATCGGTTTTTCCACTTCAGCATATAGTGATTCTTACGTATTTTGACGCGCTGATTTATTTGTCCTTTTCCAGCGAATTTGATTTTCAAAATTTTGCCCGATATTGAGCAGAGGGTACCCTCTCTCGATTTTTTCGAAAATTTCATAGTTCATTTTTCGACTTTAGTATATAGTGTTTCTTATGTATTTTGACGCGCTGATTCCGAAAATGGGGTCATTTGAACTCGTAGAGCTTCAGGAAGCTGAGAAAATCGCGAAAAACCAATCGGAAAATTTCAAAATCGGATTTTTCACTTCAGCATATAGTGATTCTCACGTATTTTGACGCGCTGATTCATTTATCTTTCTCCGGCGAATTTGATTTTCAAAATTTTGCTCGAAATTGAGCAGAGGGTACCCCCTCTCGATTTCTTAGAAAATTTCAAAGTTCATTTTTCGACTCTAGTATTCAGTGTTTTTCATGTATTTTGACGCGCTGATTCCGAAAATGGGGTCATTTGAACTCGTAGAGCTTCAGGAAGCTGAGAAAATCGCGAAAAACCAATTGGAAAATTTGAAAATCGGTTTTTTGACTTCAGCAGATAGTGATTCTTACGTATTTTGACGCGCTGATTCCGAAAATGGTGTCACTTGAACTCGTAGAGCTCCAGGAAGCTGAGAAAATCGCGAAAAACCAATTGGAAAATTTCAAAATCGGTTTTTCGACTTGAATATATAGTGATTCTTTCGTATTTTGACGCGCTGATTCCGAAAATGGGGTGATTTGTCCTCTTTCGGCGAATTTGATTTTCAAAATTTTGCCCCTCTCGATTTTTTCAAAAATTTCAAAGTTCATTATTCGACTTCGGTATATAGTGATTCTTATATATTTTGACGCGCTGATTCCGAAAATGGGGTCATTCGAACTCGTACAGCTTCAGGAAGCTGAGAAAATCGCGAAAAACCAATCGGAAAATATCAAAATCGGTTTTTCCACTTCACAATATAGTGATTCTCACGTATTTCGACGCGCTGATTCATTGGTCATTTTCCAGCGAATTTGATTTTCAAAATTTTGCCCGAAATTGAGCAGAGGGTACCCCCTCTCGATTTCTTCGAAAAATTCAAAGTTCATTTTTCGACTCTAGTATTCAGTGTTTTTCATGTATTTTGACGCGCTGATTCCGAAAATGGGGTCATTTGAACTCGTAGAGCTTCAGGAAGCTGAGAAAATCGCGAAAAACCAATTGGAAAATTTGAAAATCGGTTTTTTGACTTCAGCAGATAGTGATTCTTACGTATTTTGACGCGCTGATTCCGAAAATGGTGTCACTTGAACTCGTAGAGCTCCAGGAAGCTGAGAAAATCGCGAAAAACCAATTGGAAAATTTCAAAATCGGTTTTTCGACTTGAATATATAGTGATTCTTTCGTATTTTGACGCGCTGATTCCGAAAATGGGGTGATTTGTCCTCTTTCGGCGAATTTGATTTTCAAAATTTTGCCCTTCTCGATTTTTTCGAAAATTTCAAAGTTCATTATTCGACTTTAGTATTCAGTGTTTTTTATGTATTTTGACGCGCTGATTCCGAAAATGGGGTCATTCGAACTCGTAGAGCTTCAGGAAGCTGAGAAAATCGCGAAAAACCAATTGGAAAATTTGAAAATCGGTTTTTTGACTTCAGCAGTTAGTGATTCTTACGTATTTTGACGCGCTGATTCATTTATCCTTTTCCAGCGAATTTGATTTTCAAAATTTTGCCCGAAATTGAGCAGAGGGTACCCTTTCTCGATTTCTTCGAAAATTTCAAAGTTCATTATTCGACTTCAGTATATAGTGATTCTTATATATTTTGACGCGCTGATTCCGAAAATGGGGTCATTTGAACTCGTACAGCTTCAGGAAGCTGAGAAAATCGCGAAAATCCAATCGGAAAATATCAAAATCGGTTTTTCCACTTCAGCATATAGTGATTCTTACGTATTTTGACGCGCTGATTTATTTGTCCTTTTCCAGCGAATTTGATTTTCAAAATTTTGCCCGATATTGAGCAGAGGGTACCCTCTCTCGATTTTTTCGAAAATTTCATAGTTCATTTTTCGACTTTAGTATATAGTGTTTCTTATGTATTTTGACGCGCTGATTCCGAAAATGGGGTCATTTGAACTCGTAGAGCTTCAGGAAGCTGAGAAAATCGCGAAAAACCAATCGGAAAATTTCAAAATCGGTTTTTCGACTTCAGCATATAGTGATTCTTACGTATTTTGACGCGCTGATTCCGAAAATGGGGTCATTTGAACTCGTAGAGCTTCAGGAAGCTGAGAAAATCGCGAAAAACCAATCGGGAAATTTCAAAATCGGATTTTTCACTTCAGCATATAGTGATTCTCACGTATTTTGACGCGCTGATTCATTTATCTCTCTCCGGCGAATTTGATTTTCAAAATTTTGCTCGAAATTGAGCAGAGGGTACCCCCTCTCGATTTCTTAGAAAATTTCAAAGTTCATTATTCGACTTCGGTATATAGTGATTCTTATATATTTTGACGCGCTGATTCCGAAAATGGGGTCATTCGAACTCGTACAGCTTCAGGAAGCTGAGAAAATCGCGAAAAACCAATCGGAAAATATCAAAATCGGTTTTTCCACTTCACAATATAGTGATTCTCACGTATTTTGACGCGCTGATTCATTGGTCATTTTCCAGCGAATTTGATTTTCAAAATTTTGCCCGAAATTGAGCAGAGGGTACCCCCTCTCGATTTCTTCGAAAAATTCAAAGTTCATTTTTCGACTCTAGTATTCAGTGTTTTTCATGTATTTTGACGCGCTGATTCCGAAAATGGGGTCATTTGAACTCGTAGAGCTTCAGGAAGCTGAGAAAATCGCGAAAAACCAATTGGAAAATTTGAAAATCGGTTTTTTGACTTCAGCAGATAGTAATTCTTACGTATTTTAACGCGCTGATTCCGAAAATGGTGTCACTTGAACTCGTAGAGCTCCAGGAAGCTGAGAAAATCGCGAAAAACCAATTGGAAAATTTCAAAATCGGTTTTTCGACTTGAATATATAGTGATTCTTTCGTATTTTGACGCGCTGATTCCGAAAATGGGGTGATTTGTCCTCTTTCGGCGAATTTGATTCTCAAAATTTTGCCCCTCTCGATTTTTTCAAAAATTTCAAAGTTCATTATTCGACTTCGGTATATAGTGATTCTTATATATTTTGACGCGCTGATTTCGAAAATGGGGTCATTTGAACTCGTAGAGCTTCAGGAAGCTGAGAAAATCGCGAAAAACCAATCGGAAAATTTCAAAATCGGCTTTTTTACTTCAGCATATAGTGATGCTTACGTATTTTGACGCGCTGATTCATTTATCCTTTTCCAGCGAATTCGATTTTCAAAATTTTGCCCGAAATTGAACAGAGGGTACCCCCTTCGATTTCTTAAAAAATTTCAAAGTTCATTTTTCGACTTTAGTATTCAGTGTTTTTTATGTATTATGACGCGCTGATTCCGAAAATGGGGTCATTTGAACTCGTAGAGCTTCAGGAAGCTGAGAAAATCGCGAAAAACCAATTGGAAAATTTGAAAATCGGTTTTTTGACTTCAGCAGATAGTGATTCTTACGTATTTTGACGCGCTGATTCATTTATCCTTTTCCAGCGAATTTGATTTTCAAAATTTTGCCCGAAATTGAGCAGAGGGTACCCTCTCTCGATTTCTTCGAAAATTTCAAAGTTCATTATTCGACTTCAGTATATAGTGATTCTTATATATTTTCACGCGCTGATTCCGAAAATGGGGTCATCTGAACTCGTACAGCTTCAGGAAGCTGAGAAAATCGCGAAAAACCAATCGAAAAATATCAAAATCGGTTTTTCGACTTCGGCATTTAGTGATTCTTACGTATTTTGACGCGCTGATTCATTGGTCCATTTCCAGCGAATTTGATTTTCAAAATTTTGCCCGAAATTGAGCAGAGGGTACCCCCTCTCGATTTCTTCGAAAAATTCAAAGTTCATTTTTCGACTTTAGTATTCAGTGTTTTCATGTATTTTGACGCGCTGATTCCGAAAATGGGGTCATTCGAACTCGTAGAGCTTCAGGAAGCTGAGAAAATCGCGAAAAACCAATCGGAAATTTTTCAAAATCGGTTTTTCCACTTCAGCATATAGTGATTCTTACGTATTTTGACGCGCCGATTCCGAAAATGGGGTCACTTGAACTCGTAGAGCTCCAGGAAGCTGAGAAAATCGCGAAAAACCAATTGGAAAATTTCAAAATCGGTTTTTCGACTTGAATATATAGTGATTCTTTCGTATTTTGACGCGCTGATTCCGAAAATGGGGTGATTCGTCCTCTTTCGGCGAATTTGATTTTCAAAATTTTGCCCTTCTCGATTTTTTCGAAAATTTCAAAGTTCATTATTCGACTTCGGTATATAGTGATTCTTATATATTTTGACGCGCTGATTTCGAAAATGGGGTCATTTGAACTCGTACAGCTTCAGGAAGCTGAGAAAATCGCGAAAAACCAATCGGAAAATATCAAAATCGGTTTTTCCACTTCAGCATATAGTGATTCATACGTATTTTGACGCGCTGATTCATTTGTCCTTTTCCAGCGAAATTGATTTTCCAAATTTTGCCCGAAATTGAGCAGAGGGTACCCCCTCTCGATTTTTTCGAAAATTTCTTAGTTTATTTTTCGACTTTAGTATATAGTGTTTCTTATGTATTTTGACGCGCTGATTCCGAAAATGGGGTCATTTGAACTCGTAGAGCTTCAGAAAGCTGAGAAGATCGCGAAAAACCAATCGGAAAATTTCAAAATCGGTTTTTCGACTTCGGCATATAGTGATTCTTACGTATTTTGACGCGCTGATTCATTTGTCCTTTTCCAGCGAATTTGATTTTCAAAATTTTGCCCGAAATTGAGCAGAGGGTACCCTCTCTCGATTTTTTCGAAAATTTCGAAGTTCATTTTTTGACTTCAGTATATAGTGATTCTTATATATTTTGACGCGCTGATTCCGAAAATGGGGTCATTCGAACTCGTACAGCTTCAGGAAGCTGAGAAAATCTCGAAAAACCAATTGGAAATTTTGAAAATCGGTTTTTTGACTCCAGCAGATAGTGATTCTTACGTATTTTGACGCGCTGATTCCGGAAATGGGGTCATTTGAACTCGTAGAGCTTCAGGAAGCTGAGAAAATCGCGAAAAACCAATCGGAAAATTTCAAAATCGGTTTTTTCACTTCAGCATATAGTGATTCTCACGTATTTTGACGCGCTGATTCATTTATCCTTTTCCAGCGAATTTGATTTTCAAAATTTTGCCCGAAATTGAGCAGAGGGTACCCTCTCTCGATTTCTCCGAAAATTTCAAGGTTCATTTTTCGACTTCAGTATTCAGTGTTTTTCATGTATTTTGACGCGCTGATTCCAAAAATGGGGTCACTTGAACTCGTAGAGCTTCAGGAAGCTGAGAAAATCGCGAAAAACCAATCGGAAAATTTCAAAATCGGTTTTTCGACTTCAGCATATAGTGATTCTTACGTATTTTGACGCGCTGATTCCAAAAATGGGGTCATTTGAACTCGTAGAGCTTCAGGAAGCTGAGAAAATCTCGAAAAACCAATTGGAAAATTTGAAAATCGGTTTTTTGACTCCAGCAGATAGTGATTCTTACGTATTTTGACGCGCTGATTCCGGAAATGGGGTCATTTGAACTCGTAGAGCTTCAGGAAGCTGAGAAAATCGCGAAAAACCAATCGGAAAATTTCAAAATCGGTTTTTTCACTTCAGCATATAGTGATTCTCACGTATTTTGACGCGCTGATTCATTTATCCTTTTCCAGCGAATTTGATTTTCAAAATTTTGCCCGAAATTGAGCAGAGGGTACCCTCTCTCGATTTCTCCGAAAATTTCAAGGTTCATTTTTCGACTTCAGTATTCAGTGTTTTTCATGTATTTTGACGCGCTGATTCCAAAAATGGGGTCACTTGAACTCGTAGAGCTCCAGGAAGCTGAGAAAATCGCGAAAAACCAATTGGAAAATTTCAAAATCGGTTTTTCGACTTGAATATATAGTGATTCTTTCGTATTTTGACGCGCTGATTCCGAAAATGGGGTGATTTGTCCTCTTTCGGCGATTTTGATTTACAAAATTTTGCCCTTCTCGATTTTTTCGAAAATTTTAAAGTTCATTATTCGACTTCAGTATATAGTGATTCTTATATATTTTGACGCGCTGATTCCGAAAATGGGGTCATTTGAACTCGTACAGCTTCAGGAAGCTGAGAAAATCGCGAAAAACCAATCGGAAAATATCAAAATCGGTTTTTCCACTTCACAATATAGTGATTCTCACGTATTTTGACGCGCTGATTCATTGGTCCTCTTCCAGCGAATTTGATTTTCAAAATTTTGCCCGAAATTGAGCAGAGGGTACCCCCTCTCGATTTCTTCGAAAAATTCAAAGTTCATTTTTCGACTTTAGTATTCAGTGTTTTCATGTATTTTGACGCGCTGATTCCGAAAATGGGGTCATTCGAACTCGTAGAGCTTCAGGAAGCTGAGAAAATCGCGAAAAACCAATCGGAAATTTTTCAAAATCGGTTTTTCCACTTCGGCATATAGTGATTCTTACGTATTTTGACGCGCCGATTCCGAAAATGGGGTCACTTGAACTCGTAGAGCTCCAGGAAGCTGAGAAAATCGCGAAAAACCAATTGGAAAATTTCAAAATCGGTTTTTCGACTTGAATATATAGTGATTCTTTCGTATTTTGACGCGCTGATTCCGAAAATGGGGTGATTTGTACTCTTTCGGCGAATTTGATTTTCAAAATTTTGCCCCTCTCGATTTTTTCGAAAATTTCAAAGATCATCATTCGACTTCAGTATATAGTGATTCTTATATATTTTGACGCGCTGATTCCGAAAATGGTGTCATTTGAACTCGAACAGCTTCAGGAAGCTGAAAAAATCGCGAAAAACCAATCGGAAAATATCAAAATCGGTTTTTCCACTTCACAATATAGTGATTCTCACGTATTTTGACGCGCTGATTCATTGGTCCTTCTCCAGCGAATTTGATTTTCAAAATTTTGCCCGAAATTGAGCAGAGGGTACCCCCTCTCGATTTCTTCGAAAAATTCAAAGTTCATTTTTCGACTTTAGTATTCAGTGTTTTCATGTATTTTGACGCGCTGATTCCGAAAATGGGGTCATTCGAACTCGTAGAGCTTCAGGAAGCTGAGAAAATCGCGAAAAACCAATCGGAAATTTTTCAAAATCGGTTTTTCCACTTCAGCATATAGTGATTCTTACGTATTTTAACGCGCTGATTCCGAAAATGGGGTCACTTGAACTCGTAGAGCTTCAGGAAGCTGAGAAAATGGCGAAAAACCAATTGGAAAATTTGAAAATCGGTTTTTTGACTTCAGCAGATAGTGATTCTTACGTATTTTGACGCGCTGATTCATTTATCCTTTTCCAGCGAATTTGATTTTCAAAATTTTGTCCGAAATTGAGCAGAGGGTACCCTCTCTCGATTTCTTCGAAAATTTCAAAGTTCATTATTCGACTTCAGTATATAGTGATTCTTATATATTTTGACGCGCTGATTCCGAAAATGGGGTCATTTGAACTCGTACAGCTTCAGGAAGCTGAAAAAATCGCGAAAAACCAATCGGAAAATATCAAAATCTGTATTTCCACTTCACAATATAGTGATTCTCACGTATTTTGACGCGCTGATTCATTGGTCCTTTTCCAGCGAATTTGATTTTCAAAATTTTGCCCGAAATTGAGCAGAGGGTACCCACTCTCGATTTCTTCGAAAAATTCAAAGTTCATTTTTCGACTTTAGTATTCAGTGTTTTCATGTATTTTGACGCGCTGATTCCGAAAATGGGGTCATTCGAACTCGTAGAGCTTCAGGAAGCTGAGAAAATCGCGAAAAACCAATCGGAAATTTTTCAAAATCGGTTTTTCCACTTCAGCATATAGTGATTCTTACGTATTGTAATGGAATCCAGGAGAACTTGAATAATCCCCCTGTATCACATGTTTGGAAGCTCTCGAATATTCTAGAATATTCTAGAATATTCTAGAATAAAATATTCGAGAGCTTCCAAACATGTGATACAGGGGGATTATTCAAGTTCTCCTGGATTCCATTACATTGCCCCCTCCTTAAGAGACATTCCTCCTGGAATGCATTTTGCTCGTTATGGTGGAGAAAGGAGCAGTTGGTTCCGTTTCGGCAGTGTGAAGTCCGATTGAAGTAGCATGGTACCGTTTTCTGTCTTGGATTTTCCCTAGGATTCCAGCAACATATCAGAATTTCAACTTCGGTAAACCTGAATATGATTTCCAACATATTCCTGACAATTCTCCAATCCAGGCCATCCAAACCGCAAGCCAGCTTTGGTACAGCTATTTTCTGTATTCCTTTTCTCAGTAAGGTATTTCTGAGATCAACTAATGCGTCCCATAAGTCCTTGTAAGATGGTTTGTGGAAATGTCTTTCTTTGATTGTCAGATAAAAGATCGATCTAACTCCTTCAGGACTGCTATCTTCAATTTCCAAGGCTCGACCGATAGATGGGTATTGTTCTTGAAGTTTTTCCAGTTTACCAAACTTTTTCCGGAACACATTGCCTATCCCTCGGAACATCTGAAGGTCTTGGGCGATGCAGTGAGCCAATGCATACTCTACAGGAGTAGTGAACAGTTCGCGACTCTCTTCTCTGGTGACGTCAAACCTTGCCTTCGACGAACCGCTATAGGTTTTCATGAAATTTTCGTAAGTGGGCTCGTCCTCGTCTTGTACTTGAATCTGCCTCACTGATTGATCTGAAGTTCCTTCAAATGGTGCCAGTCTATTGAAGTGGACGACTTTGGGTTTGCCGTTGGGTACCTTACTGATGCGGTAGATAACGTCGTTGATTTTCTTTTTCACGCAATAGGGTCCTTCCCAAGATTTCTGCAGTTTAGGACAGAGCCCTCGTTTCCTCTGTGGATTATGGAGCCACACTAAATCACCTTCTGTGTAGGAGTTTTCTTCAGCCCGGATATCATAACGGTCCTTCATTCGTTCACTGGATATTTGGATCTTGGAACGGACCAATTCATGAATATCGTTCATCTTTCTCCTCAGGTTCGCAATGTAGTCTTCACCTGCTACATCCTCACCAGGTCTGCATCCGAATACCAGGTCACAAGGAAGCCTCATTTCTCGCCCAAACAGTACCTTTGCTGGAGTCTGTCCTGTAGATTCTTGTACTGCTGATCGGTAGGCCATCAAGAAGAAGGGTAGATGTTGGTCCCAGTCACGTTGGTGTTGATCAACAACTTTGCAGAGGTACTTTCCAACAGTTCGATTCATCCGCTCCACCATTCCGTCCGATTGGGGGTGTAATGGCGTCGTTCTGGTCTTCCTGATTCCTAACCTATCACTCATTGTCCGAAATACTTCACTCTCAAAGTTTCGGCCTTGATCAGAATGGAGTTCCATTGGTACCCCGTAGCGACTAATAAATTCTTTCAACAGGACATTAGCAACGGTTACGGCTTCTTGGTTAGGAATCGCATATGCCTCCACCCATTTCGTGAAGTAATCCATGCAAACTAGGATATATCTATTTCCATCATCAGTAACCGGAAATGGACCTGCGATGTCTAGGGCGATTCTTTCAAAAGGGCTACCTACGTTGTACTGTCTCATAGGAGCTCTTGGTTTCCGGTGCGGTCCATTACTGGCAAAACAGACGGTGCATTTACGGCACCAATCTCGAACGTCATCACTGTAGTTCGCCCAGTAAAACCGCTCACGAACCTTCTGTAGAGTCTTATTCACTCCCAGATGCCCTCCTGAAGTTCCATCGTGTATGTAGCGCAGCACCTCTGGAACTCGGCTCCTAGGAATCACTAGCTGCATTCGATGATCCGATCCATCATCGTTTTCCAGTTTCCTCTTGAGCAGGTCATCTTCCAAAACCAGGGAGTCCCATTGACCCCAGTAGGCCTTCAAGGTTTGCGATAATGGTGCTACTTCTTGCCAATTGGGACGACGATTTGCTTCCTTCCATTCTCGAAGTTTTCGGACTTCTGGATCTCTTTCTTGTTCTTGTCGGACTGCTGCAGGTAACCAATCATCGCTGACAACAGTAGTTCTATTGATTGATGTTTCTTTAATCTCCAAACGACTACAATGTGGGCATCCGGGTGGACAAGGTCGTCTGGACAAGGCATCTGCATTCTTATGTTTTGTTCCAGCTCGGTGTTCTATCTCAAAATCATACTCCTGAAGTCTCTCAATCCAGCGAGCTACCTGACCCTCAGGATTCTTGAATTGTAGAAGCCACTTCAACGCTGCATGGTCTGTTCTTAGCAAGAATTTTCTACCGTAGAGGTACTTATAGAAGTGCTCCACCGATTTAACCACAGCTAGTAGCTCCCGTCTAGTAACGCAGTAGTTTCGCTCTGGCTTGGATAACACTTTACTGAAGTATCCGATAACTCGCTCCTGTCCATCCTGATGCTGTGAAAGTACTCCTCCGATTCCGATGTTGCTAGCGTCAGTATCGAGAATGAACTGACCTTGTGGAAGTGGATAACCCAGGATCGGTGTCGTGGTTAAATGTGTCTTCAGAGCGTCAAAGGCTGTCTGGCATTCCATATCCCAGCAGAATTGTCGTCCTTCTTCAGTGAGGCGAGTTAGTGGTTTCGCGATATCAGAGAACATCCGGACGTAACGTCGATAATAAGTGCAGAGTCCAAGAAAGCTTCTGAGCTGATGTTTATTTTCTGGTACTGGCCATTGCTTAACTGCTCGTACCTTTTCAGGATCGACCTCTACTCCTTCACTACTTACAATGTGTCCCAAGTAGTTGACTCGTCTTTGCAGTAAATGACATTTCTTCAGGTTCAATGTCAGGTTCGCAGTCTGTAGTCTTCTGAAGACTTCTTCTAGATTTGCCAAATGATCTTCGAATGTTTTACCAATAACGATAATGTCATCTAAATATACTAGACATGTCTTCCAAGAGAGTCCTCTGAGTACATTTTCCATGATTCTCTCGAACGTAGCAGGAGCATTACAGAGTCCGAAAGGCATAACATTGAATTGCCATAACCCAGTTCCGATGGAAAACGCCGTCTTCTCCTTATCTGCCTGATCCATCTCTACCTGCCAATATCCACTTTTGAGATCCAAAGTGGAAAACAGCCTTGATTCTGCCAGCGTATCCAGTGTGTCGTCTATACGTGGCAACGGATAGCTGTCTTTCTTTGTCACATCATTCAATCGACGATAGTCCACACAAAATCGTGTAGTTCCATCTTTCTTCTTCACCAAAACTACTGGTGAAGTCCATGCACTATTGGATGGTTCAATCACGCCTTCTTGTTCCATATCCTGAATTATCTTATCAGCCATTTCCCGTTTTACTTGCGGTAATCTTCGAGGTGGTTGACGAATGGGTCGGGCATTTCCTGTGTCAATTTTATGCTTCACAATGTCAGTTCTTCCCATTTTTCCATTTGCTGGTACAAATATGCCTTTATATCGTTGCAATAATTCCATTAAACGCGTCTTTTCTCGTTTGGTGAGAGAATCGCTTGCAGTGGAAACCATTTCCTTGAAATCGATCATTCCTTTGTTTGTTGTCGTCTCTTGCTGAATTATCGAGGCCGCTGTAGAACATGTACCAATTTTCGTTCCCTTGGTAACAGTCAGAGGATAATTGTTGACGTTGATTAATCGGACAGGGATGATTTCTTCGGATGTCAATAGAGCCTTGCCGACTAAGACTCCTCGGCCAACCTGTTCGTCATGATTCCAAGGTTCCAGGATGATAGGGGAACCTTTTTCGAATGTGCCATTGATCCGTGCTGTCACTATCGTCTCGCTTCGTTCTGGTAGCTGTACATCCTCTGCTAACGTCACTCGGGCAACTACCTCTTCACGGGAATGTAGAAAGATTTCCTCGGCGCCCACCTTGATTGTTCGTTTTCCAAAGTCTAGCTGAATTTCATTTGCGCTCATGACGTCCATTCCCAAAATGACATCTTTCTCGATATCAGCCATAATCGCTCGGTGTGGAATTGTGAGGGTCCCAATTTTGATTTCCACATCTATTTCTCCATAAACGGTGGCAGCTTCGCCTGTGGCTGTTCGTAATCGCCATCTTGAACGTAAGATCCGCTTCTTCGGAGATGTCAGAAGTCCATGACGCAAGATGGTTTTTGTAGCACCAGTATCCACTAATAGTGCGCACTTCTTATCATCGATCAGCCCGTTTACATAGATGCTGCCATGGTCACGCCGTAGAGATGCCACAATAATGAGGGGGTCCTTGGAATGACGGGTCGAAGCTGCCCCCTTGGAGTCGACCCGCTTTAGTTTTCCTGCGGCTGCGAGGAAGATGGTACCTCCTCAGCTAATTTCTTGACCCGTTTACATACTCTTTGAAGGTGCCCCAGCTCTCCACAGTTCCAACAGCGAACCGTTCTCTTCGTCTTATTCAGATTCAGAAGACTTTTGATGGCATCGACCAGGCCCTCAGTAGATTCCTGGTTCAGTGAACTGTTACCGTTATCGTTAATGTTGCGGACTCTTGCAGATCCACGTGAAGCTTCTGTTGCCGCTTCGAACTCCAACGCCGCTGCTAGTGCATCGGTGAGGTCTTTAGGACGAGACAAACGCACGGTCCTCTGCATTTCCCCATCTCTCAACCCATCAACGAATGTCTGTACAGCTAGACATTCCATAACAGACTCCGGAGCTGACGGATATGCACAATGAACCAATCTCGCTACGTCTGCTTCGAATTCCTGTAGGCTCTCATTGGTTCTCTGTCGACGGTTCTTCATCTGTGATTGGAATACCTGCTGTAGATGTTCGTGACCATATCGCATATCTAGGCGTTTGATGAGATGTTCATAACTGTCAGCTTCACTCTCTGGGATGGTTTGTAGGATGTTCAACGCATCACCTCGTAGAGCAACTGTTAGCGCCACCGCCTTGTCCTTTAATGTCCACCCATTGGCTTTTGCAGCTGCTTCAAATTGCTTCAAATAATTTGGCCATGATGTCTTCCCGTCAAATGTAGGAGGCTTAACTCGATTTGAAATGGTTGCGATGTCCGATTCCATTTTTGTCACATTCTTTTCACTGACCTCAGATTTTTCTGATCTCTGGACACCTTTTCCAACTTGTAGCTCTAATTCTTCTAATTTTTTCGTTATTGCGTACACTTCTTCTCTCTGCTGAGCAATCTGAGTCGCCATTTTGTCTTGCTGAGCCGCCATCTGCACTGAAAACTCTTCACGAAGTTCCAAGGATTGAGCCAAAATCTGTTCCGAAATTTCTTCACGATGAGCAATCATTTGGTTAACGATCTTGTCCCGCTGAGCCATAATTTCTTCACGAAGAGCCGATGATTCTTCACGTTGTGCAGAAATCTGTTTCACAATGTCTTCTCGAAACGCCGTTGATTCTTCACGTTGTGCAGAAATCTGATTCGTAATTTCTTCACGTTGTGCAGAAATCTGATTCGCAATGTCTTCTCGAAACGCCGTTGATTCTTCACGTTGTGCAGAAATCTGATTCGTAATTTCTTCACGTTGTGCAGAAATCTGATTCGCAATGTCTTCTCGAAACGCCGCTGATTCTTCACGTTGTGCAGAAATCTGATTCACAATTTCTTCACGAAACGCTGTTGACTCTTCATGTTGCGCAGAAATCTTATTCGCAATCTTGTCATACCAAGCCGCTGATTTGTCTTCCGGTTCTTCGAAGATGAACGTCTCTGGGTCTTGACCAACGTCAATCAGGTACTCTTTCAAACGAAGTTGTAGCACCGCTTTCGTCCCTGTGGTCTCGAGATCCCTTTCTTCCAACTCTCGTTTCAAGTCTGCCACCTTCAGTTCACTGAGTCTCTTCATTGTTACTGTCTTTTCACTTCAAATGATCGAAACTCCAACTAAATTCATGAATATCCCACTTCTGACACCAATTGTAACGTTATTCGTGGGTTCCAGTAGAGAACAGATGGATTTCCAACTGACAACTATTTATTTTCACGTACAACACCAACAAACTATTTATTTCAACTATTTATATCGACAACGATGTAACTACGTCGCGTTCAATTATTCAACTCCCTAACGTTGTTTGGAAGCTCGATATTTATATGTTTTACATCTGTTCTGGAATGTTCTAGAACTGTCAGTCTTCTGTCACATCTTTTCATCTCTTTTCATCAGACTGCTCACAGGATGTTCCATCTTCTTCTATTCTAGAATATTCGAGAGCTTCCAAACAACGTTAGGGAGTTGAATAATTGAACGCGACGTAGTTACATCGTTGTCGATATAAATAGTTGAAATAAATAGTTTGTTGGTGTTGTACGTGAAAATAAATAGTTGTCAGTTGGAAATCCATCTGTTCTCTACTGGAACCCACGAATAACGTTACAGTATTTTGACGCGCCGATTCCGAAAATGGGGTCACTTGAACTCGTAGAGCTCCAGGAAGCTGAGAAAATCGCGAAAAACCAATTGGAAAATTTCAAAATCGGTTTTTCGACTTGAATATACAGTGATTCCTTCGTATTTTGACGCGCTGATTCCGAAAATGGGGTGATTTGTCCTCTTTCGGCGAATTTGATTTTCAAAATTTTGCCCTTCTCGATTTTTTCGAAAATTTCAAAGTTCATTATTCGACTTCGGTATATAGTGATTCATATATATTTTGACGCGCTGATTCCGAAAATGGGGTCATTTGAACTCGTACAGCTCCAGGAAGCTGAGAAAATCGCGAAAAACCAATTGGAAAATATCAAAATCGGTTTTTCCACTTCAGCATATAGTGATTCATACGTATTTTGACGCGCTGATTCATTTGTCCTTTTCCGGCGAATTTGATTTTCAAAATTTTGCCCGAAATTGAGCACAGGGTACCCCCTCTCGATTTTTTCGAAAATTTCATAGTTTATTTTTCGACTTTAGTATATAGTGTTTCTTATGTATTTTGACGCGCTGATTCCGAAAATGGGGTCATTTGAACTCGTAGAGCTTCAGGAAGCTGAGAAAATCGCGAAAAACCAATTGGAAAATTTGAAAATCGGTTTTTTGACTTCAGCAGATAGTGATTCTTACGTATTCTGACGCGCTGATTCCGAAAATGGGGTCACTTGAACTCGTAGAGCTCCAGGAAGCTGAGAAAATCGCGAAAATCCAATTGGAAAATTTCAAAATCGGTTTTTCGACTTGAATATATAGTGATTCTTTCGTATTTTGACGCGCTGATTCCGAAAATGGGGTGATTTGTCCTCTTTCGGCGAATTTGATTTTCAAAATTTTGCCCCTCTCGATTTTTTCGAAAATTTCAAAGTTCATTATTCGACTTCAGTATATAGTGATTCTTATATATTTTGACGCGCTGATTCCGAAAATGGGGTCATTTGAACTCGTACAGCTTCAGGAAGCTGAGAAAATCGCGAAAAACCAATCGGAAAATATCAAAATCGGTTTTTCCACTTCAGCATATAGTGATTCTTACGTATTTTGACGCGCTGATTCATTTGTCCTTTTCCAGCGAATTTGATTTTCAAAATTTTGCCCGATATTGAGCAGAGGGTACCCTCTCTCGATTTTTTCGAAAATTTCATAGTTCATTTTTCGACTTTAGTATATAGTGTTTCTTATGTATTTTGACGCGCTGATTCCGAAAATGGGGTCATTTGAACTCGTAGAGCTTCAGGAAGCTGAGAAACTCGCGAAAAACCAATCGGAAAATTTCAAAATCGGTTTTTCGACTTCAGCATATAGTGATTCTTACGTATTTTGACGCGCTGATTCCGAAAATGGGGTCATTTGAACTCGTAAAGCTTCAGGAAGCTGAGAAAATCGCGAAAAACCAATCGGAAAATTTCAAAATCGGTTTTTTCACTTCAGCATATAGTGATTCTTACGTATTTTGACGCGCTGATTCATTTATCCTTTTCCAGCGAATTTGATTTTCAAAATTTTGCCCGAAATTGAGCAGAGGGTACCCCCTCTCGATTTCTTAGAAAATTTCAAAGTTCATTTTTCGACTTTAGTATTCAGTGTTTTTAATGTATTTTGACGCGCTGATTCCGTAAATGGGGTCATTTAAACTCGTAGAGCTTCAGGAAGCTGAGAAAATCGCGAAAAACCAATTGGAAAATTTGAAAATCGGTTTTTTGACTCCAGCAGATAGTGATTCTTACGTATTTCGACGCGCTGATTCCGAAAATGGTGTCACTTGAACTCGTAGAGCTCCAGGAAGCTGAGAAAATCGCGAAAAACCAATTGGAAAATTTCAAAATCGGTTTTTCGACTTGAATATATAGTGATTCTTTCGTATTTTGATGCGCTGATTCCGAAAATGGGGTGATTTGTCCTTTTTCGGCGAATTTGATTTTCAAAATTTTGCCCTTCTCGATTTTTTCGAAAATTTCAAAGTTCATTATTCGACTTCAGTATATAGTGATTCTTATATATTTTGACGCGCTGATTCCGAAAATGGGGTCATTTGAACTCGTACAGCTTCAGGAAGCTGAGACAATCGCGAAAAACCAATCGGAAAATATCAAAATCGGTTTTTCCACTTCACAATATAGTGATTCTCACGTATTCTGACGCGCTGATTCATTGGTCCTTTTCCAGCGAATTTGATTTTCAAAATTTTGCCCGAAATTGAGTAGAGGGTACCCCCTCTCGATTTCTTCGAAAAATTCAAAGTTCATTTTTCGACTTTAGTATTCAGTGTTTTCATGTATTTTGACGCGCTGATTCCGAAAATGGGGTCATCTGAACTCGTAGAGCTTCAGGAAGCTGAGAGAATCGCGAAAAACCAATCGGAAATTTTTCAAAATCGGTTTTTCCACTTCAGCATATAGTGATTCTTACGTATTTTGACGCGCTGATTCCGAAAATGGGGTCACTTGAACTCGTAGAGCTCCAGGAAGCTGAGAAAATCGCGAAAAACCAATTGGAAAATTTCAAAATCGGTTTTTCGACTTGAATATATAGTGATTCTTTCGTATTCTGACGCGCTGATTCCGAAAATGGGGTGATTTGTCCTCTTTCGGCGAATTTGATTTTCAAAATTTTGCCCATCTCGATTTTTTCGAAAATTTCAAAGTTCATTATTCGACTCCGGTATATAGTGATTCTTATATATTTTGACGCGCTGATTCCGAAAATTGGGTCATTTGAACTCGTAGAACTTCAGGAAGCTGAGAAAATCGCGAAAAACCAATTGGAAAATTTGAAAATCGGTTTTTTGACTCCAGCAGATAGTGATTCTTACGTATTTTGACGCGCTGATTCCGAAAATGGTGTCACTTGAACTCGTAGAGCTCCAGGAAGCTGAGAAAATCGCGAAAAACCAATTGGAAAATTTCAAAATCGGTTTTTCGACTTGAATATATAGTGATTCTTTCGTATTTTGACGCACTGATTCCGAAAATGGGGTGATTTGTCCTCTTTCGGCGAATTTGATTTTCAAAATTTTGCCCTTCTCGATTTTTTCGAAAATTTCGAAGTTCATTATTCGACTTCGGTATATAGTGATTCTTATATATTTTGACGCGCTGATTCCGAAAATGGGGTCATTTGAACTCGTACAGCTTCAGGAAGCTGAGACAATCGCGAAAAACCAATCGGAAAATATCAAAATCGGTTTTTCCACTTCACAATATAGTGATTCTCACGTATTTTGACGCGCTGATTCATTGGTCCTTTTCCAGCGAATTTGATTTTCAAAATTTTGCCCGAAATTGAGTAGAGGGTACCCCCTCTCGATTTCTTCGAAAAATTCAAAGTTCATTTTTCGACTTTAGTATTCAGTGTTTTCATGTATTTTGACGCGCTGATTCCGAAAATGGGGTCATTTGAACTCGTAGAGCTTCAGGAAGCTGAGAAAATCGCGAAAAACCAATCGGAAATTTTTCAAAATCGGTTTTTCCACTTCAGCATATAGTGATTCTTACGTATTTTGACGCGCTGATTCCGAAAATGGGGTCACTTGAACTCGTAGAGCTCCAGGAAGCTGAGAAAATCGCGAAAAACCAATTGGAAAATTTCAAAATCGGTTTTTCGACTTGAATATATAGTGATTCTTTCGTATTCTGACGCGCTGATTCCGAAAATGGGGTGATTTGTCCTCTTTCGGCGAATTTGATTTTCAAAATTTTGCCCATCTCGATTTTTTCCAAATTTTCAAAGTTCATTATTCGACTCCGGTATATAGTGATTCTTATATATTTTGACGCGCTGATTCCGAAAATGGGGTCATTTGAACTCGCAGAGCTTCAGGAAGCTGAGAAAATCGCGAAAAACCAATCAGAAAAATTCAAAATCGGTTTTTTCACTTCAGCATATAGTGATTCTTACGTATTTTGACGCGCTGATTCATTTATCCTTTTCCAGCGAATTCGATTTTCAAAATTTTGCCCGAAATTGAGCAGAGGGTACCCACTCTCGATTTCTTCGAAAAATTCAAAGTTCATTTTTCGACTTTAGTATTCAGTGTTTTCATGTAATTTGACGCGCTGATTCCGAAAATGGGGTCATTCGAACTCGTAGAGCTTCAGGAAGCTGAGAAAATCGCGAAAAACCAATCGGAAATTTTTCAAAATCGGTTTTTCCACTTCAGCATATAGTGATTCTTACGTATTTTGACGCGCCGATTCCGAAAATGGGGTCACTTGAACTCGTAGAGCTCCAGGAAGCTGAGAAAATCGCGAAAAACCAATTGGAAAATTTCAAAATCGGTTTTTCGACTTGAATATATAGTGATTCTTTCGTATTCTGACGCGCTGATTCCGAAAATGGGGTGATTTGTCCTCTTTCGGCGAATTTGATTTTCAAAATTTTGCCCATCTCGATTTTTTCGAAAATTTCAAAGTTCATTATTCGACTCCGGTATATAGTGATTCTTATATATTTTGACGCGCTGATTCCGAAAATGGGGTCATTTGAACTCGCAGAGCTTCAGGAAGCTGAGAAAATCGCGAAAAACCAATCAGAAAAATTCAAAATCGGTTTTTTCACTTCAGCATATAGTGATTCTTACGTATTTTGACGCGCTGATTCATTTATCCTTTTCCAGCGAATTCGATTTTCAAAATTTTGCCCGAAATTGAGCAGAGGGTACCCACTCTCGATTTCTTCGAAAAATTCAAAGTTCATTTTTCGACTTTAGTATTCAGTGTTTTCATGTATTTTGACGCGCTGATTCCGAAAATGGGGTCATTCGAACTCGTAGAGCTTCAGGAAGCTGAGAAAATCGCGAAAAACCAATCGGAAATTTTTCAAAATCGGTTTTTCCACTTCAGCATATAGTGATTCATACGTATTTTGACGCGCTGATTCATTTGTCCCTTTCCGGCGAATTTGATTTTCAAAATTTTGCCCGAAATTGAGCACAGGGTACCCCCTCTCGATTTTTTCGAAAATTTCATAGTTTATTTTTCGACTTTAGTATATAGTGTTTCTTATGTATTTTGACGCGCTGATTCCGAAAATGGGGTCATTTGAACTCGTAGAGCTTCAGGAAGCTGAGAAAATCGCGAAAAACCAATTGGAAAATTTGAAAATCGGTTTTTTGACTTCAGCAGATAGTGATTCTTACGTATTCTGACGCGCTGATTCCGAAAATGGGGTCACTTGAACTCGTAGAGCTCCAGGAAGCTGAGAAAATCGCGAAAATCCAATTGGAAAATTTCAAAATCGGTTTTTCGACTTGAATATATAGTGATTCTTTCGTATTTTGACGCGCTGATTCCGAAAATGGGGTGATTTGTCCTCTTTCGGCGAATTTGATTTTCAAAATTTTGCCCCTCTCGATTTTTTCGAAAATTTCAAAGTTCATTATTCGACTTCAGTATATAGTGATTCTTATATATTTTGACGCGCTGATTCCGAAAATGGGGTCATTTGAACTCGTACAGCTTCAGGAAGCTGAGAAAATCGCGAAAAACCAATCGGAAAATATCAAAATCGGTTTTTCCACTTCAGCATATAGTGATTCTTACGTATTTTGACGCGCTGATTCATTTGTCCTTTTCCAGCGAATTTGATTTTCAGAATTTTGCCCGATATTGAGCAGAGGGTACCCTCTCTCGATTTTTTCGAAAATTTCAAAGTTCATTATTCGACTCCGGTATATAGTGATTCTTATATATTTTGACGCGCTGATTCCGAAAATGGGGTCATTTGAACTCGCAGAGCTTCAGGAAGCTGAGAAAATCGCGAAAAACCAATCAGAAAAATTCAAAATCGGTTTTTTCACTTCAGCATATAGTGATTCTTACGTATTTTGACGCGCTGATTCATTTATCCTTTTCCAGCGAATTCGATTTTCAAAATTTTGCCCGAAATTGAGCAGAGGGTACCCACTCTCGATTTCTTCGAAAAATTCAAAGTTCATTTTTCGACTTTAGTATTCAGTGTTTTCATGTATTTTGACGCGCTGATTCCGAAAATGGGGTCATTCGAACTCGTAGAGCTTCAGGAAGCTGAGAAAATCGCGAAAAACCAATCGGAAATTTTTCAAAATCGGTTTTTCCACTTCAGCATATAGTGATTCATACGTATTTTGACGCGCTGATTCATTTGTCCCTTTCCGGCGAATTTGATTTTCAAAATTTTGCCCGAAATTGAGCACAGGGTACCCCCTCTCGATTTTTTCGAAAATTTCATAGTTTATTTTTCGACTTTAGTATATAGTGTTTCTTATGTATTTTGACGCGCTGATTCCGAAAATGGGGTCATTTGAACTCGTAGAGCTTCAGGAAGCTGAGAAAATCGCGAAAAACCAATTGGAAAATTTGAAAATCGGTTTTTTGACTTCAGCAGATAGTGATTCTTACGTATTCTGACGCGCTGATTCCGAAAATGGGGTCACTTGAACTCGTAGAGCTCCAGGAAGCTGAGAAAATCGCGAAAATCCAATTGGAAAATTTCAAAATCGGTTTTTCGACTTGAATATATAGTGATTCTTTCGTATTTTGACGCGCTGATTCCGAAAATGGGGTGATTTGTCCTCTTTCGGCGAATTTGATTTTCAAAATTTTGCCCCTCTCGATTTTTTCGAAAATTTCAAAGTTCATTATTCGACTTCAGTATATAGTGATTCTTATATATTTTGACGCGCTGATTCCGAAAATGGGGTCATTTGAACTCGTACAGCTTCAGGAAGCTGAGAAAATCGCGAAAAACCAATCGGAAAATATCAAAATCGGTTTTTCCACTTCAGCATATAGTGATTCTTACGTATTTTGACGCGCTGATTCATTTGTCCTTTTCCAGCGAATTTGATTTTCAGAATTTTGCCCGATATTGAGCAGAGGGTACCCTCTCTCGATTTTTTCGAAAATTTCATAGTTCATTTTTCGACTTTAGTATATAGTGTTTCTTATGTATTTTGACGCGCTGATTCCGAAAATGGGGTCATTTAAACTCGTAGAGCTTCAGGAAGCTGAGAAAATCGCGAAAAACCAATTGGAAAATTTGAAAATCGGTTTTTTGACTCCAGCAGATAGTGATTCTTACGTATTTCGACGCGCTGATTCCGAAAATGGTGTCACTTGAACTCGTAGAGCTCCAGGAAGCTGAGAAAATCGCGAAAAACCAATTGGAAAATTTCAAAATCGGTTTTTCGACTTGAATATATAGTGATTCTTTCGTATTTTGACGCGCTGATTCCGAAAATGGGGTGATTTGTCCTTTTTCGGCGAATTTGATTTTCAAAATTTTGCCCTTCTCGATTTTTTCGAAAATTTCGAAGTTCATTATTCGACTTCAGTATATAGTGATTCTTATATATTTTGACGCGCTGATTCCGAAAATGGGGTCATTTGAACTCGTACAGCTTCAGGAAGCTGAGACAATCGCGAAAAACCAATCGGAAAATATCAAAATCGGTTTTTCCACTTCACAATATAGTGATTCTCACGTATTCTGACGCGCTGATTCATTGGTCCTTTTCCAGCGAATTTGATTTTCAAAATTTTGCCCGAAATTGAGTAGAGGGTACCCCCTCTCGATTTCTTCGAAAAATTCAAAGTTCATTTTTCGACTTTAGTATTCAGTGTTTTCATGTATTTTGACGCGCTGATTCCGAAAATGGGGTCATCTGAACTCGTAGAGCTTCAGGAAGCTGAGAGAATCGCGAAAAACCAATCGGAAATTTTTCAAAATCGGTTTTTCCACTTCAGCATATAGTGATTCTTACGTATTTTGACGCGCTGATTCCGAAAATGGGGTCACTTGAACTCGTAGAGCTCCAGGAAGCTGAGAAAATCGCGAAAAACCAATTGGAAAATTTCAAAATCGGTTTTTCGACTTGAATATATAGTGATTCTTTCGTATTCTGACGCGCTGATTCCGAAAATGGGGTGATTTGTCCTCTTTCGGCGAATTTGATTTTCAGAATTTTGCCCATCTCGATTTTTTCGAAAATTTCAAAGTTCATTATTCGACTCCGGTATATAGTGATTCTTATATATTTTGACGCGCTGATTCCGAAAATTGGGTCATTTGAACTCGTAGAGCTTCAGGAAGCTGAGAAAATCGCGAAAAACCAATTGGAAAATTTGAAAATCGGTTTTATGACTCCAGCAGATAGTGATTCTTACGTATTTTGACGCGCTGATTCCGAAAATGGTGTCACTTGAACTCGTAGAGCTCCAGGAAGCTGAGAAAATCGCGAAAAACCAATTGGAAAATTTCAAAATCGGTTTTTCGACTTGAATATATAGTGATTCTTTCGTATTTTGACGCACTGATTCCGAAAATGGGGTGATTTGTCCCCTTTCGGCGAATTTGATTTTCAAAATTTTGCCCTTCTCGATTTTTTCGAAAATTTCGAAGTTCATTATTCGACTTCGGTATATAGTGATTCTTATATATTTTGACGCGCTGATTCCGAAAATGGGGTCATTTGAACTCGTACAGCTTCAGGAAGCTGAGACAATCGCGAAAAACCAATCGGAAAATATCAAAATCGGTTTTTCCACTTCACAATATAGTGATTCTCACGTATTTTGACGCGCTGATTCATTGGTCCTTTTCCAGCGAATTTGATTTTCAAAATTTTGCCCGAAATTGAGTAGAGGGTACCCCCTCTCGATTTCTTCGAAAAATTCAAAGTTCATTTTTCGACTTTAGTATTCAGTGTTTTCATGTTATTTGACGCGCTGATTCCGAAAATGGGGTCATTTGAACTCGTAGAGCTTCAGGAAGCTGAGAAAATCGCGAAAAACCAATCGGAAATTTTTCAAAATCGGTTTTTCCACTTCAGCATATAGTGATTCTTACGTATTTTGACGCGCTGATTCCGAAAATGGGGTCACTTGAACTCGTAGAGCTCCAGGAAGCTGAGAAAATCGCGAAAAACCAATTGGAAAATTTCGAAATCGGTTTTTCGACTTGAATATATAGTGATTCTTTCGTATTCTGACGCGCTGATTCCGAAAATGGGGTGATTTGTCCTCTTTCGGCGAATTTGATTTTCAAAATTTTGCCCATCTCGATTTTTTCGAAAATTTCAAAGTTCATTATTCGACTCCGGTATATAGTGATTCTCATATATTTTGACGCGCTGATTCCGAAAATGGGGTCATTTGAACTCGCAGAGCTTCAGGAAGCTGAGAAAATCGCGAAAAACCAATCAGAAAATTTCAAAATCGGTTTTTTCACTTCAGCATATAGTGATTCTTACGTATTTTGACGCGCTGATTCCGAAAATGGGTTCATTTGTCCTCTCCTGGCGAATTTGATTCTAAAAATTTTGCCCCTCTCGATTTTTTCGAAAATTTCGAAGTTCATTTTTCGACTTCAGTATATAGTGATTCTTATATATTTTGACGCGCTAATTCCGATAATGGGGTCATTTGAACTCGTAGAGCTTCAGGAAGCTGAGAAAATCGCGAAAAACCAATCGGAAAATTTCAAAATCGGTTTTTCCACTTCAGAATATAGTGATTCTTACGTATTTTGACGCACTGATTCATTGGTCCTTTTCCAGCGAATTTGATTATCAAAATTCTGCCCGAAATCGAGCAGAGGGTACCCCCTCCCTATTTTTTCGAAAATTTCAAAGTTCATTTTTCGACTTCAGTATAAAGTGTTTCTTAAGTATTTTGACGCGCTGATTCCGAAAATGGGGTCATTTGAACTCGTAGAGTTTCAGGAAGCTGAGAAAATCGCGAAAACCCAATCGGAAAATTTCAAAATAGGTTTTTTGACTTCAGCATATAGTGATTCTTATATATTTTGACGCGCTGATTCGATGATGGGGTCACTTGAACTCGTAGAGCTCCAGGAAGCTGAGAATTTCGCGAGAAACCAATTGGAAAATTTCAAAATCGGTTTTTCGACTTGAATATATAGTGATTCTTTCGTATTTTGACGCGCTGATTCCGAAAATGGGTTCATTTGTCCTCTTCTGGCGAATTTGATTCTCAAAATTTTGCCCCTCTCGATTTTTTCGAAAATTTCGAAGTTCATTTTTCGACTTCAGTATATAGTGATTCTTATATATTTTGACGCGCTAATTCCGAAAATGGGATCACTTGAACTCGTAGAGCTTCAGGAAGCTGAGAAAATCGCGGAAAACCAATCGGAAAATTTCAAAATCGGTTTTTCCACTTCAGAATATAGTGATTCTTACGTATTCTGACGCGCTGATTCCAAAAATGGGGTCACTTGAACTCGTAGACCTCCAGGAAGCTGAGAAAATCTCGAAAAACCAATTGGAAAATTTCAAAATCGGTTTTTCCACTTCAGCATATAGTGATTCTTACGTATTTTGACGCGCTGATTCATTTGTCCTTCTCCAGCGAATTTGATTCTCAAAATTTTGCCCGAAATTGAGCAGAGGGTACCCCCTCGCGATTTTTTCGAAAATTTCAAAGTTCATTATTCGACTTTAGTATAAAGTGTTTCTTATGTATTTTGACGCGCTGATTCCGAAAATGGGGTCATTCGTACTCGTAGAGCTTCAGGAAGCTGAGAAAATCGCGAAAAACCAATCGGAAAATTTCAAAATCGGTTTTTTGACTTCAGCATATAGTGATTCTTACGTATTCTGACGCGCTGATTCCAAAAATGGGGTCACTTGAACTCGTAGAGCTCCAGGAAGCTGAGAAAATCGCGAAAAACGAATTGGAAAATTTCAAAATCGGTTTTTCCACTTCAGCATATAGTGATTCTTACGTATTTTGACGCGCTGATTCATTTGTCCTTCTCCAGCGAATTTGATTCTCAAAATTTTGCCCGAAATTGAGCAGAGGGTACCCCCTCTCGATTTTTTCGAAAATTTCGAAGTTCATTTTTCGACTTTAGTATAAAGTGTTTCTTATGTATTTTGACGCGCTGATTCCGAAAATGGGGTCATTCGTACTCGTAGAGCTTCAGGAAGCTGAGAATTTCGCGAGAAACCAATTGGAAAATTTCGAAATCGGTTTTTCGACTTGAATATATCGTGATTCTTTCGTATTTTGACGCGCTGATTCCGGAAATGGGTTCATTTGTCCTCTTCTGGCGAATTTGATTCTCAAAATTTTGCCCCTCTCAATTTTTTCGAAAATTTCGAAGTTCATTTTTCGACTTCAGTATATAGTGATTCTTATATATTTTGACGCGCTAATTCCGATAATGGGGTCATTTGAACTCGTAGAGCTTCAGGAAACTAAGAAAATCGCGAAAAACCAATCGGAAAATTTCAAAATCGGTTTTTCCACTTCAGAATATAGTGATTCTTACGTATTTTGACGCACTGATTCATTAGTCCTTTTCCAGCGAATTCGATTTTCAAAATTTTTCCCGAAATTGCTCGATTTTTTCGAAAATTTCAAAGTTCATTTTTCGACTTTAGTATGAAGTGTTTCTCATGTATTTTGACGCGCTGATTCCGAAAATGAGGTCATTTGAACTCGTACAGCTTCAGGAAACTGAGAAAATCGCGAAAAACCAATCGGAAAATTTCAAAATCGGTTTTTTGACTTCAGCATATAATGATTCTTACGTATTTTGACGCGCTGATTCCGAAAATGGGATCACTTGAAGTCGTAGAGCTTCAGGAAGCTGAGAAAATCGCGGAAAACCAATCGGAAAATTTCAAAATCGGTTTTTTGACTTCAGCATATAGTGATTCTTACGTATTCTGACGCGCTGATTCCAAAACTTGGGTCACTTGAACTCGTAGAGCTCCAGGAAGCTGAGAAAATCGCGAAAAACCGATTGGAAAATTTCAAAATCGGTTTTTCCACTTCAGCATATAGTGATTCTTACGTATTTTAACGCGCTGATTCATTTGTCCTTCTCCAGCGAATTTGATTCTCAAAATTTTGCCCGAAATTGAGCAGAGGGTACCCCCTCTCGATTTTTTCGAAAATTTCAAAGTTCATTTTTCGACTTTAGTATAAAGTGTTTCTTTTGTATTTTGACGCGCTGATTCCGAAAATGGGGTCATTCGTACTCGTAGAGCTTCAGGAAGCTGAGAAAATCGCGAAAAACCAATCGGAAAATTTCAAAATCGGTTTTTTGACTTCAGCATATAGTGATTCTTACGTATTTTGACGCGCTGATTCGAGAATGGGGTCACTTGAACTCGTAGAGCTCCAGGAAGCTGAGAATTTCGCGAGAAACCAATTGGAAAATTTCAAAATCGGTTTTTCGACTTGAATATATAGTGATTCTTTCGTATTTTGACGCGCTGATTCCGAAAATGGGTTCATTTGTCCTCTTCTGGCGAATTTGATTCTAAAAATTTTGCCCCTCTCGATTTTTTCGAAAATTTCGAAGTTCATTTTTCGACTTCAGTATATAGTGATTCTTATATATTCTGACGCGCTTATTCCGATAATGGGGTCATTTGAACTCGTAGAGCTTCAGGAAGCTGAGAAAATCGCGAAAAACCAATCGGAAAATTTCAAAATCGGTTTTACCACTTCAGCATATAGTGATTTCCACGTATTTTGACGCGCTGATTCATTTGTCCTTTTCCAGCGAATTTGATTTTCAAAATTTTGCCCGAAATTGCTCGATTTTTTCGAAAATTTCAAAGTTCATTTTTCGACTTTAGTATAAAGTGTTTCTCATGTATTTTGACGCGCTGATTCCGAAAATGAGGTCATTTGAACTCGTACAGCTTCAGGAAGCTGAGAAATTTGCGAAAAACCAATCGGAAAATTTCAAAATCGGTTTTTCGACTTCAACATATAATGATTCTTACGTATTTTGACGCGCTGATTCCGAAAATGGGATCACTTGAACTCGTGGAGCTTCAGGAAGCTGGGAAAATCGCGGAAAACCAATCGGAAAATTTCAAAATCGGTTTTTCCACTTCAGCATATAGTGATTCTTACGTATTTTGACGCGCTGATTCATTTGTCCTTCTCCAGCGAATTTGATTCTCAAAATTTTGCCCGAAATTGAGCAGAGGGTACCCCCTCTCGATTTTTTCGAAAATTTCAAAGTTCATTATTCGACTTTAGTATAAAGTGTTTCTTATGTATTTTGACGCGCTGATTCCGAAAATGGGGTCATTCGTACTCGTAGAGCTTCAGGAAGCTGAGAAAATCGCGAAAAACCAATCGGAAAATTTCAAAATCGGTTTTTTGACTTCAGCATATAGTGATTCTTACGTATTCTGACGCGCTGATTCCAAAAATGGGGTCACTTGAACTCGTAGAGCTCCAGGAAGCTGAGAAAATCGCGAAAAACGAATTGGAAAATTTCAAAATCGGTTTTTCCACTTCAGCATATAGTGATTCTTACGTATTTTGACGCGCTGATTCATTTGTCCTTCTCCAGCGAATTTGATTCTCAAAATTTTGCCCGAAATTGAGCAGAGGGTACCTCCTCTCGATTTTTTCGAAAATCTCGAAGTTCATTTTTCGACTTTAGTATAAAGTGTTTCTTATGTATTTTGACGCGCTGATTCCGAAAATGGGGTCATTCGTACTCGTAGAGCTTCAGGAAGCTGAGAAAATCGCGAAAAACCAATCGGAAAATTTCAAAATCGGTTTTTTGACTTCAGCATATAGTGATTCTTACGTATTTTGACGCGCTGATTCGATAATGGGGTCACTTGAACTCGTAGAGCTCCAGGAAGCTGAGAATTTCGCGAGAAACCAATTGGAAAATTTCGAAATCGGTTTTTCGACTTGAATATATAGTGATTCTTTCGTATTTTGACGCGCTGATTCCGGAAATGGGTTCATTTGTCCTCTTCTGGCGAATTTGATTCTCAAAATTTTGCCCCTCTCGATTTTTTCGAAAATTTCGAAGTTCATTTTTCGACTTCAGTATATAGTGATTCTTATATATTTTGACGCGCTTATTCCGATAATGGGGTCATTTGAACTCGTAGAGCTTCAGGAAACTGAGAAAATCGCGAAAAACCAATCGGAAAATTTCAAAATCGGTTTTTCCACTTCAGAATATAGTGATTCTTACGTATTTTGACGCACTGATTCATTAGTCCTTTTCCAGCGAATTCGATTTTCAAAATTTTTCCCGAAATTGCTCGATTTTTTCGAAAATTTCAAAGTTCATTTTTCGACTTTAGTATGAAATGTTTCTCATGTATTTTGACGCGCTGATTCCGAAAATGAGGTCATTTGAACTCGTACAGCTTCAGGAAGCTGAGAAAATCGCGAAAAACCAATCGGAAAATTTCAAAATCGGTTTTTTGACTTCAGCATATAATGATTCTTACGTATTTTGACGCGCTGATTCCGAAAATGGGATCACTTGAAGTCGTAGAGCTTCAGGAAGCTGAGAAAATCGCGGAAAACCAATCGGAAAATTTCAAAATCGGTTTTTTGACTTCAGCATATAGTGATTCTTACGTATTCTGACGCGCTGATTCCAAAACTTGGGTCACTTGAACTCGTAGAGCTCCAGGAAGCTGAGAAAATCGCGAAAAACCAATAGGAAAATTTCAAAATCGGTTTTTCCACTTCAGCATATAGTGATTCTTACGTATTTTGACGCGCTGATTCATTTGTCCTTCTCCAGCGAATTTGATTCTCAAAATTTTGCCCGAAATTGAGCAGAGGGTACCCCCTCTCGATTTTTTCGAAAATTTCAAAGTTCATTTTTCGACTTTAGTATAAAGTGTTTCTTTTGTATTTTGACGCGCTGATTCCGAAAATGGGGTCATTCGTACTCGTAGAGCTTCAGGAAGCTGAGAAAATCGCGAAAAACCAATCGGAAAATTTCAAAATCGGTTTTTTGACTTCAGCATATAGTGATTCTTACGTATTTTGACGCGCTGATTCGAGAATGGGGTCACTTGAACTCGTAGAGCTCCAGGAAGCTGAGAATTTCGCGAGAAACCAATTGGAAAATTTCAAAATCGGTTTTTCGACTTGAATATATAGTGATTCTTTCGTATTTTGACGCGCTGATTCCGAAAATGGGTTCATTTGTCCTCTTCTGGCGAATTTGATTCTAAAAATTTTGCCCCTCTCGATTTTTTCGAAAATTTCGAAGTTCATTTTTCGACTTCAGTATATAGTGATTCTTATATATTCTGACGCGCTTATTCCGATAATGGGGTCATTTGAACTCGTAGAGCTTCAGGAAGCTGAGAAAATCGCGAAAAACCAATCGGAAAATTTCAAAATCGGTTTTTCCACTTCAGCATATAGTGATTCCCACGTATTTTGACGCGCTGATTCATTTGTCCTTTTCCAGCGAATTTGATTTTCAAAATTTTGCCCGAAATTGCTCGATTTTTTCGAAAATTTCAAAGTTCATTTTTCGACTTTAGTATAAAGTGTTTCTCATGTATTTTGACGCGCTGATTCCGAAAATGAGGTCATTTGAACTCGTACAGCTTCAGGAAGCTGAGAAATTTGCGAAAAACCAATCGGAAAATTTCAAAATCGGTTTTTCGACTTCAACATATAATGATTCTTACGTATTTTGACGCGCTGATTCCGAAAATGGGATCACTTGAACTCGTGGAGCTTCAGGAAGCTGGGAAAATCGCGGAAAACCAATCGGAAAATTTCAAAATCGGTTTTTTGACTTCAGCATATAGTGATTCTTACGTATTCTGACGCGCTGATTCCAAAAATGGGGTCACTTGAACTCGTAGAGCTCCAGGAAGCTGAGATAATCGCGAAAAACCAATTGGAAAATTTCAAAATCGGTTTTTCCACTTCAGCATATAGTGATTCTTACGTATTTTGACGCGCTGATTCGATGATGGGGTCACTTGAACTCGTAGAGCTCCAGGTAGCTGAGAATTTCGCGAGAAACCAATTGGAAAATTTCAAAATCGGTTTTTCGACTTGAATATATAGTGATTCTTTCGTATTTTGACGCGCTGATTCCGAAAATGGGTTCATTTGTCCTCTTCTGGCGAATTTGATTCTCAAAATTTTGCCCCTCTCGATTTTTTCGAAAATTTCGAAGTTCATTTTTCGACTTCAGTATATAGTGATTCTTATATATTTTGACGCGCTAATTCCGATAATGGGGTCATTTGAACTCGTAGAGCTTCAGGAAGCTGAGAAAATCGCGAAAAACCAATCGGAAAATTTCAAAATCGGTTTTTCCACTTCAGAATATAGTGATTCTTACGTATTCTGACGCGCTGATTCATTGGTCATTTTCCAGTGAATTTGATTTTCAAAATTTTGCCCGAAATCGAGCAGAGGGTACCCCTTCCCGATTTTTTCGAAAATTTCAAAGTTCATTTTTCGACATTAGTATATAGTGTTTCTTATGTATTTTGACGCGCTGATTCCGAAAATGGGGTCATTTGAACTCGTAGAGCTTCAGGAAGCTGAGAAAATCGCGAAAAAACAATTGGAAAATTTCAAAATCGGTTTTTCCCTTTCAGCATATAGTGATTCCCACGTATTTTGACGCGCTGATTCATTTGTCCTTTTCCAGCGAATTTGATTTTCAAAATTTTGCCCGAAATCGCTCGATTTTTTCGAAAATTTCAAAGTTCATTTTTCGACTTTAGTATAAAGTGTTTCTCATGTATTTTGACGCGCTGATTCCGAAAATGAGGTCATTTGAACTCGTACAGCTTCAGGAAGCTGAGAAAATCGCGAAAAACCAATCGGAAAATTTCAAAATCGGTTTTTCGACTTCAACATATAATGATTCTTACGTATTTTGACGCGCTGATTCCGAAAATGGGATCACTCGAACTCGTAGAGCTTCAGGAAGCTGGGAAAATCGCGGAAAACCAATCGGAAAATTTCAAAATCGGTTTTTTGACTTCAGCATATAGTGATTCTTACGTATTCTGACGCGCTGATTCCAAAAATGGGGTCACTTGAACTCGTAGAGCTCCAGGAAGCTGAGAAAATCGCGAAAAACCAATTGGAAAATTTCAAAATCGGTTTTTCCACTTCAGCATATAGTGATTCTCACGTATTTTGACGCGCTGATTCATTTGTCCTTCTCCAGCGAATTTGATTCTCAAAATTTTGCCCGAAAATGAGCAGAGGGTACCCCCTCTCGATTTTTTCGAAAATTTCAAAGTCCATTTTTCGACTTTATTATATAGTGTTTCTTATGTATTTTGACGCGCTGATTCCGAAAATGGGGTCATTCGTACTCGTAGAGCTTCAGGAAGCTGAGAAAATCGCGAAAAACCAATCGGAAAATTTCAAAATCGGTTTTTTGACTTCAGCATATAGTGATTCTTACGTATTTTGACGCGCTGATTCGATAATGGGGTCACTTGAACTCGAAGAGCTCCAGGAAGCTGAGAATTTCGCGAGAAACCAATTGGAAAATTTCAAAATCGATTTTTCGACTTGAATATATAGTGATTCTCTCGTATTTTGACGCGCTGATTCCGAAAATGGGTTCATTTGTCCTCTTCTGGCGAATTTGATTCTCAAAATTTTGCCCCTCTCGATTTTTTCGAAAATTTCGAAGTTCATTTTTCGACTTCAGTATATAGTGATTCTTACGTATTCTGACGCGCTGATTCCAAAACTGGGGTCACTTGAACTCGTAGACCTCCAGGAAGCTGAGAAAATCTCGAAAAACCAATTGGAAAATTTCAAAATCGGTTTTTCCACTTCAGCATATAGTGATTCTTACGTATTTTGACGCGCTGATTCATTTGTCCTTCTCCAGCGAATTTGATTCTCAAAATTTTGCCCGAAATTGAGCAGAGGGTACCCCCTCTCGATTTTTTCGAAAATTTCAAAGTTCATTTTTCGACTTTAGTATAAAGTGTTTCTCATGTATTTTGACGCGCTGATTCCGAAAATGAGGTCATTTGAACTCGTACAGCTTCAGGAAGCTGAGAAAATCGCGAAAAACCAATCGGAAAATTTCAAAATCGGTTTTTCGACTTCAACATATAATGATTCTTACGTATTTTGACGCGCTGATTCCGAAAATGGGATCACTCGAACTCGTAGAGCTTCAGGAAGCTGGGAAAATCGCGGAAAACCAATCGGAAAATTTCAAAATCGGTTTTTTGACTTCAGCATATAGTGATTCTTACGTATTCTGACGCGCTGATTCCAAAAATGGGGTCACTTGAACTCGTAGAGCTCCAGGAAGCTGAGAAAATCGCGAAAAACCAATTGGAAAATTTCAAAATCGGTTTTTCCACTTCAGCATATAGTGATTCTCACGTATTTTGACGCGCTGATTCATTTGTCCTTCTCCAGCGAATTTGATTCTCAAAATTTTGCCCGAAAATGAGCAGAGGGTACCCCCTCTCGATTTTTTCGAAAATTTCAAAGTCCATTTTTCGACTTTAGTATATAGTGTTTCTTATGTATTTTGACGCGCTGATTCCGAAAATGGGGTCATTCGTACTCGTAGAGCTTCAGGAAGCTGAGAAAATCGCGAAAAACCAATCGGAAAATTTCAAAATCGGTTTTTTGACTTCAGCATATAGTGATTCTTACGTATTTTGACGCGCTGATTCGATAATGGGGTCACTTGAACTCGAAGAGCTCCAGGAAGCTGAGAATTTCGCGAGAAACCAATTGGAAAATTTCAAAATCGATTTTTCGACTTGAATATATAGTGATTCTCTCGTATTTTGACGCGCTGATTCCGAAAATGGGTTCATTTGTCCTCTTCTGGCGAATTTGATTCTCAAAATTTTGCCCCTCTCGATTTTTTCGAAAATTTCGAAGTTCATTTTTCGACTTCAGTATATAGTGATTCTTACGTATTCTGACGCGCTGATTCCAAAAATGGGGTCACTTGAACTCGTAGACCTCCAGGAAGCTGAGAAAATCTCGAAAAACCAATTGGAAAATTTCAAAATCGGTTTTTCCACTTCAGCATATAGTGATTCTTACGTATTTTGACGTGCTGATTCATTTGTCCTTCTCCAGCGAATTTGATTCTCAAAATTTTGCCCGAAATTGAGCAGAGGGTACCCCCTCTCGATTTTTTCGAAAATTTCAAAGTTCATTATTCGACTTTAGTATGAAGTGTTTCTTATGTATTTTGACGCGCTGATTCCGAAAATGGGGTCATTCGTACTCGTAGAGCTTCAGGAAGCTGAGAAAATCGCGAAAAACCAATCGGAAAATTTCAAAATCGGTTTTTTGACTTCAGCATATAGTGATTCTTACGTATTTTGACGCGCTGATTCGATAATGGGGTCACTTGAACTCGTAGAGCTCCAGGAAGCTGAGAATTTCGCGAGAAACCAATTGGAAAATTTCAAAATCGGTTTTTCGACTTGAATATATAGTGATTCTTTCGTATTTTGACGCGCTGATTTCGAAAATGGGTTCATTTGTCCTCTTCTGGCGAATTCGATTCTCAAAATTTTGCGCCTCTCGATTTTTTCGAAAATTTCGAAGTTCATTTTTCGACTTCAGTATATAGTGATTCTTATATATTTTGACGCGCTAATTCCGATAATGGGGTCATTTGAACTCGTAGAGCTTCAGGAAGCTGAGAAAATCGCGAAAAACCAATCGGAAAATTTCTAAATCGGTTTTTCCACTTCAGAATATAGTGATTCTTACGTATTTTGACGCGCTGAATCATTGGTCCTTTTCCAGCGAATTTGATTTTCAAAATTTTGCCCGAAATCGAGCAGAGGGTACCCCCTCCCGATTTTTTCGAAAATTTCAAAGTTCATTTTTCGACATTAGTATATAGTGTTTCTTATGTATTTTGACGCGCTGATTCCGAAAATGGGGTCATTTGAACTCGTAGAGCTTCAGGAAGCTGAGAAAATCGCGAAAAACCAATTGGAAAATTTCAAAATCGGTTTTTCCACTTCAGCATACAGTGATTCCCACGTATTTTGACGCGCTGATTCATTTGTCCTTTTCCAGCGAATTTGATTTTCAAAATTTTGCCCGAAATTGCTCGATTTTTTCGAAAATTTCAAAGTTCATTTTTAGACTTTAGTATAAAGTGTTTCTCATGTATTTTGACGCGCTGATTCCGAAAATGAGGTCATTCGTACTCGTAGAGCTTCAGGAAGCTGAGAAAATCGCGAAAAACCAATCGGAAAATTTCAAAATCGGTTTTTTGACTTCAGCATATAGTGATTCTTACGTATTTTGACGCGCTGATTCGATAATGGGGTCACTTGAACTCGAAGAGCTCCAGGAAGCTGAGAATTTCGCGAGAAACCAATTGGAAAATTTCAAAATCGATTTTTCGACTTGAATATATAGTGATTCTCTCGTATTTTGACGCGCTGATTCCGAAAATGGGTTCATTTGTCCTCTTCTGGCGAATTTGATTCTCAAAATTTTGCCCCTCTCGATTTTTTCGAAAATTTCGAAGTTCATTTTTCGACTTCAGTATATAGTGATTCTTACGTATTCTGACGCGCTGATTCCAAAAATGGGGTCACTTGAACTCGTAGACCTCCAGGAAGCTGAGAAAATCTCGAAAAACCAATTGGAAAATTTCAAAATCGGTTTTTCCACTTCAGCATATAGTGATTCTTACGTATTTTGACGTGCTGATTCATTTGTCCTTCTCCAGCGAATTTGATTCTCAAAATTTTGCCCGAAATTGAGCAGAGGGTACCCCCTCTCGATTTTTTCGAAAATTTCAAAGTTCATTATTCGACTTTAGTATGAAGTGTTTCTTATGTATTTTGACGCGCTGATTCCGAAAATGGGGTCATTCGTACTCGTAGAGCTTCAGGAAGCTGAGAAAATCGCGAAAAACCAATCGGAAAATTTCAAAATCGGTTTTTTGACTTCAGCATATAGTGATTCTTACGTATTTTGACGCGCTGATTCGATAATGGGGTCACTTGAACTCGTAGAGCTCCAGGAAGCTGAGAATTTCGCGAGAAACCAATTGGAAAATTTCAAAATCGGTTTTTCGACTTGAATATATAGTGATTCTTTCGTATTTTGACGCGCTGATTTCGAAAATGGGTTCATTTGTCCTCTTCTGGCGAATTCGATTCTCAAAATTTTGCGCCTCTCGATTTTTTCGAAAATTTCGAAGTTCATTTTTCGACTTCAGTATATAGTGATTCTTATATATTTTGACGCGCTAATTCCGATAATGGGGTCATTTGAACTCGTAGAGCTTCAGGAAGCTGAGAAAATCGCGAAAAACCAATCGGAAAATTTCTAAATCGGTTTTTCCACTTCAGCATACAGTGATTCCCACGTATTTTGACGCGCTGATTCATTTGTCCTTTTCCAGCGAATTTGATTTTCAAAATTTTGCCCGAAATTGCTCGATTTTTTCGAAAATTTCAAAGTTCATTTTTAGACTTTAGTATAAAGTGTTTCTCATGTATTTTGACGCGCTGATTCCGAAAATGAGGTCATTCGTACTCGTAGAGCTTCAGGAAGCTGAGAAAATCGCGAAAAACCAATCGGAAAATTTCAAAATCGGTTTTTTGACTTCAGCATATAGTGATTCTTACGTATTTTGACGCGCTGATTCGATAATGGGGTCACTTGAACTCGAAGAGCTCCAGGAAGCTGAGAATTTCGCGAGAAACCAATTGGAAAATTTCAAAATCGATTTTTCGACTTGAATATATAGTGATTCTCTCGTATTTTGACGCGCTGATTCCGAAAATGGGTTCATTTGTCCTCTTCTGGCGAATTTGATTCTCAAAATTTTGCCCCTCTCGATTTTTTCGAAAATTTCGAAGTTCATTTTTCGACTTCAGTATATAGTGATTCTTACGTATTCTGACGCGCTGATTCCAAAAATGGGGTCACTTGAACTCGTAGACCTCCAGGAAGCTGAGAAAATCTCGAAAAACCAATTGGAAAATTTCAAAATCGGTTTTTCCACTTCAGCATATAGTGATTCTTACGTATTTTGACGTGCTGATTCATTTGTCCTTCTCCAGCGAATTTGATTCTCAAAATTTTGCCCGAAATTGAGCAGAGGGTACCCCCTCTCGATTTTTTCGAAAATTTCAAAGTTCATTATTCGACTTTAGTATGAAGTGTTTCTTATGTATTTTGACGCGCTGATTCCGAAAATGGGGTCATTCGTACTCGTAGAGCTTCAGGAAGCTGAGAAAATCGCGAAAAACCAATCGGAAAATTTCAAAATCGGTTTTTTGACTTCAGCATATAGTGATTCTTACGTATTTTGACGCGCTGATTCGATAATGGGGTCACTTGAACTCGTAGAGCTCCAGGAAGCTGAGAATTTCGCGAGAAACCAATTGGAAAATTTCAAAATCGGTTTTTCGACTTGAATATATAGTGATTCTTTCGTATTTTGACGCGCTGATTTCGAAAATGGGTTCATTTGTCCTCTTCTGGCGAATTCGATTCTCAAAATTTTGCGCCTCTCGATTTTTTCGAAAATTTCGAAGTTCATTTTTCGACTTCAGTATATAGTGATTCTTATATATTTTGACGCGCTAATTCCGATAATGGGGTCATTTGAACTCGTAGAGCTTCAGGAAGCTGAGAAAATCGCGAAAAACCAATCGGAAAATTTCTAAATCGGTTTTTCCACTTCAGAATATAGTGATTCTTACGTATTTTGACGCGCTGAATCATTGGTCCTTTTCCAGCGAATTTGATTTTCAAAATTTTGCCCGAAATCGAGCAGAGGGTACCCCCTCCCGATTTTTTCGAAAATTTCAAAGTTCATTTTTCGACATTAGTATATAGTGTTTCTTATGTATTTTGACGCGCTGATTCCGAAAATGGGGTCATTTGAACTCGTAGAGCTTCAGGAAGCTGAGAAAATCGCGAAAAACCAATTGGAAAATTTCAAAATCGGTTTTTCCACTTCAGCATACAGTGATTCCCACGTATTTTGACGCGCTGATTCATTTGTCCTTTTCCAGCGAATTTGATTTTCAAAATTTTGCCCGAAATTGCTCGATTTTTTCGAAAATTTCAAAGTTCATTTTTAGACTTTAGTATAAAGTGTTTCTCATGTATTTTGACGCGCTGATTCCGAAAATGAGGTCATTTGAACTCGTACAGCTTCAGGATGCTGAGAAAATCGCGAAAAACCAATCGGAAAATTTCAAAATCGGTTTTTCGACTTCAGCATAAAATGATTCTTACGTATTTTGACGCACTGATTCCGAAAATGGGATCACTTGAACTCGTAGAGCTTCAGGAAGCTGAGAAAATCGCGGAAAACCAATCGGAAAATTTCAAAATCGGTTTTTTGACTTCGGCATATAGTAATTCTTACGTATTCTGACGCGCTGATTCCAAAAATGGGGTCACTTGAACTCGTAGAGCTCCAGGAAGCTGAGAAAATCGCGAAAAACCAATTGGAAAATTTCAAAATCGGTTTTTCCACTTCAGCATATAGTGATTATTACGTATTTTGACGCGCTGATTCATTTGTCCTTCTCCAGCGAATTTGATTCTCAAAATTTTGCCCGAAATTGAGCAGAGGGTACTCCCTCTCGATTTTTTCGAAAATTCCAAAGTTCATTTTTCGACTTTAGTATAAAGTGTTTCTTATGTATTTTGACGCGCTGATTCCGAAAATGGGGTCATTCGTACTCATAGAGCTTCAGGAAGCTGAGAAAATCGCGAAAAACCAATCGAAAAATTTCAAAATCGGTTTTTTGACTTCAGCATATAGTGATTCTTACGTATTTCGACGCGCTGATTCGATAATGGGGTCACTTGAACTCGTAGAGCTCCAGGAAGCTGAGAATTTCGCGAGAAACCAATTGGAAAATTTCAAAATCGGTTTTTCGACTTGAATATATAGTGATTCTTTCGTATTTTGACGCGCTGATTCCGAAAATGGGTTCATTTGTCCTCTTCTGGCGAATTTGATTCTCAAAATTTTGCCCCTCACGATTTTTTCGAAAATTTCGAAGTTCATTTTTCGACTTCAGTATATAGTGATTCTTATATATTTTGACGCGCTAATTCCGATAATGGGGTCATTTGAACTCGTAGAGCTTCAGGAAGCTGGAAAAATCGCGAAAAACCAATCGGAAAATTTCAAAATCGGTTTTTCCACTTCAGAATATAGTGATTCTTACGTATTTTGACGCACTGATTCATTGGTCCTTTTCCAGCGAATTTGATTTTCAAAATTTTGCCCGAAATCGAGCAGAGGGTACTCCCTCCCGATTTTTTCGAAAATTGCAAAGTTCATTTTTCGACTTTAGTATATAGTGTTTCTTATGTATTTTGACGCGCTGATTCCGAAAATGGGGTCATTTGAACTCGTAGAGTTTCAGGAAGCTGAGAAAATCGCGAAAACCCAATCGGAATATTTCAAAATAGGTTTTTTGACTTCAGCATATAGTGAATCTTACGTATTTTGACGCGCTGATTCGATAATGGGGTCACTTGAACTCGTAGAGCTCCAGGAAGCTGAGAATTTCGCGAGAAACCAATTGGAAAATTTCAAAATCGGTTTTTCGACATGAATATATAGTGATTCTTTCGTATTTTGACGCGCTGATTCCGAGAATGGGTTCATTTGTCCTCTTCTGGCGAATTTGATTCTCAAAATTTTGCCCCTCTCGATTTTTCCGAAAATTTCGAAGTTCATTTTTCGACTTCAGTATATAATGATTCTTATATATTTTGACGCGCTAATTCCGATAATGGGGTCATTTGAACTCGTAGAGCTTCAGGAAGCTGAGAAAATCGCGAAAAACCAATCGGAAAATTTCAAAATCGGTTTTTCGACTTGAATATATGGTGATTCTTTCGTATTTTGACGCGCTGATTTTGAAATTGAGGTCATTTGTCCCCTTCCGGCGAATTTGATTTTCAAAATTTTGCCCCTCTCGTTTTTTTTTCGAAAAAATCAAAGTTCATTTTTCGACATCAGTATATAGTGATTCTTATATATTTTGACGCGCTGATTCCGAAAATGGGGTCATTTGAACTCGTAGAGCTCCAGGAAGCTGAGAAAATCGCGAAAAAACAATCGGAAAATTTCAAAATCGGTTTTTCCACTTCAGCATATAGTGATTCTTACGTATTTTGACGCGCTGATTCCGAAAATGGGGTCACTTGAACTCGTAGAGCTCCAGGAAGCTGAGAATTTCGCGAGAAACCAATTGGAAAATTTCAAAATCGGTTTTTCGACTTGAATATATAGTGATTCTTTCGTATTTTGACGCGCTGATTCCGAGAATGGGGTCACTTGAACTCGTAGAGCTCCAGGAAGCTGAGAATTTCGCGAGAAACCAATTGGAAAATTTCAAAATCGGTTTTTCGACTTGAATATATAGTGATTCTTTCGTATTTTGACGCGCTGATTCCGAAAATGGGTTCATTTGTCCTCTTCTGGCGAATTTGATTCTCAAAATTTTGCCCCTCACGATTTTTTCGAAAATTTCGAAGTTCATTTTTCGACTTCAGTATATAGTGATTCTTATATATTTTGACGCGCTAATTCCGATAATGGGGTCATTTGAACTCGTAGAGCTTCAGGAAGCTGGAAAAATCGCGAAAAACCAATCGGAAAATTTCAAAATCGGTTTTTCCACTTCAGAATATAGTGATTCTTACGTATTTTGACGCACTGATTCATTGGTCCTTTTCCAGCGAATTTGATTTTCAAAATTTTGCCCGAAATCGAGCAGAGGGTACTCCCTCCCGATTTTTTCGAAAATTGCAAAGTTCATTTTTCGACTTTAGTATATAGTGTTTCTTATGTATTTTGACGCGCTGATTCCGAAAATGGGGTCATTTGAACTCGTAGAGTTTCAGGAAGCTGAGAAAATCGCGAAAACCCAATCGGAAAATTTCAAAATAGGTTTTTTGACTTCAGCATATAGTGAATCTTACGTATTTTGACGCGCTGATTCGATAATGGGGTCACTTGAACTCGTAGAGCTCCAGGAAGCTGAGAATTTCGCGAGAAACCAATTGGAAAATTTCAAAATCGGTTTTTCGACATGAATATATAGTGATTCTTTCGTATTTTGACGCGCTGATTCCGAGAATGGGTTCATTTGTCCTCTTCTGGCGAATTTGATTCTCAAAATTTTGCCCCTCTCGATTTTTCCGAAAATTTCGAAGTTCATTTTTCGACTTCAGTATATAATGATTCTTATATATTTTGACGCGCTAATTCCGATAATGGGGTCATTTGAACTCGTAGAGCTTCAGGAAGCTGAGAAAATCGCGAAAAACCAATCGGAAAATTTCAAAATCGGTTTTTCGACTTGAATATATGGTGATTCTTTCGTATTTTGACGCGCTGATTTTGAAATTGAGGTCATTTGTCCCCTTCCGGCGAATTTGATTTTCAAAATTTTGCCCCTCTCGTTTTTTTTTCGAAAAAATCAAAGTTCATTTTTCGACATCAGTATATAGTGATTCTTATATATTTTGACGCGCTGATTCCGAAAATGGGGTCATTTGAACTCGTAGAGCTCCAGGAAGCTGAGAAAATCGCGAAAAAACAATCGGAAAATTTCAAAATCGGTTTTTCCACTTCAGCATATAGTGATTCTTACGTATTTTGACGCGCTGATTCCGAAAATGGGGTCACTTGAACTCGTAGAGCTCCAGGAAGCTGAGAATTTCGCGAGAAACCAATTGGAAAATTTCAAAATCGGTTTTTCGACTTGAATATATAGTGATTCTTTCGTATTTTGACGCGCTGATTCCGAGAATGGGTTCATTTGTCCTCTTCTGGCGAATTTGATTCTCAAAATTTTGCCCCTCTCGATTTTTCCGAAAATTTCGAAGTTCATTTTTCGACTTCAGTATATAATGATTCTTATATATTTTGACGCGCTAATTCCGATAATGGGGTCATTTGAACTCGTAGAGCTTCAGGAAGCTGAGAAAATCGCGAAAAACCAATCGGAAAATTTCAAAATCGGTTTTTCCACTTCAGAATATAGTGATTCTTACGTATTTTGACGCGCTGATTCATTGGTCGTTTTCCAGCGAATTTGATTTTCAAAATTTTGCCCGAAATTGCTCGATGTTTTCGAAAATTTCAAAGATTATTTCTCGACTTTAGTATATAGTGTTTCTTATGTATTTTGACGCGCTGATTCCGAAAATGAGGTCATTCGAACTCGTACAGCTTCAGGAAGCTGAGAAAATCGCGAAAAACCAATCGGAAAATTTCAAAATCGGTTTTTTGACATCAGCATATAGTGATTCTTACGTATTCTGACGCGCTGATTCCAAAAATGGGGTCACTTGAACTCGTAGAGCTCCAGGAATCTGAGAAAATCGCGAAAAACCAATTGGAAAATTTCAAAATCGGTTTTTCCACTTCAGCATATAGTGATTCTTACGTATTTTGACGCGCTGATTCATTTGTCCTTCTCCAGCGAATTTGATTCTCAAAATTTTGCCCGAAATTGAGCAGAGGGTACCCCCTCTCGATTTTTTCGAAAATTTCAAAGTTCATTTTTCGACTTTAGTATATAGTGTTTCTTATGTATTTTGACGCGCTGATTCCGAAAATGGGGTCAGTTAAACTCGTAGAGCTTCAGGAAGCTGAGACAATCGCGAAAAACCAATCGGAAAATTTCAAAATCGGTTTTTTGACTTCAGCATATAGTGATTCTTATATATTTTGATGCGCTGATTCCGAAAATGGAGTCATTCGAACTCGTAGAGCTCCAGGAAGCTGAGAAAATCGCGAAAAACCAATCGGAAAATTTCAAAATCGGTTTTTCCACTTCAGAATATAGTGTATCTTACGTATTTTGACGCGCTGATTCATTGGTCCTTTTCCAGCGAATTTGATTTTCAAAATTTTGCCCGAAATCGAGCAATCTCGATTTTTTCGAAAATTTCAAAGTTCATTTTTCGACTTTGGTATATAGTGTTTCTTATGTATTTTGACGCGCTGATTCCGAAAATGGGGTCATTTGAACTCGTAGAGCTTCAGGAAGCTGGGAAAATCACGAAAAACCAATCGGAAAATTTCGAAATCGGTTTTTCGACTCGAATATATAGTGATTCTCTCGTATTCTGACGCGCTGTTTCCGAAAATGGGGTCATTTGTCCTCTTCCGGCGAATTTGATTTTCAAAATTTTGCCCCTCTCGATTTTTTCGAAAATTTCAAACTTAATTTTTTGACTTCAGTATATAGTGATTCTTATATATTTTGACGCGCTGATTCCGAAAATGGGGTCAGTTAAACTCGTAGAGCTTCAGGAAGCTGGGACAATCGCGAAAAACCAATCGGAAAATTTCAAAATCGGTTTTTTGACTTCAGCATATAGTGATTCTTATATATTTTGATGCGCTGATTCCGAAAATGGAGTCATTCGAACTCGTAGAGCTCCAGGAAGCTGAGAAAATCGCGAAAAACCAATCGGAAAATTTCAAAATCGGTTTTTCCACTTCAGAATATAGTGTATCTTACGTATTTTGACGCGCTGATTCATTGGTCCTTTTCCAGCGAATTTGATTTTCAAAATTTTGCCCGAAATCGAGCAATCTCGATTTTTTCGAAAATTTCAAAGTTCATTTTTCGACTTTGGTATATAGTGTTTCTTATGTATTTTGACGCGCTGATTCCGAAAATGGGGTCATTTGAACTCGTAGAGCTTCAGGAAGCTGGGAAAATCACGAAAAACCAATCGGAAAATTTCGAAATCGGTTTTTCGACTTGAATATATAGTGATTCTCTCGTATTCTGACGCGCTGTTTCCGAAAATGGGGTCATTTGTCTTCTTCCGGCGAATTTGATTTTCAAAATTTTGCCCCTCTCGATTTTTTCGAAAATTTCAAACTAAATTTTTTGACTTCAGTATATAGTGATTCTTATATATTTTGACGCGCTGATTCCGAAAATGGGGTCATTTGAACTCGTAGAGCTCCAGGAAGCTGAGAAAATCGCGAAAAACCAATCGGAAAATTTCAAAATCGGTTTTTCGACTTGAATATATGGTGACTCTTTCGTATTTTGACGCGCTGATTTTGAAATTGAGGTCATTTGTCCTCTTCCGGCGAATTTGATTTTCAAAATTTTGCCCCTCTCGTTTTTTTTTCGAAAAAATGAAAGTTCATTTTTCGACATCAGTATATAGTGATTCTTATATATTTTGACGCGCTGATTCCGAAAATGGGGTCATTTGAACTCGTAGAGCTCCAGGAAGCTGAGAAAATCGCGAAAAAACAATCGGAAAATTTCGAAATCGGTTTTTCGACTTGAATATATAGTGATTCTTTCGTATTCTGACGCGCTGTTTCCGAAAATGGGGTCATTTGTCCTCTTCCGGCGAGTTTGATTTTCAAAATTTTGCCCCTCTCGATTTTTTCGAAAATTTCAAACTTAATTTTTTGACTTCAGTATATAGTGATTCTTATATATTTTGACGCGCTGATTCCGAAAATGGGGTCATTTGAACTCGTAGAGCTCCAGGAAGCTGAGAAAATCGCGAAAAACCAATCGGAAAATTTCAAAATCGGTTTTTCGACTTGAATATATGGTGATTCTTTCGTATTTTGACGCGCTGATTTTGAAATTGAGGTCATTTGTCCCCTTCCGGCGAATTTGATTTTCAAAATTTTGCCCCTCTCGTTTTTTTTTCGAAAAAATCAAAGTTCATTTTTCGACATCAGTATATAGTGATTCTTATATATTTTGACGCGCTGATTCCGAAAATGGGGTCATTTGAACTCGTAGAGCTCCAGGAAGCTGAGAAAATCGCGAAAAAACAATCGGAAAATTTCAAACTCGGTTTTTCCACTTCAGCATATAGTGATTCTTACGTATTTTGACGCGCTGATTCCGAAAATGGGGTCACTTGAACTCGTAGAGCTCCAGGAAGCTGAGAATTTCGCGAGAAACCAATTGGAAAATTTCAAAATCGGTTTTTCGACTTGAATATATAGTGATTCTTTCGTATTTTGACGCGCTGATTCCGAGAATGGGTTCATTTGTCCTCTTCTGGCGAATTTGATTCTCAAAATTTTGCCCCTCTCGATTTTTCCGAAAATTTCGAAGTTCATTTTTCGACTTCAGTATATAATGATTCTTATATATTTTGACGCGCTAATTCCGATAATGGGGTCATTTGAACTCGTAGAGCTTCAGGAAGCTGAGAAAATCGCGAAAAACCAATCGGAAAATTTCAAAATCGGTTTTTCGACTTGAATATATGGTGATTCTTTCGTATTTTGACGCGCTGATTTTGAAATTGAGGTCATTTGTCCCCTTCCGGCGAATTTGATTTTCAAAATTTTGCCCCTCTCGTTTTTTTTTCGAAAAAATCAAAGTTCATTTTTCGACATCAGTATATAGTGATTCTTATATATTTTGACGCGCTGATTCCGAAAATGGGGTCATTTGAACTCGTAGAGCTCCAGGAAGCTGAGAAAATCGCGAAAAAACAATCGGAAAATTTCAAAATCGGTTTTTCCACTTCAGCATATAGTGATTCTTACGTATTTTGACGCGCTGATTCCGAAAATGGGGTCACTTGAACTCGTAGAGCTCCAGGAAGCTGAGAATTTCGCGAGAAACCAATTGGAAAATTTCAAAATCGGTTTTTCGACTTGAATATATAGTGATTCTTTCGTATTTTGACGCGCTGATTCCGAGAATGGGTTCATTTGTCCTCTTCTGGCGAATTTGATTCTCAAAATTTTGCCCCTCTCGATTTTTCCGAAAATTTCGAAGTTCATTTTTCGACTTCAGTATATAATGATTCTTATATATTTTGACGCGCTAATTCCGATAATGGGGTCATTTGAACTCGTAGAGCTTCAGGAAGCTGAGAAAATCGCGAAAAACCAATCGGAAAATTTCAAAATCGGTTTTTCCACTTCAGAATATAGTGATTCTTACGTATTTTGACGCGCTGATTCATTGGTCGTTTTCCAGCGAATTTGATTTTCAAAATTTTGCCCGAAATTGCTCGATGTTTTCGAAAATTTCAAAGTTTATTTCTCGACTTTAGTATATAGTGTTTCTTATGTATTTTGACGCGCTGATTCCGAAAATGAGGTCATTCGAACTCGTACAGCTTCAGGAAGCTGAGAAAATCGCGAAAAACCAATCGGAAAATTTCAAAATCGGTTTTTTGACATCAGCATATAGTGATTCTTACGTATTCTGACGCGCTGATTCCAAAAATGGGGTCACTTGAACTCGTAGAGCTCCAGGAATCTGAGAAAATCGCGAAAAACCAATTGGAAAATTTCAAAATCGGTTTTTCCACTTCAGCATATAGTGATTCTTACGTATTTTGACGCGCTGATTCATTTGTCCTTCTCCAGCGAATTTGATTCTCAAAATTTTGCCCGAAATTGAGCAGAGGGTACCCCCTCTCGATTTTTTCGAAAATTTCAAAGTTCATTTTTCGACTTTAGTATATAGTGTTTCTTATGTATTTTGACGCGCTGATTCCGAAAATGGGGTCAGTTAAACTCGTAGAGCTTCAGGAAGCTGAGACAATCGCGAAAAACCAATCGGAAAATTTCAAAATCGGTTTTTTGACTTCAGCATATAGTGATTCTTATATATTTTGATGCGCTGATTCCGAAAATGGAGTCATTCGAACTCGTAGAGCTCCAGGAAGCTGAGAAAATCGCGAAAAACCAATCGGAAAATTTCAAAATCGGTTTTTCCACTTCAGAATATAGTGTATCTTACGTATTTTGACGCGCTGATTCATTGGTCCTTTTCCAGCGAATTTGATTTTCAAAATTTTGCCCGAAATCGAGCAATCTCGATTTTTCCGAAAATTTCAAAGTTCATTTTTCGACTTTGGTATATAGTGTTTCTTATGTATTTTGACGCGCTGATTCCGAAAATGGGGTCATTTGAACTCGTAGAGCTTCAGGAAGCTGGGAAAATCACGAAAAACCAATCGGAAAATTTCGAAATCGGTTTTTCGACTCGAATATATAGTGATTCTCTCGTATTCTGACGCGCTGTTTCCGAAAATGGGGTCATTTGTCCTCTTCCGGCGAATTTGATTTTCAAAATTTTGCCCCTCTCGATTTTTTCGAAAATTTCAAACTTAATTTTTTGACTTCAGTATATAGTGATTCTTATATATTTTGACGCGCTGATTCCGAAAATGGGGTCATTTGAACTCGTAGAGCTCCAGGAAGCTGAGAAAATCGCGAAAAACCAATCGGAAAATTTCAAAATCGGTTTTTCGACTTGAATATATGGTGACTCTTTCGTATTTTGACGCGCTGATTTTGAAATTGAGGTCATTTGTCCTCTTCCGGCGAATTTGATTTTCAAAATTTTGCCCCTCTCGTTTTTTTTTTCGAAAAAATCAAAGTTCATTTTTCGACATCAGTATATAGTGATTCTTATATATTTTGACGCGCTGATTCCGAAAATGGGGTCATTTGAACTCGTAGAGCTCCAGGAAGCTGAGAAAATCGCGAAAAAACAATCGGAAAATTTCAAAATCGGTTTTTCCACTCCAGCATATAGTGATTCTTACGTATTTTGACGCGCTGATTCCGAAAATGGGGTCACTTGAACTCGTGGAGTTCCAGGAAGCTGAGAAAATCGCGAAAAACCAATTGGAAAATTTCAAAATCGGTTTTTCGACTTGAATATATGGTGATTCTTTCGTATTAAGACGCGCTGATTTTGAAATTGAGGTCATTTATCCTCTTCCGGCGAATTTGATTTTCAAAATTTTGCCCCTCTCGTTTTTTTTTCGAAAAAATCAAAGTTCATTTTTCGACATCAGTATATAGTGATTCTTGTATATTTTGACGCGCTGATTCCGAAAATGGGGTCATTTGAACTCGTAGAGCTTCAGGAAGCTGAGAAAATCGCGAAAAAACAATCGGAAAATCTAAAAATCGGTTTTTCCACTTCAGCATATAGTGATTCTTACGTATTGTGACGCGCTGATTCATTTGTCCTTTTCCAGCGAATCTGATTTTCAAAATTTTGCCCGAAATTGAGCAGAGGGTACCCCCTCTCGATTTTCTCGAAAATTTCAAAGTTCATTTTTCGACTTCAGTATATAGTGTTTCTTATGTATTTTGACGCGCTGATTCCGAAAATGGGGTCATTTGAATTCGTAGAGCTCCAGGAAGCTGAGAAAATCGCGAAAAACCAATCGGAAAATTTCAAAATCGGTTTTTCGACTTGAATATATGGTGATTCTTTCGTATTTTGACGCGCTGATTTTGAAATTGGGGTCATTTGTCCTCTTCCGGCGAATTTGATTTTCAAAATTTTGCCCCTCTCGTTTTTTTTTTCGAAAAAATCAAAGTTCATTTCTCGACATCAGTATATAGTGATTCTTATATATTTTGACGCGCTGATTCCGAAAATGGGGTCATTTGAACTCGTAGAGCTCCAGGAAGCTGAGAAAATCGCGAAAAACCAATCGGAAAATTTCAAAATCGGTTTTTCCACTCCAGCATATAGTGATTCTTACGTATTTTGACGCGCTGATTCCGAAAATGGGGTCACTTGAACTCGTAGAGCTCCAGGAAGCTGAGAAAATCGCGAAAAACCAATTGGAAAATTTCAAAATCGGTTTTTCGACTTAAATATATGGTGATTCTTTCGTATTTTGACGCGCTGATTTTGAAATTGAGGTCATTTATCCTCTTCCGGCGAATTTGATTTTCAAAATTTTGCCCCTCTCGTTTTTTTTCGAAAAAATCAAAGTTCATTTTCCGACATCAGTATATAGTGATTCTTGTATATTTTGACGCGCTGATTCCGAAAATGGGGTCATTTGAACTCTCGTAGAGCTTCAGGAAGCTGAGAAAATCGCGAAAAAACAATCGGAAAATTTAAAAATCGGTTTTTCCACTTCAGCATATAGTGATTCTTACGTATTGTGACGCGCTGATTCATTTGTCCTTTTCCAGCGAATCTGATTTTCAAAAGTTTGCCCGAAATTGAGCAGAGGGTACCCCCTCTCGATTTTCTCGAAAATTTCAAAGTTCATTTTTCGACTTCAGTATATAGTGTTTCTTATGTATTTTGACGCGCTGATTCCGAAAATGGTGTCATTTGAATTCGTAGAGCTTCAGGAAGCTGAGAAAATCGCAAAAAACCAATCGAAAAATTTCAAAATCGGTTTTTCGACTTCAGCATATAGTGATTCTTACGTATTTTGACGCGCTGATACATTTGTCGTTTTTCAGAAAATTTGATTTTCAAAATTTTGCCCGAAATTGAGCAGAGGGTACCCCCTCTCGATTTTTTCGAAAATTCCAAAGTTCATTTCTCGACTCTAGAATATAGTGTTTCTTATGTATTTTGACGCGCTGATTCCGAAAATGGGGTCATTTGAACTCGTAGTGCTTCAGGAAGCTGAGAACATGGCGAAAAACCAATCGGAAAATTTCAAAATCGGTTTTTTGACTTCAGCATATAGTGATTCTAACGTATTTTGACGCGCTGATTCATTTGTCCTTTTCCAGCGAATTTGATTTTCAAAATTTTGCCCGAAATTGAGCACAGGGTACCCCTTCTCGATTTTTTAAAAAATTTCAAAGTTCATTTTTCGACTTTAGTATATAGTGTTTCTTATGTATTTTGACGCGCTGATTCCGAAAATGGGGTCATTCGAACTCGTAGAGCTTCAGGAAGCTGAGAAAGTCGAGAAAAACCAATCGGAAATTTTCAAAATCAGTTTTTCCACTTCAGCATATAGTGATTCTTACGTTTTTTGACGCGCTGATTCCGAAAATGGGGTCACTTGAACTCGTAGAGCTCCAGGAAGCTGAGAAAATCGCGAAAAACCAATTGGAAAATTTCAAAATCAGTTTTTCGACTTGAATATATGGTGATTCTTTCGTATTTTGACGCGCTGATTTTGAAATTGAGGTCATTTGTCCTCTTCCGGCGAATTTGATTTTAAAAATTTTGCCCCTCTCGTTTTTTTTCGAAAAAATCAAAGTTCATTTTTCGACATCAGTTTATAGGGATTCTTATATATTTTGACGCGCTGATTCCGAAAATGGGGTCATTTGAACTCGTAGAGCTTCAGGAAGCTGAGAAAATCGCGGAAAACCAATCGGAAAATTTAAAAATCGGTTTTTACACTTCAGCATATAGTGATTCTTACGTATTGTGACGCGCTGATTCATTTGTCCTTTTCCAGCGAATTCGATTTTCAAAATTTTGCCCGAAATTGAGCAGAGGGTACCCCCTCTCGATTTTCTCGAAAATTTCAAAGTTCATTTTTCGACTTTAGTATATAGTGTTTCTTATGTATTTTGACGCGCTGATTCCGAAAATGGGGTCATTTGAACTCGTAGAGCTTCAGGAAGCTGAGAAAATCGCGAAAAGCCAATCGGAAAATTTCAAAATCGGTTTTTTGACTTCAGCATATAGTGATTCTAACGTATTTTGACGCGCTGATTCATTTGTCCTTTTCCAGCGAATTTGATTTTCAAAATTTCGCCCGAAATTGAGCACAGGGTACCCCTTCTCGATTTTTCAAAAAATTTCAAAGTTCGTTTTTCGACTTTAGTATATAGTGTTTCTTATGTATTTTGACGCGCTGATTCCGAAAATGGGGTCATTCGAACTCGTAGAGCTTCAGGAAGCTGAGAAAGTCGCGAAAAACCAATCGGAAATTTTCAAAATCAGTTATTCTACTTCAGCATATAGTGATTCTTACGTATTTTGACGCGCTGATTCCGAAAATGGGGTCACTTGAACTCGTAGAGCTCCAGGAAGCTGAGAAAATCGCGAAAAACCAATTGGAAATTTTCAAAATCAGTTTTTCGACTTGAATATATAGTGATTCTTTCGTATTCTGACGCGCTGTTTCCGAAAATAGGGTCATTTGTCCTCTTCCGGCGAATTTGATTTTCAAAATTTTGCCCATCTCGATTTTTTCGAAAATTTCAAACTTCATTTTTTGACTTCAGTATATAGTGATTCTTATATATTTTGACGCGCTGATTCCGAAAATGGGGTCATTTGAACTCGTAGAGCTCCAGGAAGCTGAGAAAATCGCGAAAAACCAATCGGAAAATTTCAAAATCGGTTTTTCGACTTGAATATATTGTGAGTCAATCGTATTTTGACGCGCTGATTTTGAAATTGAGGTCATTTGTCCTCTTCCGGCGAATTTGATTTTCAAAATTTTGCCCCTCTCGTTTTTTCTCGAAAAAATCAAAGTTCATTTCTCGACATCAGTATATAGTGATTCTTATATATTTTGACGCGCTGATTCCGAAAATGGGGTCATTTGAACTCGTAGAGCTTCAGGAAGCTGAGAAAATCGCAAAAAACCAATCGAAAAATTTCAAAATCGGTTTTTCGACTTCAGCATATAGTGATTCTTACGTATTTTGACGCGCTGATTTATTTGTCCTTTTCCAGCGAATTTGATTTTCAAAATTTTGCCCGAAATTGAGCAGAGGGTACCCCCTCTTGATTTTTTCGAAAATTTCAAAGTTCATATTTCGACTTCAGTATATAGTGTTTCTTATGTATTTTGACGCGCTGATTCCGAAAATGGGGTTATTTGAACTCGTAGAGCTTCAGGAAGCTGAGAAAATCGCGAAAACCCAATCATAAAATTTCAAAATCGGTTTTTTTGACTTCAGCATATAGTGATTCTAACGTATTGTGACGCTCTGATTCATTTGTCCTTTTCCAGCGAATTTGATTCTCAAAACTTTGCCCGAAATTGAGCAGAGGGTTCCCCCTCTCGATTTTTTCGAAAATTTCAAAGTTCATTTTTCGACTTCAGTATTCAGTGTTTTTCATGTATTTTGACGCGCTGATTCCGAAAATGGGGTCATTCGAACTCGTAGAGCTTCAGGAAGCTGAGAAAATCGCAAAAAAACAATTGGAAAATTTCAAAATCGGTTTTTCGACTTGAATATATAGTGATTCTTTCGTATTTTGACGCGCTGATTCCGAAAATGAGGTCATTTGTCCTCTTCCGGCGAATTCGATTTTCAAAATTTTACCCCTCTCGATTGTTTCGAAAATTTCAAAGTTCATTTTTCGACTTTAGTATAAAGTGTTTCTTATGTATTTTGACGCGCTGATTCCGAAAATTGGGTCATTCGTACTCATAGAGCTTCAGGAAGCTGAGAAAATCGCGAAAAACCAATCGAAAAATTTCAAAATCGGTTTTTTGACTTCAGCATATAGTGATTCTTACGTATTTCGACGCGCTGATTCGATAATGGGGTCACTTGAACTCGTAGAGCTCCAGGAATCTGAGAATTTCGCGAGAAACCAATTGGAAAATTTCAAAATCGGTTTTTCGACTTGAATATATAGTGATTCTTTCGTATTTTGACGCGCTGATTCCGAAAATGGGTTCATTTGTCCTCTTCTGGCGAATTTGATTCTCAAAATTTTGCCCCTCACGATTTTTTCGAAAATTTCGAAGTTCATTTTTCGACTTCAGTATATAGTGATTCTTATATATTTTGACGCGCTAATTCCGATAATGGGGTCATTTGAACTCGTAGAGCTTCAGGAAGCTGGAAAAATCGCGAAAAACCAATCGGAAAATTTCAAAATCGGTTTTTCCACTTCAGAATATAGTGATTCTTACGTATTTTGACGCACTGATTCATTGGTCCTTTTCCAGCGAATTTGATTTTCAAAATTTTGCCCGAAATCGAGCAGAGGGTACTCCCTCCCGATTTTTTTGAAAATTGCGAAGTTCATTTTTCGACTTTAGTATATAGTGTTTCTTATGTATTTTGACGCGCTGATTCCGAAAATGGGGTCATTTGAACTCGTAGAGTTTCAGGAAGCTGAGAAAATCGCGAAAACCCAATCGGAAAATTTCAAAATAGGTTTTTTGACTTCAGCATATAGTGAATCTTACGTATTTTGACGCGCTGATTCGATAATGGGGTCACTTGAACTCGTAGAGCTCCAGGAAGCTGAGAATTTCGCGAGAAACCAATTGGAAAATTTCAAAATCGGTTTTTCGACATGAATATATAGTGATTCTTTCGTATTTTGACGCGCTGATTCCGAGAATGGGTTCATTTGTCCTCTTCTGGCGAATTTGATTCTCAAAATTTTGCCCCTCTCGATTTTTCCGAAAATTTCGAAGTTCATTTTTCGACTTCAGTATATAATGATTCTTATATATTTTGACGCGCTAATTCCGATAATGGGGTCATTTGAACTCGTAGAGCTTCAGGAAGCTGAGAAAATCGCGAAAAACCAATCGGAAAATTTCAAAATCGGTTTTTCCACTTCAGAATATAGTGATTCTTACGTATTTTGACGCGCTGATTCATTGGTCGTTTTCCAGCGAATTTGATTTTCAAAATTTTGCCCGAAATTGCTCGATGTTTTCGAAAATTTCTAAGTTCATTTCTCGACTTTAGTATATAGTGTTTCTTATGTATTTTGACGCGCTGATTCCGAAAATGAGGTCATTCGAACTCGTACAGCTTCAGGAAGCTGAGAAAATCGCGAAAAACCAATCGGAAAATTTCAAAATCGGTTTTTTGACTTCGGCATATAATGATTCTCACGTATTTTGACGCGCTGATTCCGAAAATGGGATCACTTGAACTCGTAGAGCTTCAGGAAGCTGAGAAAATCGCGAAAAACCAATCGGAAAATTTCAAAATCGGTTTTTTGACATCAGCATATAGTGATTCTTACGTATTCTGACGCGCTGATTCCAAAAATGGGGTCACTTGAACTCGTAGAGCTCCAGGAAGCTGAGAAAATCGCGAAAAACCAATTGGAAAATTTCAAAATCGGTTTTTCCACTTCAGCATACAGTGATTCTTACGTATTTTGACGCGCTGATTCATTTGTCCTTCTCCAGCGAATTTGATTCTCAAAATTTTGCCCGAAATTGAGCAGAGGGTACCCCCTCTCGATTTTTTCGAAAATTTCAAAGTTCATTTTTCGACTTTAGTATATAGTGTTTCTTATGTATTTTGACGCGCTGATTCCGAAAATGGGGTCATTTAAACTCGTAGAGCTTCAGGAAGCTGAGAAAATCGCGAAAAACCAATCGGAAAATTTCAAAATCGGTTTTTTGACTTCAGCATATAGTGATTCTTATATATTTTGACGCGCTGATTCCGAAAATGGAGTCATTTGAACTCGTAGAGCTCCAGGAAGCTGAGAAAATCGCGAAAAACCAATCGGAAAATTTCAGAATCGGTTTTTCCACTTCAGAATATAGTGTATCTTACGTATTTTGACGCGCTGATTCATTGGTCCTTTTCCAGCGAATTTGATTTTCAAAATTTTGCCCGAAATCGAGCAATCTCGATTTTTTCGAAAATTTCAAAGTTCATTTTTCGACTTTGGTATATAGTGTTTCTTATGTATTTTGACGCGCTGATTCCGAAAATGGGGTCATTTGAACTCGTAGAGCTTCAGGAAGCTGGGAAAATCACGAAAAACCAATCGGAAAATTTCGAAATCGGTTTTTCGACTTGAATATATAGTGATTCTTTCGTATTCTGACGCGCTGTTTCCGAAAATGGGGTCATTTGTCCTCTTCCGGCGAGTTTGATTTTCAAAATTTTGCCCCTCTCGATTTTTTCGAAAATTTCAAACTTAATTTTTTGACTTCAGTATATAGTGATTCTTATATATTTTGACGCGCTGATTCCGAAAATGGGGTCATTTGAACTCGTAGAGCTCCAGGAAGCTGAGAAAATCGCGAAAAACCAATCGGAAAATTTCAAAATCGGTTTTTCGACTTGAATATATGGTGATTCTTTCGTATTTTGACGCGCTGATTTTGAAATTGAGGTCATTTGTCCCCTTCCGGCGAATTTGATTTTCAAAATTTTGCCCCTCTCGTTTTTTTTTCGAAAAAATCAAAGTTCATTTTTCGACATCAGTATATAGTGATTCTTATATATTTTGACGCGCTGATTCCGAAAATGGGGTCATTTGAACTCGTAGAGCTCCAGGAAGCTGAGAAAATCGCGAAAAAACAATCGGAAAATTTCAAAATCGGTTTTTCCACTTCAGCATATAGTGATTCTTACGTATTTTGACGCGCTGATTCCGAAAATGGGGTCACTTGAACTCGTAGAGCTCCAGGAAGCTGAGAATTTCGCGAGAAACCAATTGGAAAATTTCAAAATCGGTTTTTCGACTTGAATATATAGTGATTCTTTCGTATTTTGACGCGCTGATTCCGAGAATGGGTTCATTTGTCCTCTTCTGGCGAATTTGATTCTCAAAATTTTGCCCCTCTCGATTTTTCCGAAAATTTCGAAGTTCATTTTTCGACTTCAGTATATAATGATTCTTATATATTTTGACGCGCTAATTCCGATAATGGGGTCATTTGAACTCGTAGAGCTTCAGGAAGCTGAGAAAATCGCGAAAAACCAATCGGAAAATTTCAAAATCGGTTTTTCCACTTCAGAATATAGTGATTCTTACGTATTTTGACGCGCTGATTCATTGGTCGTTTTCCAGCGAATTTGATTTTCAAAATTTTGCCCGAAATTGCTCGATGTTTTCGAAAATTTCAAAGTTTATTTCTCGACTTTAGTATATAGTGTTTCTTATGTATTTTGACGCGCTGATTCCGAAAATGAGGTCATTCGAACTCGTACAGCTTCAGGAAGCTGAGAAAATCGCGAAAAACCAATCGGAAATTTTCAAAATCGGTTTTTTGACTTCAGCATATAATGATTCTCACGTATTTTGACGCGCTGATTCCGAAAATGGGATCACTTGAACTCGTAGAGCTTCAGGAAGCTGAGAAAATCGCGAAAAACCAATCGGAAAATTTCAAAATCGGTTTTTTGACATCAGCATATAGTGATTCTTACGTATTCTGACGCGCTGATTCCAAAAATGGGGTCACTTGAACTCGTAGAGCTCCAGGAATCTGAGAAAATCGCGAAAAACCAATTGGAAAATTTCAAAATCGGTTTTTCCACTTCAGCATATAGTGATTCTTACGTATTTTGACGCGCTGATTCATTTGTCCTTCTCCAGCGAATTTGATTCTCAAAATTTTGCCCGAAATTGAGCAGAGGGTACCCCCTCTCGATTTTTTCGAAAATTTCAAAGTTCATTTTTCGACTTTAGTATATAGTGTTTCTTATGTATTTTGACGCGCTGATTCCGAAAATGGGGTCAGTTAAACTCGTAGAGCTTCAGGAAGCTGAGACAATCGCGAAAAACCAATCGGAAAATTTCAAAATCGGTTTTTTGACTTCAGCATATAGTGATTCTTATATATTTTGATGCGCTGATTCCGAAAATGGAGTCATTCGAACTCGTAGAGCTCCAGGAAGCTGAGAAAATCGCGAAAAACCAATCGGAAAATTTCAAAATCGGTTTTTCCACTTCAGAATATAGTGTATCTTACGTATTTTGACGCGCTGATTCATTGGTCCTCTTCCAGCGAATTTGATTTTCAAAATTTTGCCCGAAATCGAGCAATCTCGATTTTTTCGAAAATTTCAAAGTTCATTTTTCGACTTTGGTATATAGTGTTTCTTATGTATTTTGACGCGCTGATTCCGAAAATGGGGTCATTTGAACTCGTAGAGCTTCAGGAAGCTGGGAAAATCACGAAAAACCAATCGGAAAATTTCGAAATCGGTTTTTCGACTCGAATATATAGTGATTCTCTCGTATTCTGACGCGCTGTTTCCGAAAATGGGGTCATTTGTCCTCTTCCGGCGAATTTGATTTTCAAAATTTTGCCCCTCTCGATTTTTTCGAAAATTTCAAACTTAATTTTTTGACTTCAGTATATAGTGATTCTTATATATTCTGACGCGCTGATTCCGAAAATGGGGTCATTTGAACTCGTAGAGCTCCAGGAAGCTGAGAAAATCGCGAAAAACCAATCGGAAAATTTCAAAATCGGTTTTTCGACTTGAATATATGGTGACTCTTTCGTATTTTGACGCGCTGATTTTGAAATTGAGGTCATTTGTCCTCTTCCGGCGAATTTGATTTTCAAAATTTTGCCCCTCTCGTTTTTTTTTCGAAAAAATCAAAGTTCATTTTTCGACATCAGTATATAGTGATTCTTATATATTTTGACGCGCTGATTCCGAAAATGGGGTCATTTGAACTCGTAGAGCTCCAGGAAGCTGAGAAAATCGCGAAAAAACAATCGGAAAATTTCAAAATCGGTTTTTCCACTCCAGCATATAGTGATTCTTACGTATTTTGACGCGCTGATTCCGAAAATGGGGTCACTTGAACTCGTGGAGTTCCAGGAAGCTGAGAAAATCGCGAAAAACCAATTGGAAAATTTCAAAATCGGTTTTTCGACTTGAATATATGGTGATTCTTTCGTATTTTGACGCGCTGATTTTGAAATTGAGGTCATTTATCCTCTTCCGGCGAATTTGATTTTCAAAATTTTGCCCCTCTCGTTTTTTTTTTCGAAAAAATCAAAGTTCATTTTTCGACATCAGTATATAGTGATTCTTGTATATTTTGACGCGCTGATTCCGAAAATGGGGTCATTTGAACTCGTAGAGCTTCAGGAAGCTGAGAAAATCGCGAAAAAACAATCGGAAAATTTAAAAATCGGTTTTTCCACTTCAGCATATAGTGATTCTTACGTATTGTGACGCGCTGATTCATTTGTCCTTTTCCAGCGAATCTGATTTTCAAAATTTTGCCCGAAATTGAGCAGAGGGTACCCCCTCTCGATTTTCTCGAAAATTTCAAAGTTCATTTTTCGACTTCAGTATATAGTGTTTCTTATGTATTTTGACGCGCTGATTCCGAAAATGGGGTCATTTGAATTCGTAGAGCTCCAGGAAGCTGAGAAAATCGCGAAAAACCAATCGGAAAATTTCAAAATCGGTTTTTCGCCTTGAATATATGGTGATTCTTTCGTATTTTGACGCGCTGATTTTGAAATTGAGGTCATTTGTCCTCTTCCGGCGAATTTGATTCTCAAAATTTTGCCCCTCTCGTTTTTTTTTTCGAAAAAATCAAAGTTCATTTCTCGACATCAGTATATAGTGATTCTTATATATTTTGACGCGCTGATTCCGAAAATGGGGTCATTTGAACTCGTAGAGCTCCAGGAAGCTGAGAAAATCGCGAAAAACCAATCGGAAAATTTCAAAATCGGTTTTTCCACTCCAGCATATAGTGATTCTTACGTATTTTGACAAGCTGATTCCGAAAATGGGGTCACTTGAACTCGTAGAGCTCCAGGAAGCTGAGAAAATCGCGAAAAACCAATCGGAAAATTTCAAAATCGGTTTTTCGCCTTGAATATATGGTGATTCTTTCGTATTTTGACGCGCTGATTTTGAAATTGAGGTCATTTGTCCTCTTCCGGCGAATTTGATTTTCAAAATTTTGCCCCTCTCGTTTTTTTTTTCGAAAAAATCAAAGTTCATTTCTCGACATCAGTATATAGTGATTCTTATATATTTTGACGCGCTGATTCCGAAAATGGGGTCATTTGAACTCGTAGAGCTCCAGGAAGCTGAGAAAATCGTGAAAAACCAATCGGAAAATTTCAAAATCGGTTTTTCCACTCCAGCATATAGTGATTCTTATATATTTTGACGCGCTGATTCCGAAAATGGGGTCATTTGAACTCGTAGAGCTCCAGGAAGCTGAGAAAATCGCGAAAAACCAATCGGAAAATTTCAAAATCGGTTTTTCCACTCCAGCATATAGTGATTCTTACGTATTTTGACGCGCTGATTCCGAAAATGGGGTCACTTGAACTCGTAGAGCTCCAGGAAGCTGAGAAAATCGCGAAAAACCAATCGGAAAATTTCAAAATCGGTTTTTCGCCTTGAATATATGGTGATTCTTTCGTATTTTGACGCGCTGATTTTGAAATTGAGGTCATTTGTCCTCTTCCGGCGAATTTGATTTTCAAAATTTTGCCCCTCTCGTTTTTTTTTTCGAAAAAATCAAAGTTCATTTCTCGACATCAGTATATAGTGATTCTTATATATTTTGACGCGCTGATTCCGAAAATGGGATCATTTGAACTCGTAGAGCTCCAGGAAGCTGAGAAAATCGCGAAAAACCAATCGGAAAATTTCAAAATCGGTTTTTCCAATCCAGCATATAGTGATTCTTACGTATTTTGACGCGCTGATTCCGAAAATGGGGTCACTTGAACTCGTAGAGCTCCAGGAAGCTGAGAAAATCGCGAAAAACCAATTGGAAAATTTCAAAATCGGTTTTTCGACTTAAATATATGGTGATTCTTTCGTATTTTGACGCGCTGATTTTGAAATTGAGGTCATTTATCCTCTTCCGGCGAATTTGATTTTCAAAATTTTGCCCCTCTCGTTTTTTTTCAAAAAAATCAAAGTTCATTTTCCGACATCAGTATATAGTGATTCTTGTATATTTTGACGCGCTGATTCCGAAAATGGGGTCATTTGAACTCGTAGAGCTTCAGGAAGCTGAGAAAATCGCGAAAAAACAATCGGAAAATTTAAAAATCGGTTTTTCCACTTCAGCATATAGTGATTCTTACGTATTGTGACGCGCTGATTCATTTGTCCTTTTCCAGCGAATCTGATTTTCAAAAGTTTGCCCGAAATTGAGCAGAGGGTACCCCCTCTCGATTTTCTCGAAAATTTCAAAGTTCATTTTTCGACTTCAGTATATAGTGTTTCTTATGTATTTTGACGCGCTGATTCCGAAAATGGGGTCATTTGAATTCGTAGAGCTTCAGGAAGCTGAGAAAATCGCAAAAAACCAATCGAAAAATTTCAAAATCGGTTTTTCGACTTCAGCATATAGTGATTCTTACGTATTTTGACGCGCTGATACATTTGTCGTTTTTCAGCAAATTTGATTTTCAAAATTTTGCCCGAAATTGAGCAGTGGGTACCCCCTCTCGATTTTTTCGAAAATTCCAAAGTTCATTTCTCGACTCTAGTATATAGTGTTTCTTATGTATTTTGACGCGCTGATTCCGAAAATGGGGTCATTTGAACTCGTAGTGCTTCAGGAAGCTGAGAACATGGCGAAAAACCAATCGGAAAATTTCAAAATCGGTTTTTTGACTTCAGCATATAGTGATTCTAACGTATTTTGACGCGCTGATTCATTTGTCCTTTTCCAGCGAATTTGATTTTCAAAATTTTGCCCGAAATTGAGCACAGGGTACCCCTTCTCGATTTTTTAAAAAATTTCAAAGTTTATTTTTCGACTTTAGTATATAGTGTTTCTTATGTATTTTGACGCGCTGATTCCGAAAATGGGGTCATTCGAACTCGTAGAGCTTCAGGAAGCTGAGAAAGTCGAGAAAAACCAATCGGAAATTTTCAAAATCAGTTTTTCCACTTCAGCATATAGTGATTCTTACGTTTTTTGACGCGCTGATTCCGAAAATGGGGTCACTTGAACTCGTAGAGCTCCAGGAAGCTGAGAAAATCGCGAAAAACCAATTGGAAAATTTCAAAATCAGTTTTTCGACTTGAATATATGGTGATTCTTTCGTATTTTGACGCGCTGATTTTGAAATTGAGGTCATTTGTCCTCTTCCGGCGAATTTGATTTTAAAAATTTTGCCCCTCTCGTTTTTTTTCGAAAAAATCAAAGTTAATTTTTCGACATCAGTTTATAGGGATTCTTATATATTTTGACGCGCTGATTCCGAAAATGGGGTCATTTGAACTCGTAGAGCTTCAGGAAGCTGAGAAAATCGCGGAAAACCAATCGGAAAATTTAAAAATCGGTTTTTCCACTTCAGCATATAGTGATTCTTACGTATTGTGACGCGCTGATTCATTTGTCCTTTTCCAGCGAATTCGATTTTCAAAATTTTGCCCGAAATTGAGCAGAGGGTACCCCCTCTCGATTTTCTCGTAAATTTCAAAGTTCATTTTTCGACTTTAGTATATAGTGTTTCTTATGTATTTTGACGCGCTGATTCCGAAAATGGGGTCATTTGAACTCGTAGAGCTTCAGGAAGCTGAGAAAATCGCGAAAAGCCAATCGGAAAATTTCAAAATCGGTTTTTTGACTTCAGCATATAGTGATTCTAACGTATTTTGACGCGCTGATTCATTTGTCCTTTTCCAGCGAATTTGATTTTCAAAATTTCGCCCGAAATTGAGCACAGGGTACCCCTTCTCGATTTTTTAAAAAATTTCAAAGTTCATTTTTCGACTTTAGTATATAGTGTTTCTTATGTATTTTGACGCGCTGATTCCGAAAATGGGGTCATTCGAACTCGTAGAGCTTCAGGAAGCTGAGAAAGTCGCGAAAAACCAATCGGAAATTTTCAAAATCAGTTATTCTACTTCAGCATATAGTGATTCTTACGTATTTTGACGCGCTGATTCCGAAAATGGGGTCACTTGAACTCGTAGAGCTCCAGGAAGCTGAGAAAATCGCGAAAAACCAATTGGAAATTTTCAAAATCAGTTTTTCGACTTGAATATATAGTGATTCTTTCGTATTCTGACGCGCTGTTTCCGAAAATAGGGTCATTTGTCCTCTTCCGGCGAATTTGATTTTCAAAATTTTGCCCATCTCGATTTTTTCGAAAATTCCAAACTTCATTTTTTGACTTCAGTATATAGTGATTCTTATATATTTTGACGCGCTGATTCCGAAAATGGGGTCATTTGAACTCGTAGAGCTCCAGGAAGCTGAGAAAATCGCGAAAAACCAGTCGGAAAATTTCAAAATCGGTTTTTCGACTTGAATATATTGTGAGTCAATCGTATTTTGACGCGCTGATTTTGAAATTGAGGTCATTTGTCCTCTTCCGGCGAATTTGATTTTCAAAATTTTGCCCCTCTCGTTTTTTCTCGAAAAAATCAAAGTTCATTTCTCGACATCAGTATATAGTGATTCTTATATATTTTGACGCGCTGATTCCGAAAATGGGGTCATTTGAACTCGTAGAGCTTCAGGAAGCTGAGAAAATCGCGAAAAACCAATCGAAAAATTTCAAAATCGGTTTTTCGACTTCAGCATATAGTGATTCTTACGTATTTTGACGCGCTGATTTATTTGTCCTTTTCCAGCGAATTTGATTTTCAAAATTTTGCCCGAAATTGAGCAGAGGGTACCCCCTCTCGATTTTTTCGAAAATTTCAAAGTTCATTTTTCGACTCTAGTATATAGTGTTTCTTATGTATTTTGACGCGCTGATTCCGAAAATGGGGTCATTTGAACTCGTAGTGCTTCAGGAAGCTGAGAAAATCGCGAAAAACCAATCGAAAAATTTCAAAATCGGTTTTTTGACTTCAGCATATAGTGATTCTAACGTTTTTTGACGCGCTGATTTATTTGTCCTTTCCAGCGAATTTGATTTTCAGACTTTTGCCCGAAATTGAGCAGAGGGTACCCCTTCTCGATTTTTTTAAAAAATTCAAAGTTCATTTTTCGACTTTAGTATATAGTGTTTCTTATGTATTTTGACGCGCTGATTCCGAAAATGGGGTCATTCGAACTCGTAGAGCTTCAGGAAGCTGAGAAAATCGCGAAAAACCAATCGGAAATTTTCAAAATCGGTTTTTCGACTTCAGCATATAGTATTTCTCACGTATTTTGACGCGCTGATTCCGAAAAAGGGGTCATTTGATTTCGTAGAGCTTCAGGAAGCTGAGGAAATCGAGAAAAACCAATCGGAAAATTTCAAAATCTGTTTTTTCACTTCAGCATATAGTGATTCTTACGTATTTTGACGCGCTGATTCATTTATACTTTTCCAGCGAATTTGATTTTCTAAATTTTGCACGAAATTGAGCAGAGGGTACCTACCCCCTCTCGATTTTTTCGAAAATTTCAAAGTTCATTTTTTGACTTCAGTATTCAGCGTTTTTTATGTATTTTGACGCGCTGATTCCGAAAATGGGGTCATTCGAACTCGTAGAGCTTCAGGAAGCTGAGAAAATCGCGAAAAACCAATTGGAAAATTTCACAATCGGTTTTTTGACTTCAGCATATATCGATTCTTACGTATTTTGACGCGCTGATTTCAAAAATGGGGTCACTTGAACTCGTAGAGCTCCAGAAAGCTGAGAAAATCGCGAAAAACCAATTGGAAAATTTCAAAATCGGTTTTTCGACTTGAATATATAGTGATTCTCTCGTATTTTGACGCGCTGATTCCGAAAATGGGGTCATTTGTCCTCTTCCGGCGAATTCGATTTTCAAAATTTTGCCCCTCTCGATTTTTTCGAAAATTTCGAAGTTCATTTTTCGACTTCAGTATATAGTGATTCTGATATATTTTGACGCGCTTATTCCGATAATGGGGTCATTTGAACTCGTAGAGCTTCAGGAAGCTGAGAAAATCGCGAAAAACCAATCGGAAAATTTCAAAATCGGTTTTTCCACTTCAGAATATAGTGATTATTACGTATTTTGACGCGCTGATTCATTGGTCCTTTTCCAGCGAATTTGATTTTCAAAATTTTGCCCGAAATCGAGCAGAGGGTACCCCCTCCCGATTTTTTCGAAAATTTCAAAGTTCATTTTTTGACTTCAGTATTCAGTGTTTTTTATGTATTTTGACGCGCTGATTCCGAAAATGGGGTCATTCGAACTCGTAGAGCTTCAGGAAGCTGAGAAAATCGCGAAAAACCAATTGGAAAATTTCAAAATCGGTTTTTCGACTTGAATATATAGTGATTCTCTCGTATTTTGACGCGCTGATTCCGAAAATGGGGTCATTTTTCCTCTTACGGCGAATTCGAATTTCAAAATTTTGCCCCTCTCGATTTTTTCGAAAATTTCGAAGTTCATTTTTCGACTTTAGTATATAGTGTTTCTTATGTATTTTGACGCGCTGATTCCGAAAATGGGGTCATTTGAACTCGTAGAGCTTCAGGAAGCTGAGAAAATCGCGAAAAACCAATTGGAAAATTTCAAAATCGGTTTTTCCACTTCAGCATATAGTGATTCCCACGTATTTTGACGCGCTGATTCATTTGTCCTTTTCCAGCGAATTTGATTTTCAAAATTTTGCCCGAAATTGCTCGATTTTTTCGAAAATTTCAAAGTTCATTTTTCGACTTTAGTAAATAGTGTTTCTCATGTATTTTGACGCGCTGATTCCGGAAATGAGGTCATTTGAACTCGTACAGCTTCAGGAAGCTGAGAAAATCGCGAAAAACCAATCGGACTATTTCAAAATCGGTTTTTTGACTTCAACATATAATGATTCCTACGTATTTTGACGCGCTGATTCCGAAAATGGGATCACTTGAACTCGTAGAGCTCAAGGAAGCTGAGAAAATCGCGAAAAACCAATCGGACTATTTCAAAATCGGTTTTTTGACATCAACATATAATGATTCTTACGTATTTTGACGCGCTGATTCCGAAAATGGGATCACTTGAACTCGTAGAGCTTCAGGAAGCTGAGAAAATCGCGAAAAACCAATCGGAAAATTTCAAAATCGGTTTTTTGACTTCAGCATATAGTGATTCTTACGTATTTTGACGCGCTGATTCGATAATGGGGTCACTTGAACTCGTAGAGCTCCAGGAAGCTGAGAATTTCGCGAGAAACCAATTGGAAAATTTCAAAATCGGTTTTTCGACTTGAATATATAGTGATTCTTTCGTATTTTGACGCGCTGATTCCGAAAATGGGTTCATTTGTCCTCTTCTGGCGAATTTGATTCTCAAAATTTTGCCCCTCTCGATTTTTTCGAAAATTTCAAAGTTCATTTTTCGACTTCAGTATATAATGTTCCTTATGTATTTTGACGCGCTGATTCCGAAAATGATGTCATTTGAACTCGTAGAGCTTCAGGAAGCTGAGAAAATCGCGAAAAACCAATCGAAAAATTTCAAAATCGGTTTTTCGACTTCAGCATATAGTGATTCTTACGTATTTCGACGCGCTGATTCATTTGTCCTTTTCCAGCGAATTTGATTTTCAAAATTTTGCCCGAAATTGAGCAGAGGGTACCCCCTTTCGATTTTTTCGAAAATTTCAAGGTTCATTTTTCGACTCTAGTATATAGTGTTTCCTATGTATTTTGACGCGCTGATTCCGAAAATGGGGTAATTTGAACTCGTAGTGCTTCAGGGAGCTGAGAAAATCGCGAAAAACCAATCGGAAAATTTCAAAATCGGTTTTTCCACTTCAGCATATAGTGTTTCATATGTATTTTGAAGCGCTGATTCCGAAAATGGGGTCATTCGATCTCGAAGAGCTTCAGGAAGCTGAGAAAATCGCGAAAAACCAATCGGAAAATTTCAAAATCGGTTTTTCGACTTCAGCATATAGTGATTCTCACGTATTTTGACGCGCTGATTCATTTGTCCTTCTCCAGCGAATTTGATTTTCAAAATTTTGCCCGAAATTGAGCAGAGGGTACCCCCTCTCGATTCTTTCGAAAATTTCGAAGTTCATTTTTCGACTTCAGTGTATAGTGATTCCTATATATTTTGACGCGCTGATTCCGAAAATGGGGTCATTTGAACTCGTAGAGCTTCAGGAAGCTGAGAAAATCGCGAAAAACCAATCGGAAAATTTCAAAATCGCTTTTTCCACTTCAGCATATAGTGTTTCATATGTATTTTGACACGCTGATTCCGAAAATAGGGTCATTTGAACTCGTAGAGCTTCAGGAAGCTGAGAAAATCGCGAAAAACCAATCGGAAAATTCCAAAATCGGTTTTTCGACTTCAGCATATAGTGATTCTTACGTATTTTGACGCGCTGATTCATTTGTCCTTTTCCAGCGAATTTGATTTTCAAAATTTTGCCCGAAATTGAGCAGAGGGTACCCCCTCTTGATTTTTTCGAAAATTTCAAAGTTCATATTTCGACTTCAGTATATAGTGTTTCTTATGTATTTTGACGCGCTGATTCCGAAAATGGGGTTATTTGAACTCGTAGAGCTTCAGGAAGCTGAGAAAATCGCGAAAACCCAATCATAAAATTTCAAAATCGGTTTTTTTGACTTCAGCATATAGTGATTCTAACGTATTGTGACGCTCTGATTCATTTGTCCTTTTCCAGCGAATTTGATTCTCAAAACTTTGCCCGAAATTGAGCAGAGGGTTCCCCCTCTCGATTTTTTCGAAAATTTCAAAGTTCATTTTTCGACTTCAGTATTCAGTGTTTTTCATGTATTTTGACGCGCTGATTCCGAAAATGGGGTCATTCGAACTCGTAGAGCTTCAGGAAGCTGAGAAAATCGCAAAAAAACAATTGGAAAATTTCAAAATCGGTTTTTCGACTTGAATATATAGTGATTCTTTCGTATTTTGACGCGCTGATTCCGAAAATGAGGTCATTTGTCCTCTTCCGGCGAATTCGATTTTCAAAATTTTACCCCTCTCGATTGTTTCGAAAATTTCAAAGTTCATTTTTCGACTTCAGTGTATAGTGATTCCTATATATTTTGACGCGCTGATTCCGAAAATGGGGTCATTTGAACTCGTAGAGCTTCAGGAAGCTGAGAAAATCGCGAAAAACCAATCGGAAAATTTCAAAATCGCTTTTTCCACTTCAGCATATAGTGTTTCATATGTATTTTGACGCGCTGATTCCGAAAATGGGGTCATTTGAACTCGTAGAGCTTCAGGAAGCTGAGAAAATCGCGAAAAACCAATCGGAAAATTTCAAAATCGGTTTTTCGACTTCAGCATATAGTGATTCTTACGTATTTTGACGCGCTGATTCATTTGTCCTTTTCCAGCGAATTTGATTTCCAAAATTTTGCCCGAAATTGAGCAGAGGGTACCCCCTCTTGATCATTTCGAAAATTTCAAAGTTCATATTTCGACTTCAGTATATAGTGTTTCTTATGTATTTTGACGCGCTGATTCCGAAAATGGGGTTATTTGAACTCGTAGAGCTTCAGGAAGCTGAGAAAATCGCGAAAACCCAATCATAAAATTTCAAAATCGGTTTTTTGACTTCAGCATATAGTGATTCTTACGTATTTTGACGCGCTGATTCGAAAATGGGGTCACTTAAACTCGTAGAGCTCCAGGAAGCTGAGAATTTAGCGAAAAAACAATTGGAAAATTTCAAAATCGGTTTTTCCACTTCAGCATATAGTGATTCTAACGTATTGTGACGCTCTGATTCATTTGTCCTTTTCTAGCGAATTTGATTCTCAAAACTTTGCCCGAAATTGAGCAGAGGGTTCCCCCTCTCGATTTTTTCGAAAATTTCAAAGTTCATTTTTCGACTTCAGTATTCAGTGTTTTTCATGTATTTTGACGCGCTGATTCCGAAAATGGGGTCATTCGAACTCGTAGAGCTTCAGGAAGCTGAGAAAATCGCAAAAAACCAATTGGAAAATTTCAAAATCGGTTTTTCGACTTGAATATATAGTGATTCTTTCGTATTTTGACGCGCTGATTCCGAAAATGGGGTCATTTGTCCTCTTCCGGCGAATTCGATTTTCAAAATTTTGCCCCTCTCGATTTTTTCGAAAATTTCGAAGTTCATTTTTCGACTTCAGTATATAGTGTTTCTCATATATTTTGACGCGCTAATTCCGATTATGGGGTCATTTGAACTCGTAGAGCTTCAGGAAGCTGAGAAAATCGCGAAAAACCAATCGGAAAATTTCAAAATCGCTTTTTCCACTTCAGCATATAGTGTTCCATATGTATTTTGACGCGCTGATTCCGAAAATGGGGTCATTTGAACTCGTAGAGCTTCAGGAAGCTGAGAAAATCGCGAAAAACCAATCGGAAAATTTCAAAATCGGTTTTTCGACTTCAGCATATAGTGATTCTTACGTATTTTGACGCGATGATTCATTGGTCCTTTTCCAGCGAATTTGATTTTCAAAATTTTGCCCGAAATCGAGCAGAGGGTACCCCCTCCCGATTTTTTCGAAAATTTCAAAGTTCATTTTCCGACTTTAGTATATAGTGTTTCTTATGTATTTTGACGCGCTGATTCCGAAATTGGGGTCATTTGAACTCGTAGAGCTTCAGGAAGCTGAGGTAATCGCGAAAAACCAATTGGAAAATTCCAAAATCGGTTTTTCCACTTCAGCATATAGTGATTCTTACGTATTTTGACGCGCTGATTCATTTGTCCTTTTCCAGCGAATTTGATTTTCAAAATTTCGCCCGAAATTGCTCGATTTTTTTGAAAACACCAAAGTTTATTCTTCGACTTTAGGATATAGTGTTTCTTATGTATTTTGACGCGCTGATTCCGAAAATGGGGTCATTTGAACTCGTAGAGCTCCAGGAAGCTGAGAAAATCGCGAAAAACCAATAGGAAAATTTCAAAATCGGTTTTTTGACTTCAGCATATAATGATTCTCACGTATTCTGACGCGCTGATTCCGAAAATGGGGTCACTTGAACTCGTAGAGCTTCAGGAAGCTGAGAAAATCGCGAAAAACCAATCTGAAAATTTCAAAATCGGTTTTTCCACTTCAGAATATAGTGATTCTTACGTATTTTGACGCGCTGATTCATTGGTCTTTTTCCAGCGAATTTTATTTTCAAAATTTTGCCCGAAATTGAGCAGAGGGTACCCCCTCTCGATTTTCTCGAAAATTTCAAAGTTCATTTTTCGACTTCAGTATATAGTGTTTCTTATGTATTTTGACGCGCTGATTCCGAAAATGGGGTCATTTGAACTCGTAGAGCTTCAGGAAGCTGGGAAAATCGCGAAAAACCAATCGGAAAATTTCAAAATCGGTTTTTCGACTTGAATATATAGTGATTCTTTCGTATTCTGACGCGCTGTTTCCGAAAATGGGGTCATTTGTCCTCTTCCGGCGAATTTGATTTTCAAAATTTTGCCCCTCTCGATTTTTTCGAAAATTCCAAACTTCATTTTTTGACTTCAGTTGATAGTGATTCTTATATATTTTGACGCGCTGATTCCGAAAATGGGGTCATTTGAACTCGTAGAGCTCCAGGAAGCTGAGAAAATCGCGAAAAACCAATCGGAAAATTTCAAAATCGGTTTTTCGACTTGAATATATGGTGATTCTTTCGTATTTTGACGCGCTGATTTTGAAATTGAGGTCATTTGTCCTCTTCCGGCGAATTTGATTTTCAAAATTTTGCCCCTCCCGTTTTTTTTCGAAAAAATCAAAGTTCATTTTTCGACATCAGTATATAGTGATTCTTATATATTTTGACGCGCTGATTCCGAAAATGTGGTCATTTGAACTCGTAGAGCTTCAGGAAGCTGAGAAAATCGCGAAAAACCAATCGGAAAATTTCAAAATCGGTTTTTCCACTTCAGCATATAGTGATTCTTACGTATTGTGACGCGCTGATTCATTTGTCCTTTTCCAGCGAATTTGATTTTCAAAATTTTGCCCGAAATTGAGCAGAGGGTACCCCCTCTTGATCATTTCGAAAATTTCAAAGTTCATATTTCGACTTCAGTATATAGTGTTTCTTATGTATTTTGACGCGCTGATTCCGAAAATGGGGTTATTTGAACTCGTAGAGCTTCAGGAAGCTGAGAAAATCGCGAAAACCCAATCATAAAATTTCAAAATCGGTTTTTTGACTTCAGCATATAGTGATTCTTACGTATTTTGACGCGCTGATTCGAAAATGGGGTCACTTAAACTCGTAGAGCTCCAGGAAGCTGAGAATTTCGCGAAAAAACAATTGGAAAATTTCAAAATCGGTTTTTCCACTTCAGCATATAGTGATTCTAACGTATTGTGACGCTCTGATTCATTTGTCCTTTTCTAGCGAATTTGATTCTTAAAACTTTGCCCGAAATTGAGCAGAGGGTTCCCCCTCTCGATTTTTTCGAAAATTTCAAAGTTCATTTTTCGACTTCAGTATTCAGTGTTTTTCATGTATTTTGACGCGCTGATTCCGAAAATGGGGTCATTCGAACTCGTAGAGCTTCAGGAAGCTGAGAAAATCGCAAAAAACCAATTGGAAAATTTCAAAATCGGTTTTTCGACTTGAATATATAGTGATTCTTTCGTATTTTGACGCGCTGATTCCGAAAATGGGGTCATTTGTCCTCTTCCGGCGAATTCGATTTTCAAAATTTTGCCCCTCTCGATTTTTTCGAAAATTTCGAAGTTCATTTTTCGACTTCAGTATATAGTGATTCTCATATATTTTGACGCGCTAATTCCGATAATGGGGTCATTTGAACTCGTAGAGCTTCAGGAAGCTGAGAAAATCGCGAAAAACCAATCGGAAAATTTCAAAATCGCTTTTTCCACTTCAGCATATAGTGTTCCATATGTATTTTGACGCGCTGATTCCGAAAATTGGGTCATTTGAACTCGTAGAGCTTCAGGAAGCTGAGAAAATCGCGAAAAACCAATCGGAAAATTTCAAAATCGGTTTTTCGACTTCAGCATATAGTGATTCTTACGTATTTTGACGCGATGATTCATTGGTCCTTTTCCAGCGAATTTGATTTTCAAAATTTTGCCCGAAATCGAGCAGAGGGTACCCCCTCCCGATTTTTTCGAAAATTTCAAAGTTCATTTTCCGACTTTAGTATATAGTGTTTCTTATGTATTTTGACGCGCTGATTCCGAAATTGGGGTCATTTGAACTCGTAGAGCTTCAGGAAGCTGAGGTAATCGCGAAAAACCAATTGGAAAATTCCAAAATCGGTTTTTCCACTTCAGCATATAGTGATTCTTACGTATTTTGACGCGCTGATTCATTTGTCCTTTTCCAGCGAATTTGATTTTCAAAATTTCGCCCGAAATTGCTCGATTTTTTTGAAAACACCAAAGTTTATTCTTCGACTTTAGGATATAGTGTTTCTTATGTATTTTGACGCGCTGATTCCGAAAATGGGGTCATTTGAACTCGTAGAGCTCCAGGAAGCTGAGAAAATCGCGAAAAACCAATAGGAAAATTTCAAAATCGGTTTTTTGACTTCAGCATATAATGATTCTCACGTATTTTGACGCGCTGATTCCGAAAATGGGGTCACTTGAACTCGTAGAGCTTCAGGAAGCTGAGAAAATCGCGAAAAACCAATCTGAAAATTTCAAAATCGGTTTTTCCACTTCAGAATATAGTGATTCTTACGTATTTTGACGCGCTGATTCATTGGTCTTTTTCCAGCGAATTTTATTTTCAAAATTTTGCCCGAAATTGAGCAGAGGGTACCCCCTCTCGATTTTCTCGAAAATTTCAAAGTTCATTTTTCGACTTCAGTATATAGTGTTTCTTATGTATTTTGACGCGCTGATTCCGAAAATGGGGTCATTTGAACTCGTAGAGCTTCAGGAAGCTGGGAAAATCGCGAAAAACCAATCGGAAAATTTCAAAATCGGTTTTTCGACTTGAATATATAGTGATTCTTTCGTATTCTGACGCGCTGTTTCCGAAAATGGGGTCATTTGTCCTCTTCCGGCGAATTTGATTTTCAAAATTTTGCCCCTCTCGATTTTTTCGAAAATTCCAAACTTCATTTTTTGACTTCAGTTGATAGTGATTCTTATATATTTTGACGCGCTGATTCCGAAAATGGGGTCATTTGAACTCGTAGAGCTCCAGGAAGCTGAGAAAATCGCGAAAAACCAATCGGAAAATTTCAAAATCGGTTTTTCGACTTGAATATATGGTGATTCTTTCGTATTTTGACGCGCTGATTTTGAAATTGAGGTCATTTGTCCTCTTCCGGCGAATTTGATTTTCAAAATTTTGCCCCTCCCGTTTTTTTTCGAAAAAATCAAAGTTCATTTTTCGACATCAGTATATAGTGATTCTTATATATTTTGACGCGCTGATTCCGAAAATGTGGTCATTTGAACTCGTAGAGCTTCAGGAAGCTGAGAAAATCGCGAAAAACCAATCGGAAAATTTCAAAATCGGTTTTTCCACTTCAGCATATAGTGATTCTTACGTATTGTGACGCGCTGATTCATTTGTCCTTTTCCAGCGAATTTGATTTTCAAAATTTTGCCCGAAATTGAGCAGAGGGTACCCCCTCTCGATTTTTTCGAAAATTTCAAAGTTCATTTTTCGATTCTAGAATATAGTGTTTCTTATGTATTTTGACGCGCTGATTCCGAAAATGGGGTCATTTGAACTCGTAGTGCTTCAGGAAGCTGAGAAAATCGCGAAAAACCAATCGGAAAATTTCAAAATCGGTTTTTCCACTTCAGAATATAGTGATTCTTACGTATTTTGACGCGCTGATTCATTTGTCCTTTTCCAGCGAATTTGATTTTCAAAATTTTGCCCGAAATTGAGCAGAGGGTACCCCTTCTCGATTTTTTAAAAAATTTCAAAGTTCATTTTTCGACTTGAGTATATAGTGTTTCTTATGTATTTTGACGCGCTGATTCCGAAAATGGGGTCATTCGAACTCGTAGAGCTTCAGGAAGCTGAGAAAATCGCGAAAAACCAATCGGAAAATTTCAAAATCGGTTTTTTGACTTCAGCATATAGTGATTCTTACGTATTTTGACGCGCTGATTCGAAAATGGGATCACTTGAACTCGTAGAGCTCCAGGAAGCTGAGAATTTCGCGAAAAACCAATTGGAAAATTTCAAAATCGGTTTTTCGACTTGAATATATAGTGATTCTTTCGTATTTTGACGCGCTGATTCCGAAAATGGAGTCATTTTTATTCTTACGGCGAATTTGATTCTCAAAATTTTGCCCCTCTCGATTTTTTTCGAAAATTTCGAAGTTCATTTTTCGACTTCAGTATATAGTGATTCTTATATATTTTGACGCGCTAATTCCGATAATGGGGTTATTTGAACTCGTAGAGCTTCAGGAAGCTGAGAAAATCGCGAAAAACCAATCGGAAAATTTCAAAATCGGTTTTTCCACTTCAGAATATAGTGATTCTCACGTATTTTGACGCGCTGATTCATTGGTCCTTTTCCAGCTAATTCGATTTTCAAAATTTTGCCCGAAATTGAGCAGAGGGTACCACCTCTCGATTTTTTCGAAAATTTCGAAGTTTATTTTTCGACTTCAGCATATAGTGATTCCTACGTATTTTGACGCGCTGATTCATTTGTCCCTTTCCAGCGAATTCGATTTTCAAAATTTTGCCCGAAATTGAGCAGAGGGTACCCCCTCTCGATTTTTTCGAGAATTTCAAAGTTCATTTTTCGACTTTAGTATATAGTGTTTCTCATGTATTTCGACGCGCTGATTTCGAAAATGGGGTCATTTGAACTCGTACAGCTTCAGGAAGCTGAGAAAATCGCGAAAACCCAATCGGAAAATTTCAAAATCGGTTTTTTGACTTCAGCATATAGTGATTCTTACGTATTTTGACGCGCTGATTCGAAAATGGGGTCACTTGTCCTCTTCCGGCGAATTTGATTCTCAAAATTTTGCCCCTCTCGATTTTTTCGAAAATTTCGAAGTTCATATTTCGACTTCAGTATATAGTGATTCTCATATATTTTGACGCGCTTATTCCGATAATGGGGTTATTTGAACACGTAGAGCTTCAGGAAGCTGAGAAAATCGCGAAAAACCAATCGGAAAATTTCAAAATCGGTTTTTTGACTTCAGCATATAGTGATTCTTACGTATTTTGACGCGCTGATTCGAAAATGGGATCACTTGAACTCGTAGAGCTCCAGGAAGCTGAGAATTTCGCGAAAAACCAATTGGAAAATTTCAAAATCGGTTTTTCGACTTGAATATATAGTGATTCTTTCGTATTTTGACGCGCTGATTCCGAAAATGGAGTCATTTTTATTCTTACGGCGAATTTGATTCTCAAAATTTTGCCCCTCTCGATTTTTTCGAAAATTTCGAAGTTCATATTTCGACTTCAGTATATAGTGATCCTTATATATTTTGACGCGCTAATTCCGATAATGGGGTTATTTGAACTCGTAGAGCTACAGGAAGCTGAGAAAATCGCGAAAAACCAATCGGAAAATTTCAAAATCGGTTTTTCCACTTCAGAATATAGTGATTCTCACGTATTTTGACGCGCTGATTCATTGGTCCTTTTCCAGCGAATTCGATTTTCAAAATTTTGCCCGAAATTGAGTAGAGGGTACCACCTCTCGATTTTTTCGAAAATTTCAACGTTCATTTTTCGACTTCAGCATATAGTGATTCCTACGTATTTTGACGCGCTGATTCATTTGTCCTTTTCCAGCGAATTTGATTTTCAAAATTTTGCCCGAAATTGAGCAGACGGTACCCCCTCTCGATATTTTCGAAAATTTCAAAGTTCATTTTTCGACTTTAGTATATAGTGTTTCTCATGTATTTCGACGCGCTGATTCCGAAAATGGGGTCATTTGAACTCGTAGAGTTTCAGGAAGCTGAGAAAATCGCGAAAACCCAATCGGAAAATTTCAAAATCGGTTTTTTGACTTCAGCATATAGTGATTCTTACGTATTTTGACGCGCTGATTCGAAAATGGGGTCACTTGTCCTCTTCCGGCGAATTTGATTCTCAAAATTTTGCCCCTCTCGATTTTTTCGAAAATTTCGAAGTTCATATTTCGACTTCAGTATATAGTGATTCTCATATATTTTGACGCGCTTATTCCGATAATGGGGTTATTTGAACACGTAGAGCTTCAGGAAGCTGAGAAAATCGCGAAAAACCAATCGGAAAATTTCAAAATCGGTTTTTCCACTTCAGAATATAGTGATTCTCACGTATTTTGACGCGCTGATTCATGTATCCTTTCCCAGCGAATTTGATTTTCAAAATTTTGCACGAAATTGAGCAAAGGGTACCTACCCCCTCTCGATTTTTTCGAAAATTTCAAAGTTAATTTTTTGACTTTAGTATTCAGTGTTTTCTATGTATTTTGACGCGCTGATTCCGAAGATGGGGTCATTCGAACTCGTAGAGCTTCAGGAAACTGAGAAAATCGCGAAAAACCAATTGGAAAATTTCAAAATCGGTTTTTTGACTTCAGCATATATTGATTCTTACGTATTTTGACGCGCTGATTCCAAAAATGAGGTCACTTGAACTCGTAGAGCTCCAGGAAGCTGAGAAAATCGCGAAAAACCAATTGGAAAATTTCAAAATCGGTTTTTCGACTTGAATATATAGTGATTCTCTCGTATTTTGACGCGCTGATTCCGAAAATGGGGTCATTTGTCCTCTTCCGGCGAATTCGATTTTCAAAATTTTGCCCCTCTCGATTTTTTCGAAAATTTCAAAGTTCATTTTTCGACTTCAGTGTATAGTGATTCCTATATATTTTGACGCGCTGATTCCGAAAATGGGGTCATTTGAACTCGTAGAGCTTCAGGAAGCTGAGAAAATTGCGAAAAACCAATCGGAAAATTTCAAAATCGCTTTTTCCACTTCAGCATATAGTGTTTCTCATGTATTTTGACGCGCTGATTCCGAAAATGAGGTCATTTGAGTTCGTAGAGCTTCAGGAAGCTGAGAAAATCGCGAAAAACCAATCGGAAAATTTCAAAATCGGTTTTTCGACTTCAGCATATAGTGATTCTTACGTATTTTGACGCGCTGATTCATTTGTCCTTTTCCAGCGAATTTGATTTTCGAAATTTTGCCCGGAATTGAGCAGAGGGTACCCCCTCTTGATTTTTTCGAAAATTTCAAAGTTCATATTTCGACTTCAGTATATAGTGTTTCTTATTTATTTTGACGCGCTGATTCCAAAAATGGGGTTATTCGAACTCGTAGAGCTTCAGGAAGCTGAGAAAATCGCGAAAACCCAATCATAAAATTTCAAAATCGGTTTTTCCACTTCAGAATATAGTGATTCTTACGTATTTTGACGCGCTGATTCATTGGTCCTTTTCAAGCGAATTCGATTTTCAAAATTTTGCCCGGAATTGAGCAGAGGGTACCACCTCTCGATTTTTTCGAAAATTTCAAAATTCATTTTTCGACTTCAGCATATAGTGATTCTTACGTATTTTGACGCGCTGATTCATTTGTCCTTTTCCAGCGAATTTGATTTTCAAAATTTTGCCCGAAATTGAGCAGAGGGTACCCCCTCTCGATTTTTTCGAAAATTTCAAAGTTCATTTTTCGACTTTAGTATATAGTGTTTCTCATGTATTTCGACGCGCTGATTCCGAAAATGGGGTCATTTGAACTCGTACAGCTTCAGGAAGCTGAGAAAATCGCGAAAACCCAATCGGAAAATTTCAAAATCGGTTTTTTGACTTCAGCATATAGTGATTCTTAAGTATTTTGACGCGCTGATTCGAAAATGGGGTCACTTGAACTCGTAGAGCTCCAGGAAGCTGAGAATTTCGCGAAAAACCAATTGGAAAATTTCAAAATCGGTTTTTCGACTTGAATATATAGTGATTCTTTCGTATTTTGACGCGCTGTTTCCGAAAATGCTGTCATTTGAACTCGTAGAGCTTCAGGAAGCTGAGAAAATCTCGAAAAACCAATCGGAAAATTTCAAAATCGGTTTTTCCACTTCAGCATATAGTGATTCTAACGTATTGTGACGCTCTGATTCATTTGTCCTTTTCCAGCGAATTTGATTCTCAAAACTTTGCCCGAAATTGAGCAGAGGGTTCCCCCTCTCGATTTTTTCGAAAATTTCAAATTTCATTTTTCGACTTCAGTATTCAGTGTTTTTCATGTATTTTGACGCGCTGATTCCGAAAATGGGGTCATTCGAACTCGTAGAGCTTCAGGAAGCTGAGAAAATCGCAAAAAACCAATTGGAAAATTTCAAAATCGGTTTTTCGACTTGAATATATAGTGATTCTTTCGTATTTTGACGCGCTGATTCCGAAAATGGGGTCATTTGTCCTCTTCCGGCGAATTCGATTTTCAAAATTTTGCCCCTCTCGATTTTTTTCGAAAATTTCGAAGTTCATTTTACGACTTCAGTATATAGTGATTCTCATATATTTTGACGCGCTAATTCCGATAATGGGGTCATTTGAACTCGTAGAGCTTCAGGAAGCTGAGAAAATCGCGAAAAACCAATCGGAAAATTTCAAAATCGGTTTTTCCACTTCAGAATACAGTAGAACTCCAATTATCCGAATTAATGGGGACCGGGACCTATTCGGATAATCAAATATTCGGATAATCGGATTTTTTTTTTAAATTGCCATTGGAGAGAATAAAAGATACGTTTTGATATTGCACTATTTTTTTATTGAATTAAATGAAAGAAACATGAAATTTTCATGTTTTAAATATAAATAAAATGTACTTATGTAGGCACAACGGCAAGTTAAGACACGTCAAGTCAAGACTGGACGCGCATTTGTGATTCGGATAATCGGCGATTCGGATAGTCGGAGTTCGGATAATTGGAGTTCTACTGTATAGTGATTCTTACGTATTTTGACGCGCTGATTCATTGGTCCTCTTCCAGCGAATTTGATTTTCAAAATTTTGCCCGAAATCGAGCAGAGGATACCCCCTCCCGATTTTTTCGAAAATTTCAAAGTTCATTTTTCGACTTTAGTATATAGTGTTTCTTATGTATTTTGACGCACTGATTCCGAAAATAGGGTCATTTGAACTCGTAGAGCTTCAGGAAGCTGAGAAAATCGCGAAAAACCAATTGGAAAATTTCAAAATCGGTTTTTCCACTTCAGCATATAGTGATTCTTACGTATTTTGACGCGCTGATTCATTTGTCCTTTTCCAGCGAATTTGATTTTCAAAATTTCGCCCGAAATTGCTCGATTTTTTCGAAAACTCCAAAAATTATTTTTCGACTTCAGTATATAGTGTTTCTTATGTATTTTGACGCACTGATTCCGAAAATAGGGTCATTTGAACTCGTAGAGCTCCAGGAAGCTGAGAAAATCGCGAAAAACCAATCGGAAAATTTCAAAATCGGTTTTTTGACTTCAGCATATAATGATTCTCACGTATTTTGACGCGCTGATTCCGAAAATGTGGTCACTTGAACTCGTAGAGCTTCAGGAAGCTGAGAAAATCGCGAAAAACCAATCGGAAAATTTCAAAATCGGTTTTTCCACTTCAGTATATAGTGATTCTCACGTATTTTGACGCGCTGATTCATTGGTCCTTTTCCAGCGAATTTGATTTTCAAAATTTTGCCCGAAATCGAGCAATCTCGATTTTTTCGAAAATTTCAAAGTTCATTTTTCGACTTTGGTATATAGTGTTTCTTATGTATTTTGACGTGCTGATTCTGAAAATGGGGTCATTTGAACTCGTAGAGCTTCAGGAAGCTGGGAAAATCAGGAAAAACCAATCGGAAAATTTCGAAATCGGTTTTTCGACTTAAATATATAGTGATTCTTTCGTATTCTGACAAGCTGTTTCCGAAAATGGGGTCATTTGTCCTCTTCCGGCGAATTTGATTTTCAAAATTTTGCCCCTCTCGATTTTTTCGAAAATTTCAAACTTCATTCTTTGACTTCAGTATACAGGGTGTTAATTAAGTATGTTAACAAACTTTAACCACGAATAGTACTTCGAAAAATAGAAAGAAAATGTCATATGAACATGGGTCCGGAAATGCTTCCTAAGGGAGCTACGCTCCTTTGCATGGGGCACCCTGAAGACGGATTTCCCTCGATATTATCGAAACCGTTCATAACAAAATTATAAATAAACTGACAGTTCTCAAGTTGTTTATCAATTATTGCAATTGTTTTTCACAGCACACTAACTAAATATGTATGTAGACGAACATTTATTTATTTACAATAGCCTGCATCGATTCAATAATTTGCATTTTTCTCGAAAACTGTTAGGCCTATGGAGATGTACCAAGAGACTATTTTTACGTAGAAATCTCTGAATTACCATATTCTGAAATCAAAATGTCAAAAAAATTACCATTTAGAAAATGGGGTTATTTTTACCCTTAACTCCCTCCGTATGATACGCCTGTGATTAAAATTATGGAATTCTGAATTCAGAATCAGATTCAGCGTCGAAAGTTTACCCATCCCACCTAATTTCGTAATTTTGTTATGAACGGTTTCGATAATATCGAGGGAAAACCGTCTTCAGGGTGCCCCACGCAAAGGAGCGTAGCTCCCTTAGGAAGCATTTCCGGACCCATGTTCATATGACATTTTCTTTCTATTTTTCGGAGTAATATTCGTGGTTAAAGTTTGTTAACATACTTAATTAACACCCTGTATAGTGATTCTTATATATTTTGACGCGCTGATTTCGAAAATGGGGTCATTTGAACTCGTAGAGCTCCAGGAAGCTGAGAAAATCGCGAAAAACCAATCGGAAAATTTCAAAATCGGTTTTTCGACTTGAATATATGGTGATTCTTTCGTATTCTGACGCGCTGATTTTGAAATTGGGGTCATTTGTCCTCTTCCGGCGAATTTGATTTTCAAAATTTTGCCCCTCTCGTTTTTCTTCGAAAAAATCAAAGTTTATTTTTCGACATCAGTATATAGTGATTCTTATATATTTTGACGCGCTGATTCCGAAAATGGGGTCACTTGAACTCGTAGAGCTTCAGGAAGCTGAGAAAATCGCGAAAAACCAATCGGAAAATTTCAAAATCGGTTTTTCCACTTCAGAATATAGTGATTCTCACGTATTTTGACGCGCTGATTCATTGGTCTTTTTTCAGCAAATTTGATTTTCAAAATTTTGCCCGAAATCGAGCAATCTCGATTTTTTCGAAAATTTCAAAGTTCATTTTTCGACTTTGGTATATGGTGTTTCCTATGTATTTTGACGCGCTGATTCCGAAAATGGGGTCATTTGAACTCGTAGAGCTTCAGGAAGCTGGGAAAATCACGAAAAACCAATCGGAAAATTTAGAAATCGGTTTTTCGACTTGAATATATAGTGATTCTTTCGTATTCTGACGCGCTGTTTCCGAAAATGGGGTCATTTGTCCTCTTCCGGCGACTTTGATTTTCAAAATTTTGCCCCTCTCGAATTTTTCGAAAATTTCAAACTTCATTTTTTGACTTCAGTATATAGTGTTTCTTATATATTTTGACGCACTGATTCTGAAAATGTGGTCATTTGAACTCGTAGAGCTCCAGGAAGCTGAGAAAATCGCGAAAAACCAATCGGAAAATTTCAAAATCGGTTTTTCCACTTCAGTATATAGTGATTCTCACGTATTTTGACGCGCTGATTCATTGGTCCTTTTCCAGCGAATTTGATTTTCAAAATTTTGCCCGAAATCGAGCAATCTCGATTTTTTCGAAAATTTCAAAGTTCATTTTTCGACTTTGGTATATAGTGTTTCTTATGTATTTTGACGCGCTGATTTCGAAAATGGGGTCATTTGAACTCGTAGAGCTCCAGGAAGCTGAGAAAATCGCGAAAAACCAATCGGAAAATTTCAAAATCGGTTTTTCGACTTGAATATATGGTGATTCTTTCGTATTCTGACGCGCTGATTTTGAAATTGAGGTCATTTGTCCTCTTCCGGCGAATTTGATTTTCAAAATTTTGCCCCTCTCGTTTTTCTTCGAAAAAATCAAAGTTTATTTTTCGACATCAGTATATAGTGATTCTTATATATTTTGACGCGCTGATTCCGAAAATGGGGTCACTTGAACTCGTAGAGCTTCAGGAAGCTGAGAAAATCGCGAAAAACCAATCGGAAAATTTCAAAATCGGTTTTTCCACTTCAGAATATAGTGATTCTCACGTATTTTGACGCGCTGATTCATTGGTCCTTCTCCAGCAAATTTGATTTTCAAAATTTTGCCCGAAATCGAGCAATCTCGATTTTTTCGAAAATTTCAAAGTTCATTTTTCGACTTTGGTATATGGTGTTTCCTATGTATTTTGACGCGCTGATTCCGAAAATGGGGTCATTTGAACTCGTAGAGCTTCAGGAAGCTGGGAAAATCACGAAAAACCAATCGGAAAATTTAGAAATCGGTTTTTCGACTTGAATATATAGTGATTCTTTCGTATTCTGACGCGCTGTTTCCGAAAATGGGGTCATTTGTCCTCTTCCGGCGAATTTGATTTTCAAAATTTTGTCCCTCTCGAATTTTTCGAAAATTTCAAACTTCATTTTTTGACTTCAGTATATAGTGTTTCTTATATATTTTGACGCGCTGATTCTGAAAATGTGGTCATTTGAACTCGTAGAGCTCCAGGAAGCTGAGAAATTCGCGAAAAACCAATCGTAAAATTTCAAAATAGGTTTTTTGACTTCAGCATATAGTGATTCTTACGTATTTTGACGCGCTGATTCGATAATGGGGTCACTTGAACTCGTAGAGCGCCAGGAAGCTGAGAAAATCGCGAAAAACCAATCGGAAAATTTCAAAATCGGTTTTTCGACTTGAATATATGGTGATTCTTTCGTATTTTGACGCGCTGATTTTGAAATTGAGGTCATTTGTCCTCTTCCGGCGAATTTGATTTTCAAAATTTTGCCCCTCTCGTTTTTTTTCGAAAAAATCAAAGTTCATTTCTCGACATCAGTTTATAGTGATTCTTATATATTTTGACGCGCTGATTCCGAAAATGGGGTCATTTGAACTCGTAGAGCTCTAGGAAGCTGAGAAAATCGCGAAAAACCAATCGGAAAATTTCAAAATCGGTTTTTCGACTTGAATATATGGTGATTCTTTCGTATTTTGACGCGCTGATTCATTTATCCTTTTCCTGCGAATTTGATTTTCAAAATTTTGCAAGAAATTGAGCAGAGGGTACCTACCCCCTCTCGATTTTTTCGAAAATTTCAAAGTTCATTTTTTGACTTCAGTATTCAGTGTTTTTTATGTATTTTGACGCGCTGACTCCGAAGATGGGGTCATTCGAACTCGTAGAGCTTCAGGAAGCTGAGAAAATCGCGAAAAACCAATTAGAAAATTTCAAAATCGGTTTTTTGACTTCAGCATATATTGATTCTTACGTATTTTAAAGCGCTGATTCCAAAAATGGGGTCACTTGAACTCGTAGAGCTCCAGGAAGCTGAGAAAATCGCGAAAAACCAATTGGAAAATTTCAAAATCGGTTTTTCGACTTGAATATATAGTGATTCTCTCGTATTTTGACGCGCTGATTCCGAAAATGGGGTCATTTGTCCTCTTCCGGCGAATTCGATTTTCAGAATTTTGCCACTCTCGATTTTTTCGAAAATTTCAAAGTTCATTTTTCGACTTCAGTGTATAGTGATTCCTATATATTTTGACGCGCTGATTCCGAAAATGGGGTCATTTGAACTCGTAGAGCTTCAGGAAGCTGAGAAAATTGCGAAAAACCAATCGGAAAATTTCAAAATCGCTTTTTCCACTTCAGCATATAGTGTTTCTCATGTATTTTGACGCGCTGATTCCGAAAATGAGGTCATTTGAGTTCGTAGAGCTTCAGGAAGCTGAGAAAATCGCGAAAAAACAATCGGAAAATTTCAAAATCGGTTTTTCGACTTCAGCATATAGTGATTCTTACGTATTTTGACGCGCTGATTCATTTGTCCTTTTCCAGCGAATTTGATTTTCGAAATTTTGCCCGGAATTGAGCAGAGGGTACCCCCTCTTGATTTTTTCGAAAATTTCAAAGTTCATATTTCAACTTCAGTATATAGTGTTTCTCATTTATTTTGACGCGCTGATTCCAAAAATGGGGTTATTCGAACTCGTAGAGCTTCAGGAAGCTGAGAAAATCGCGAAAACCCAATCATAAAATTTCAAAATCGGTTTTTCCACTTCAGAATATAGTGATTCTTACGTATTTTGACGCGCTGATTTATTGGTCCTCTTCCAGCGAATTCGATTTTCAAAATTTTGCCCGGAATTGAGCAGAGGGTACAACCTCTCGATTTTTTCGAAAATTTCAAAATTCATTTTTCGACTTCAGCATATAGTGATTCTTACGTATTTTGACGCGCTGATTCATTTGTCCTTTTCCAGCGAATTTGATTTTCAAAATTTTGCCCGAAATTGAGCAGAGGGTACCCCCTCTCGATTTTTTCGAAAATTTCAAAGTTCATTTTTCGACTTTAGTATATAGTGTTTCTCATGTATTTCGACGCGCTGATTCCGAAAATGGGGTCATTTGTCTTCTTCCGGCGAATTCGATTTTCAAAATTTTGCCCCTCTCGATTTTTTTCGAAAATTTCGAAGTTCATTTTTCGACTTCAGTATATAGTGATTCTTATATATTTTGACGCGCTGATTCCGAAAATGAGGTCACTTGAACTCGTAGAGCTTCAGGAAGCTGAGAAAATCGCGAAAAACCAATCGGGAAATTTCAAAATTGGTTTTTCCACTTCAGAATATAGTGATTCTTACGTATTTTGACGCGCTGATTCATTGGTCCTTTTCCAGCAAATTTGATTTTCAAAATTTTGCCCGAAATCGAGCAATCTCGATTTTTTCGAAAATTTCAAAGTTCATTTTTCGACTTTGGTATATAGTGTTTCCTATGTATTTTGACGCGCTGATTCCGATAATGGGGTCATTTGAACTCGTAGAGCTTCAGGAAGCTGGGAAAATCACGAAAAACCAATCGGAAAATTTAGAAATCGGTTTTTCGACTTGAATATATAGTGATTCTTTCGTATTCTGACGTGCTGTTTCCGAAAATGGGGTCATTTGTCCTCTTCCGGCGAATTTGATTTTCAAAATTTTGCCCCTCTCGAATTTTTCGAAAATTTCAAACTTCATTTTTTGACATCAGTATATAGTGTTTCTTATATATTTTGACGCGCTGATTCCGAAAATGGGGTCATTTGAACTCGTAGAGCTCCAGGAAGCTGAGAAAATCGCGAAAAACCAATCGTAAAATTTCAAAATAGGTTTTTTGACTTCAGCATATAGTGATTCTCACGTATTTTGACGCGCTGATTCGATAATGGGGTCACTTGAACTCGTAGAGCTCCAGGAAGCTGAGAAAATCGCGAAAAACCAATCGGAAAATTTCAAAATCGGTTTTTCGACTTGAATATATGGTGATTCTTTCGTATTCTGACGCGCTGATTTTGAAATTGAGGTCCTCTTCCGGCGAATTTGATTTTCAAAATTTTGCCCCTCTCGTTTTTTTTCGAAAAAATCAAAGTTTATTTTTCGACATCAGTATATAGTGATTCTTATATATTTTGACGCGCTGATTCCGAAAATGGGGTCACTTGAACTCGTAGAGCTTCAGGAAGCTGAGAAAATCGCGAAAAACCAATCGGAAAATTTCAAAATCGGTTTTTCCACTTCAGAATATAGTGATTCTTACGTATTTTGACGCGCTGATTCATTGGTCCTTTTCCAGCAAATTTGATTTTCAAAATTTTGCCCGAAATCGAGCAATCTCGATTTTTTCGAAAATTTCAAAGTTCATTTTTCGACTTTGGTATATAGTGTTTCCTATGTATTTTGACGCGCTGATTCCGAAAATGGGGTCATTTGAACTCGTAGAGCTTCAGGAAGCTGGGTACATCACGAAAAACCAATCGGAAAATTTAGAAATCGGTTTTTCGACTTGAATATATAGTGATTCTTTCGTATTCTGACGCGCTGTTTCCGAAAATGGGGTCATTTGTCCTCTTCCGGCGAATTTGATTTTCAAAATTTTGCCCCTCTCGAATTTTTCGAAAATTTCAAACTTCATTTTTTGACTTCAGTATATAGTGTTTCTTATAATTTTGACGCGCTGATTCCGAAAATGAGGTCATTTGAACTCGTAGAGCTCCAGGAAGCTGAGAAAATCGCGAAAAACCAATCGTAAAATTTCAAAATCGGTTTTTCGACTTGAATATATGGTGATTCTTTCGTATTTTGACACGCTGATTTCGAAATTGAGGTCATTTGTCCTCTTCCGGCGAATTCGATTTTCAAAATTTTGCCCCTCTCGTTTTTTTTCGAAAAAATCAAAGTTCATTTCTCGACATCAGTTTATAGTGATTCTTATATATTTTGACGCGCTGATTTCGAAAATGGGGTCATTTGAACTCGTAGAGCTTCAGGAAGCTGAGAAAATTGCGAAAAACCAATCGGAAAATTTCAAAATCGGTTTTTCGACTCGAATATATAGTGATTCTCTCGTATTTTGACGCGCTGATTCCGAAAATGGGGTCATTTGTCCTCTTCCGGCGAATTCGATTTTCAAAATTTTGCCCCTCTCGATTTTTTCGAAAATTTCGAAGTTCATTCTTCGACTTCAGTGTATAGTGATTCCTATATATTTTGACGCGCTGATTCCGAAAATGGGGTCATTTGAACTCGTAGAGCTTCAGGAAGCTGAGGAAATTGCGAAAAACCAATCGGAAAATTTCAAAATCGCTTTTTCCACTTCAGCATATAGTGTTTCTTATGTATTTTGACGCGCTGATTCCGAAAATGAGGTCATTTGAGTTCGTAGAGCTTCAGGAAGCTGAGAAAATCGCGAAAAACCAATCGGAAAATTTCAAAATCGGTTTTTCGACTTCAGCATATAGTGATTCTTACGCATTTTGACGCGCTGATTCATTTGTCCTTTTCCAGCGAATTTGATTTTCGAAATTTTGCCCGGAATTGAGCAGAGGGTACCCCCTCTTGATTTTTTCGAAAATTTCAAAGTTCATATTTCGACTTCAGTATATAGTGTTTCTCATTTATTTTGACGCGCTGATTCCAAAAATGGGGTTATTCGAACTCGTAGAGCTTCAGGAAGCTGAGAAAATCGCGAAAACCCAATCATAAAATTTCAAAATCGCTTTTTCCACTTCAGCATATAGTGTTTCTTATGTATTTTGACGCGCTGATTCCGAAAATGAGGTCATTTGAGTTCGTAGAGCTTCAGGAAGCTGAGAAAATCGCGAAAAACCAATCGGAAAATTTCAAAATCGGTTTTTCGACTTCAGCATATAGTGATTCTTACGTATTTTGACGCACTGATTCATTTGTCCTTTTCCAGCGAATTTGATTTTCGAAATTTTGCCCGGAATTGAGCAGAGGGTACCCCCTCTTGATTTTTTCGAAAATTTCAAAGTTCATATTTCGACTTCAGTATATAGTGGTTCTTATTTATTTTGACGCGCTGATTCCAAAAATGGGGTTATTCGAACTCGTAGAGCTTCAGGAAGCTGAGAAAATCGCGAAAACCCAAACATAAAATTTCAAAATCGGTTTTTCCACTTCAGAATATAGTGATTCTTACGTATTTTGACGCGCTGTCGTGCCGTGACCTTCGATGGATCAACATCGCTGCAAACTATCTGCGAGGTGTTCATTTTGTCGAGCGTACGCGATAACGCAGTGTAAAGTGCCGAAAGTAGGTCAGGCCATGACCTACACCCGTGATTATAAAAAATGCAAAACAATCAAAACAGTAGTGTGATTAAAAGTGTGCCAGTTAAAATAATGTTCAAACCCACCGAAAATAAGGATCCCAAACCATCCACACCCCAACAAACAAATACTCCAACTTCATCAACAAATGTGAATATGCATGCTCAGACCCCGAAGATCATAAATAAGGAACAGACGCCAACCATGGAAGATGTCATCAAAGAACTCCAGGCACTACGCAGAGAAAACCAAGAACTCAAGAGAACAATCGTTTTACTTCAACCAAAAAAATCCTATATTCCGATAAACTCCGAGGAAGAGGAAAAATTGTTGCAGAAGAAACAGCCTGGATTGTAAACAGAAACAAAAAAAGAAAAGCGTCAGAATCGCCGGTAAAAGTAGTACAAACACAAAATTCAAATCAAAGTGCGCCAAAACAACAGAGGCCACCCCCAGTCATTGCCAGTAATGTAAAAAATTATGCAAACCTACAAGGTGACATAAAAAATAAAGTGACGAACTTTAAAACGACATTATTGAATAATAATCAACTCAAATTCAACGTTGAGACCGAAACAGATTATAGAACATTGACAACACTTATGAACGAGAAAAACGTGGAATGGCATACCTATGAGAACAAACAGATACGCCCAATAAAAGTAATGGCAAGAAATCTTCACCCCACGTGTGAGCCAAAAGAAATAAAAGACGAACTGACACATAAAGGATTCAAAATCATCGATGTCGTCCAAAAATGCACGAATGCCCTTATATATGCTAACTTTCAGTTCCGATGAGGATATAAAAAAAATATTCGAAATCGAATTCCTCTGTCATTTGAAAATAAAAATCGAAGCCATAAGAAGTAGCAAACTGATACCGCAGTGCAAGAAATGTCAAAGGTATGGACATACTCAAAAGTACTGCGCACACAAGCCAAAATGTGTTAAATGCGCTGGTGATCATTTAACAGCAAATTGCACGAAGTCACTAGAAACAAAACCACAGTGCTCTAACTGTGGTAAAGATCACCCAGCAAGTTATCGTGGATGCGAAGTGGCTAAGGAACTTCAAAAAAGAAGGGACATGTTAACCAAGACCAAAAACACTAAGGTACAACAACCAAGAGGGTTCTCCTCCAACACAGTAGTGGAGGGAATATCATATGCACGTGCAGCCCAGCCAGCTCCGGAAAATAGTCAAAGAAACCAGATTGAAACACAGTCATTGATGCAGATGATGGAAACCCTTCTTCAACAATTTGATGCACAAGAAAAGACAATGAAAACTCTTGCCGACCGAGTAACAAATCTAGAATATCGTAGCAATGGTGCGATTCCTCGAAATCTCCAAAAATAAATCAATGGCCGCAAAAGACCTAAGAATAGCTACCTGGAATGCCAATGGGCTCCGAAACAGGCAAGAGGAGATACAAATATTTTTGGATACACAAAAAATCGACATTTGTCTGATATCTGAAACACATTTCACTAATCAAACATATATTAAACTAAAGGGATTCAAAATTTACCATACAATTCACCCTCAGAACCAAGCAAGAGGGGGCAGTGCCATCATAATCAAAGAAACCATCAACCATCACGAAGATCGACACTTTCAGAAAGATGAAATGCAGATAACAACGGTTGGAATTGAAACCAACAAACAAACACTATTGGTTGGAGCAATATATTGCCCTCCTAGACATAACCTCAAAAAAGACAATTACCTAAGCTTCCTCAAGAATATTGGGGAGAGATTCATAATCGGCGGTGATTACAATGCCAAACACACAGACTGGGGATGTAGACTCACCACCACGAAAGGCACTGAACTCAACAAAGCCATCAATGAAATAGGGGGTCACGTTATTTCCACAGGAACACCAACATACTGGCCAACAGATACAGACAAAATCCCTGATCTCCTGGACTTCTTCATTTCCAAGAAAGTCTCCGCAAGCTTCATCAATATTGAAGAAAACTTCGACCTGAATTCTGACCACTCACCAGTTATCTTGACACTGAGTGAAAAAATTATCAGGAGAAAAAACAAGCCAACCCTGACCAACAAAACAACGGACTGGGAAAGTTTTAAGATGAATTTGCAAAACGACATCAACCTGAATATTCAGTTGAAGAGCAAAGATCAATTAGAAAAAGCAACAGAAGAATTCAACGCTATGGTCCAGGAAGCAGCGTGGAAAAATACTAGAGAAATCACCCATAAGACCATAGGAAACAATTATCCAGCTGAAATAAGACAACTTGTCAAGGAAAAAAGGCAAGCCAGAAGACGGTGGCAACAGTCCCGGGACCCAGAAGATAAAACAGTTTTGAATAATAAAACCCAGCAGATCAAGCGGGAAATTCATAAACTGAAAGAAGAATCCATAAGCAACTTCCTTATGAACTCAACGGCAGATAAGGAAACTGATTACTCTTTATGGAAGGCGACACGAAAACTGAAAAGACCAATAACTCAAATTCCACCTTTACGAATGCCAGATGGGGAATGGGCGAGGAATAATAAGCAGAAAGCCGAATTATTTGCAGAACATCTAGAAAAAATATTCACACCGAATGAATGCGACATTGATGTTTCCCATGAAGAGATAGTAAACACTGAAAGTGAGAACATTAGGTTATTCACACCCAAGGAAGTGGCTGATGAAATTAAAAACATTAACCCCAAAAAAGCTCCTGGATTTGACCTCATTACCGGAGATATACTGAAAAACCTACCCAAAAAGGGCACCGTCATGCTCACCTACCTTTTCAACGCAGCTATTCGACTGAAACATATCCCCGGTGTGTGGAAAGTAGCAGAAGTGATTATGCTTCCCAAACCAGGTGAACCTCCAAATGATGCTGGATCCTATAGACCAATATCTCTGCTACCAATAATTTCCAAACTATTCGAGAGACTTTTACTCAAGAGATTGAAACAAATAATTGAAAACACCAACTTGATTCCCAATCATCAGTTTGGTTTTAGACATAAACACTCAACGATAGACCAGGTACATCGAATTACTGATATCATCGAAAAGGCGCTAGAGGATAAACAGGTATGCTCAACAATTTTTCTAGATATTGCACAGGCTTTTGATAAGGTTTGGCACGAAGGACTCATCCACAAGCTGGAGAGAGTCCTTTCAAAACAATATGTTGAAATCCTGAAATCTTACTTATCTGACAGACTCTTCAGGATAAAACAAGAAGACGATTTCTCTCAATTAAAAGAAATAAAGGCTGGAGTGCCTCAAGGAAGTGTCTTGGGTCCTATACTCTACCTGCTCTACACCAGTGACTTACCAAAGACAAGAAACACAAAAATCGCTACTTTTGCAGATGATACCGCCATACTCGCTGTGCGAAACACTGTAGAGGAATCTACAATTCATCTTCAAGAGGCCACTGACCAGATCACCATGTGGACCAGAAAATGGCGAATTAAACTGAATGAACAGAAATCGGTACGTATCGATTTTGCATACAAAAATACTACAAACAGGCCAGACGTCAGGATCAATGGAAACATAGTTCCATACCAGAACTGTGCGAAATATCTCGGAATGACGTTAGATGCAAAATTAAAGTGGAAAGAACACGTCAAGAAAAAAAAAGAAGAGCTCCACATAAAATATAGAAAGCTATACTGGCTACTGGGAAGAAATTCGAAGTTGTCAGTACATAACAAATTACTGATATATAACCAGGTTTTGAAACCAACCTGGACCTATGGCATTCAATTGTGGGGGTGTGCCAAACCGACACATATAAAAAAAATACAAACATTCCAGAACAAAGTCCTGAGGAACATTGTGAATGCCCCTTGGTACGTGCGCAACAGTGACATTCATCGAGACCTAGGAGTCGCTGATGTTGCTGCCGAAATAAAACGCTTCGCTCACAAACACGAAGTGCGTCTCCATCAACACGTCAATGTCGAGGCCCTCCAACTCCTGGACAACGACAACCTGAAAAGAAGACTCGACAGGACGAAGCCCTTCGAACTGGTTTAAGTTATTTAGTGAAAAGCAGAGCACAGTGTAGTGTGATGTGTGAAAATCATAAATAACTACAGGACATCAATGGATGAACTTTAGCTGATAAGTACCTAGATTTAAGATTAGCGAAAAATTAATGGTTGGTCTTAGAGACCAGTTTTAATACGTGTGCCAATAAAAAAAAAAAAAATTTTGACGCGCTGATTCATTGGTCCTTTTCCAGCGAATTCGATTTTCAAAATTTTTCCCGGAATTGAGCAGAGGGTACCACCTCTCGATTTTTTCGAAAATTTCAAAATTCATTTTTCGACTTCAGCATATAGTGATTCTTACGTATTTTGACGCGCTGATTCATTTGTCCTTTTCCAGCGAATTTGATTTTCAAAATTTTGCACGAAAATGAGCAGAGGGTACCCCCTCTCGACTTTTTCGAAAATTTCAAAGTTCATTTTTCGACTTTAGTATATAGTGTTTCTCATGTATTTCGACGCGCTGATTCCGAAAATGGGGTCATTTGAACTCGTACAGCTTCAGGAAGCTGAGAAAATCGCGAAAACCCAATCGGAAAATTTCAAAATCGGTTTTTTGACTTCAGCATATAGTGATTCTTATGTATTTTGACGCGCTGATTCGAAAATGGGGTCACTTGAACTCGTAGAGCTCCAGGAAGCTGAGAATTTTGCGAAAAACCAATTGGAAAATTTCAAAATCGGTTTTTTGACTCGAATATATAGTGATTCTTTCGTATTTTGACGCGCTGTTTCCGAAAATGTGGTCATTTGAACTCGTAGAGCTTCAGGAAGCTGAGAAAATCTCGAAAAACCAATCGGAAAATTTCAAAATCGGTTTTTCCACTTCAGCATATAGTGATTCTAACGTATTGTGACGCTCTGATTCATTTGTCCTTTTCCAGCGAATTTGATTCTCAAAACTTTGCCCGAAATTGAGCAGAGGGTTCCCCCTCTCGATTTTTTCGAAAATTTCAAAGTTCATTTTTCGACTTCAGTATTCAGTGTTTTTCATGTATTTTGACGCGCTGATTCCGAAAATGGGGTCATTCGAACTCGTAGAGCTTCAGGAAGCTGAGAAAATCGCAAAAAACCAATTGGAAAATTTCAAAATCGGTTTTTCGACTTGAATATATAGTGATTCTTTCGTATTTTGACGCGCTGATTCCGAAAATGGGGTCATTTGTCCTCTTCCGGCGAATTCGATTTTCAAAATTTTGCCCCTCTCGATTTTTTTCGAAAATTTCGAAGTTCATTTTTCGACTTCAGTATATAGTGATTCTTATATATTTTGACGCGCTGATTCCGAAAATGGGGTCATTTGAACTCGTAGAGCTCCAGGAAGCTGAGAAAATCGCGAAAAACCAATCGGAAAATCTCAAAATCGGTTTTTCGACTTGAATATATGGTGATTCTTTCGTATTTTGACGCGCTGATTTTGAAATTGAGGTCATTTGTCCTCTTCCGGCGAATTTGATTTTCAAAATTTTGACCCTCTCGTTTTTTTTTTCGAAAAAATCAAAGTTTATTTTTCGACATCAGTATATAGTGATTCTTATATATTTTGACGCGCTGATTCCGAAAATGAGGTCACTTGAACTCGTAGAGCTTCAGGAAGCTGAGAAAATCGCGAAAAACCAATCGGAAAATTACAAAATCGGTTTTTCCACTTCAGAATATAGTGATTCTTACGTATTTTGACGCGCTGATTCATTGGTCCTTTTCCAGCAAATTTGATTTTCAAAATTTTGCCCGAAATCGAGCAATCTCGATTTTTTCGAAAATTTCAAAGTTCATTTTTCGACTTTGGTATATAGTGTTTCCTATGTATTTTGACGCGCTGATTCCGAAAATGGGGTCATTCGAACTCGTAGAGCTTCAGGAAGCTGGGAAAATCACGAAAAACCAATCGGAAAATTTAGAAATCGGTTTTTCGACTTGAATATATAGTGATTCTTTCGTATTCTGACGTGCTGTTTCCGAAAATGAGGTCATTTGTCCTCTTCCGGCGAATTCGATTTTCAAAATTTTGCCCCTCTCGAATTTTTCGAAAATTTCAAACTTCATTTTTTGACTTCAGTATATAGTGTTTCTTATATATTTTGACGCGCTGATTCCGAAAATGGGGTCATTTGAACTCGTAGAGCTCCAGGAAGCTGAGAAAATCGCGAAAAACCAATCGTAAAATTTCAAAATAGGTTTTTTGACTTCAGCATATAGTGATTCTTACGTATTTTGACGCGCTGATTCGATAATGGGGTCACTTGAACTCGTAGAGCTCCAGGAAGCTGAGAAAATCGCGAAAAACCAATCGGAAAATTTCAAAATCGGTTTTTCGACTTGAATATATTGTGATTCTTTCGTTTTTTGACGCGCTGATTTTGAAATTGAAGTCATTTGTCCTCTTCCGGCGAATTTGATTTTCAAAATTTTGCCCCTCTCGTTTTTCTTTCGAAAAAATCAAAGTTCATTTCTCGACATCAGTTTATAGTGATTCTTATATATTTTGACGCGCTGATTCCGAAAATGGGGTCATTTGAACTCGTAGAGCTCCAGGAAGCTGAGAAAATCGCGAAAAACCAATCGGAAAATTTCAAAATCGGTTTTTCGACTTGAATATATGGTGATTCTCACGTATTCTGACGCGCTGATTTTGAAATTGAGGTCATTTGTCCTCTTCCGGCGAATTTGATTTTCAAAATTTTGCCCCTCTCGTTTTTTTTCGAAAAAATCAAAGTTTATTTTTCGACATCAGTATATAGTGATTCTTATATATTTTGACGCGCTGATTCCGAAAATGGGGTCACTTGAACTCGTAGAGCTTCAGGAAGCTGAGAAAATCGCGAAAAACCAATCGTAAAATTCCAAAATCGGTTTTTCGACTTGAATATATGGTGATTCTTTCGTATTCTGACGCGCTGATTTTGAAATTGAGGTCATTTGTCCTCTTCCGGCGAATTTGATTTTCAAAATTTTGCCCCTTTCGTTTTTTTTCGAAAAAATCAAAGTTTATTTTTCGACATCAGTATATAGTGATTCTTATATATTTTGACGCGCTGATTCCGAAAATGGGGTCATTTGAACTCGTAGAGCTTCAGGAAGCTGAGAAAATTGCGAAAAACCAATCAGAAAATTTCAAAATCGCTTTTTCCACTTCAGCATATAGTGATTCTTACGTATTTTGACGCGCTGATTCGAAAATGGGGTCACTTGAACTCGTAGAGCTCCAGGAAGCTGAGAATTTCGCGAAAAACCAATTGAAAATTTCAAAATCGGTTTTTCGACTTGAATATATAGTGATTCTTTCGTATTTTGACGCGCTGTTTCCGAAAATGTGGTCATTCGAACTCGTAGAGCTTCAGGAAGCTGAGAAAATCGCGAAAAACCAATCGGAAAATTTCAAAATCGGTTTTTCCACTTCAGAATATAGTGATTCTTACGTATTTTGACGCGCTGATTCATTGGTCCTTTTCCAGCGAATTTGATTTTCGAAATTTTGCCCGAAATCGAGCAATCTCGATTTTTTCGAAAATTTCAAAGTTCATTTTTCGACTTTGGTATATAGTGTTTCCTATGTATTTTGACGCGCTGATTCCGAAAATGGGGTCTTTTGAACTCGTAGAGCTTCAGGAAGCTGGGAAAATCACGAAAAACCAATCGGAAAATTTAGAAATCGGTTTTTCGACTTGAATATATAGTGATTCTTTCGTATTCTGACGCGCTGTTTCCAAAAATGGGGTCATTTGTCCTCTTCCGGCGAATTTGATTTTCAAAATTTTGCCCCTCTCGAATTTTTCGAAAATTTCAAACTCCATTTTTTGACTTCAGCATAAAGTGTTTCTTATATATTTTGACGCGCTGATTCCGAAAATGGGGTCATTTGAACTCGTAGAGCTCCAGGAAGCTGAGAAAATCGCGAAAAACCAATCGTAAAATTTCAAAATCGGTTTTTCGACTTGAATATATGGTGATTCTTTCGTATTTTGACGTGCTGATTTTGAAATTGAGGTCATTTGTCCTCTTCCGGCGAATTTGATTTTCAAAATTTTGCCCCTCTCGTTTTTTTTTGAAAAAATCAAAGTTCATTTCTCGACATCAGTTTATAGTGATTCTTATATATTTTGACGCGCTGATTCCGAAAATGGGGTCATTTGAACTCGTAGAGCTTCAGGAAGCTGAGAAAATTGCGAAAAACCAATCAGAAAATTTCAAAATCGCTTTTTCCACTTCAGCATATAGTGTTTCTTATGTATTTTGACGCGCTGATTCCGAAAATGAGGTCATTTGAGTTCGTAGAGCTTCAGGAAGCTGAGAAAATCGCGAAAAACCAATTGGAAGATTTCAAAATCGGTTTTTCGACTTGAATATATAGTGGTTCTTTCGTATTTTGACGCGCTGTTTCCGAAAATGTGGTCATTTGAACTCGTAGAGCTTCAGGAAGCTGAGAAAATCGCGAAAAACCAATCGGAAAATTTCAAAATCGGTTTTTCGACTTCAGCATATAGTGATTCTTACGTATTTTGACGCGCTGATTCGAAAATGGGGTCACTTGAACTCGTAGAGCTCCAGGAAGCTGAGAATTTCGCGAAAAACCAATTGGAAAATTTCAAAATCGGTTTTTCGACTTGAATATATAGTGATTCTTTCGTATTTTGACGCGCTGTTTCCGAAAATGTGGTCATTTGAACTCGTAGAGCTCCAGGAAGCTGAGAAAATCGCGAAAAACCAATCGGAAAATTTCAAAATCGGTTTTTCCACTTCAGAATATAGTGATTCTTACGTATTTTGACGCGCTGATTCATTGGTCCTTTTCCAGCGAATTTGATTTTCAAAATTTTGCCCGAAATCGAGCAATCTCGATTTTTTCGAAAATTTCAAACTTCATTTTTCGACTTTGGTATATAGTGTTTCCTATGTATTTTGACGCGCTGATTCCGAAAATGGGGTCTTTTGAACTCGTAGAGCTTCAGGAAGCTGGGATAATCACGTAAAACCAATCGGAAAATTTAGAAATCGGTTTTTCGACTTGAATAAATAGTGATTCTTTCGTATTCTGACGCGCTGTTTCCGAAAATGGGGTCATTTGTCCTCTTCCGGCGAATTTGATTTTCAAAATTTTGCCCCTCTCGAATTTTTCGAAAATTTCAAACTCCATTTTTTGACTTCAGCATATAGTGTTTCTTATATATTTTGACGCGCTGATTCCGAAAATGGGGTCATTTGAACTCGTAGAGCTCCAGGAAGCTGAGAAAATCGCGAAAAACCAATCGTAAAATTTCAAAATCGGTTTTTCGACTTGAATATATGGTGATTCTTTCGTATTTTGACGCGCTGATTTTGAAATTGAGGTCATTTGTCCTCTTCCGGCGAATTTGATTTTCAAAATTTTGCCCATCTCGTTTTTTTTCGAAAAAATCAAAGTTCATTTCTCGACATCAGTTTATAGTGATTCTTATATATTTTGACGCGCTGATTCCGAAAATGGGGTCATTTGAACTCGTAGAGCTTCAGGAAGCTGAGAAAATTGCGAAAAACCAATCAGAAAATTTCAAAATCGCTTTTTCCACTTCAGCATATAGTGTTTCTTATGTATTTTGACGCGCTGATTCCGGAAATGAGGTCATTTGAGTTCGTAGAGCTTCAGGAAGCTGAGAAAATCGCGAAAAACCAATCGGAAAATTTCAAAATCGGTTTTTTGACTTCAGCATATAGTGATTCTTACGTATTTTGACGCGCTGATTCGAAAATGGGGTCACTTGTCCTCTTCCGGCGAATTTGATTCTCAAAATTTTGCCCCTCTCGATTTTTTCGAAAATTTCGAAGTTCATATTTCGACTTCAGTATATAGTGATTCTCATATATTTTGACGCGCTCATTCCGATAATGGGGTTATTTGAACACGTAGAGCTTCAGGAAGCTGAGAAAATCGCGAAAAACCAATCGGAAAATTTCAAAATCGGTTTTTCCACTTCAGAATATAGTGATTCTTACGTATTTTGACGCGCTGATTCATTTATCCTTTTCCAGCGAATTTGATTTTCAAAATTTTGCACGAAATCGAGCAGAGGGTACCTACCCCCTCTCGATTTTTTCGAAAATTTCAAAGTTAATTTTTTGACTTCAGTATTCAGTGTTTTTTATGTATTTTGACGCGCTGATTCCGAAGATGGGGTCATTCGAACTCGTAGAGCTTCAGGAAGCTGAGAAAATCGCGAAAAACCAATTGGAAAATTTCAAAATCGGTTTTTTGACTTCAGCATATATTGATTCTTACGTATTTTGACGCGCTGATTCGAAAATGGGGTCACTTGAACTCGTAGAGCTCCAGGAAGCTGAGAATTTCGCGAAAAACCAATTGGAAAATTTCAAAATCGGTTTTTCGACTTGAATATATAGTGATTCTTTCGTATTTTGACGCGCTGTTTCCGAAAATGTGGTCATTTGAACTCGTAGAGCTTCAGGAAGCTGAGAAAATCGCGAAAAACCAATCGGAAAATTTCAAAATCGGTTTTTCCACTTCAGAATATAGTGATTCTTACGTATTTTGACGCGCTGATTCATTGGTCCTTTTCCAGCGAATTTGATTTTCAAAATTTTGCCCGAAATCGAGCAATCTCGATTTTTTCGAAAATTTCAAAGTTCATTTTTCGACTTTGGTATATAGTGTTTCCTATGTATTTTGACGCGCTGATTCCGAAAATGGGGTCTTTTGAACTCGTAGAGCTTCAGGAAGCTGGGAAAATCACGAAAAACCAATCGGAAAATTTAGAAATCGGTTTTTCGACTTGAATATATAGTGATTCTTTCGTATTCTGACGCGCTGTTTCCGAAAATGGGGTCATTTGTCCTCTAACGGCGGATTTGATTTTCAAAATTTTGCCCCTCTCGAATTTTTCGAAAATTTCAAACTCCATTTTTTGACTTCAGCATATAGTGTTTCTTATATATTTTGACGCGCTGATTCCGAAAATGGGGTCATTTGAACTCGTAGAGCTCCAGGAAGCTGAGAAAATCGCGAAAAACCAATCGTAAAATTTCAAAATCGGTTTTTCGACTTGAATATATGGTGATTCTTTCGTATTTTGACGCGCTGATTTTGAAATTGAGGTCATTTGTCCTCTTCCGGCGAATTTGATTTTCAAAATTTTGCCCCTCTCGTTTTTATTCGAAAAAATCAAAGTTCATTTCTCGACATCAGTTTATAGTGATTCTTATATATTCTGACGCGCTGATTCCGAAAATGGGGTCATTTGAACTCGTAGAGCTCCAGGAAGCTGAGAAAATTGCGAAAAACCAATCGGAAAATTTCAAAATCGGTTTTTCCACTTCAGCATATAGTGATTCTCACGTATTTTGACGCGCTGATTCCGAAAATGGGGTCACTTGAACTCGTAGAGCTCCAGGAAGCTGAGAAAATCGCGAAAAACCGATTGGAAAATTTCAAAATCGGTTTTTCGACTTGAATATATGGTGATTTTTTCGTATTTTGACGCGCTGATTTTGAAATTGAGGTCATTTGTCCTCTTCCGGCGAATTTGATTTTCAAAATTTTGCCCCTCCCTTTTTTTTTCGAAAAAATCAAAGTTCATTTTTCGACATCAGTATATAGTGATTCTTATATATTTTGACGCGCTGATTCCGAAAATGGGGTCATTTGAACTCGTAGAGCTCCAGGAAGCTGAGAAAATCGCGAACAACCAATCGGAAAATTTCAAAATCGGTTTTTCCACTTCAGCATATAGTGATTCTTACGTATTTTGACGCGCTGATTCCGAAAATGGGGTCATTCGAACTCGTAGAGCTTCAGGAACCTGAGAAAATCGCGAAAAACCAATCGGAAATTTTCAAAATCGGTTTTTCGACTTCAGCATATAGTATTTCTCACGTATTTTGACGCGCTGATTCCGAAAAAGGGGTCATTTGATTTCGTAGAGCTTCAGGAAGCTGGGGAAATCGAGAAAAACCAATCGGAAAATTTCAAAATCGGTTTTTCGACTTCAGTATATAGTGATTCTTACGTATTTTGACGCGCTGATTCCGAAAATGGGGTCATTTGAACTCGTAGAGCTTCAGGAAGCTGAGAAAATCGCGAAAAACCAATCGGAAAATTTCAAAATCTGTTTTTTCACTTCAGCATATAGTGATTCTTACGTATTTTGACGCGCTGATTCATTTATCCTTTTCCAGCGAATTTGATTTTCAAAATTTTGCACGAAATTGAGCAGAGGGTACCTACCCCCTCTCGATTTTTTCGAAAATTTCAAAGTTCATTTTTCGACTTCAGTATTCAGTGTTTTTCATGTATTTTGACGCGCTGATTCCGAAAATGGGGTCATTCGAACACGTAGAGCTTCAGGAAGCTGAGAAAATCGCGAAAAACCAATTGGAAAATTTCAAAATCGGTTTTTCCACTTCAGCATATAGTGATTCTTACGTATTTTGACGCGTTGATTTATTTGTCATTTTCCAGCGAATTTGATTTTCAAAATTTTGCCCGAAATTGAGCAGAGGGTACCCCATCTCGATTTTTTCGAAAATTTCAGAGTTCATTTCTCGACTTTAGTATATAGTGTTTCTTATGTATTTTGACGCGCTGATTCCGAAAATGGGGTCACTTGAACTCGTAGAGCTCCAGGAAGATGAGAAAATCGCGAAAAACCAATTGGAAAATTTCTAAATCGGTTTTTCGACTTGTATATATAGTGATTCTCTCGTATTTTGACGCGCTGATTCCGAAAATGGGGTCATTTGTCCTCTTCCGGCGAATTCGATTCTCAAAATTTTGCTCCTCTCGATTTTTTCGAAAATTTCAAAGTTCATTTTTCGACTTCAATGTATAGTGATTCCTATATATTTTGACGCGCTGATCCCGAAAATGGGGTCATTTGAACTCGTAGAGCTTCAGGAAGCTGAGAAAATCGCGAAAAACCAATCGGAAAATTTCAAAATCGCTTTTTCCACTTCAGCATATAGTGTTTCTTATGTATTTTGACGCGCTGATTCCGAAAATGGGGTCATTCGAACTTGTAGAGCTTCAGGAAGCTGAGAAAATCGCGAAAAACCAATCGGAAAATTTCAAAATCGGTTTTTCGACTTCAGATATAGTGATTCTTACGTATTTTGACGCGCTAATTCATTTGTCCTTCTCCAGCGAATTTGATTTTCAAAATTTTGCCCGAAATTGAGCAGAGGGTACCCCCTCTTGATTTTTTCGAAAATTTCAAAGTTCATATTTCGACTTTAGTATATAGTGTTTCTTATGTATTTTGACGCGCTGATTCCGAAAATGGGGTTATTTGAACTCGTAGAGCTTCAGGAAGCTGAGAAAATCGCGAAAACCCAATCGGAAAATTTCAAAATCGGTTTTTTGACTTCAGCATATAGTGATTCTTACGTATTTTGACGCACTGATTCGAAAATGGGGTCACCAGAACTCGTAGAGCTCCAGGAAGCTGGGAATTTCGCGAAAAACCAATTGGAAAATTTCAAAATCGGTTTTTCGACTTGAATATATAGTGATTCTTTCGTATTTTGACGCGCTGATTCCGAAAATGGGGTCATTTGTCCTCTTCCGGCGAATTTGATTCCCAAAATTTTGCCCCTCTCGATTTTTTCGAAAATTTCAAAGTTCATTTTTCGACTTCAATGTATAGTGATTCCTATATATTTTGACGCGCTGATTCCGAAAATGGGGTCATTTGAACTCGTAGAGCTTCAGGAAGCTGAGAAAATCGCGAAAAACCAATCGGAAAATTTCAAAATCGCTTTTTCCACTTCAGCATATAGTGATTCCTATATATTTTGACGCGCTGATTCCGAAAATGGGGTCATTTGTCCTCTTCCGGCGAATTTGATTCCCAAAATTTTGCCCCTCTCGATTTTTTCGAAAATTTCGAAGTTCATTCTTCGACTTCAGTATATAGTGATTCTTATATATTTTGACGCGCTAATTCCGATAATGGGGTCATTTGAACTCGTAGAGCTTCAGGAAGCTGAGAAAAAAGCGAAAAACCAATCGGAAAATTTCAAAATCGGTTTTTCGACTTCAGCATATAGTGATTCTTACGTATTTTGACGCGCTGATTCCGAAAATGGGGTCATTCGAACTCGTAGAGCTTCAGGAAGCTGAGAAAATCGCGAAAAACCAATCGGAAAATTTCGAAATCGGTTTTTTGACTTCAGCATATAGTGATTCTTACTTATTCTGACGCGCTGATTCCGAAAAAGGGGTCATTTGATTTCGTAGAGCTTCAGGAAGCTGGGGAAATCGAGAAAAACCAATCGGAGAATTTCAAAATCGGTTTTTCGACTTCAGTATATAGTGATTCTTACGTATTTTGACGCGCTGATTCCGAAAATGGGGTCATTTGAACTCGTAGAGCTTCAGGAAGCTGAGAAAATCGCGAAAAACCAATCGGAAAATTTCAAAATCTGTTTTTTCACTTCAGCATATAGTGATTCTTACGTATTTTGACGCGCTGATTCATTTATCCTTTTCCAGCGAATTTGATTTTCAAAATTTTGCACGAAATTGAGCAGAGGGTACCTACCCCCTCTCGATTTTTTCGAAAATTTCAAAGTCCATTTTTCGACTTCAGTATTCAGTGTTTTTCATGTATTTTGACGCGCTGATTCCGAAAATGGGGTCATTTGAACTCGTACAGCTTCAGGAAGCTGAGAAAATCGCGAAAAACCAATCGGAAAATTCCAAAATCGGTTTTTTGACTTCAGCATATATTGATTTTTACGTATTTTGACGCGTTGATTCCAAAAATGGGGTCACTTGAACTCGTAGAGCTCCAGGAAGCTTAGAAAATCGCGAAAAACCAATTGGAAAATTTCAAAATCGGTTTTTCGACTTGTATATTTAGTGATTCTCTCGTATTTTGACGCGCTAATTCCGAAAATGGGGTCATTTGTCCTCTTCCGGCGAATTCGATTCTCAAAATTTTGCCCCTCTCGATTTTTTCGAAAATTTCAAAGTTCATTTTTTGACTTCAATGTATAGTGATTCCTATATATTTTGACGCGCTGATTCCGAAAATGGGGTCATTTGAACTCGTAGAGCTTCAGGAAGCTGAGAAAATCGCGAAAAACCAATCGGAAAATTTCAAAATCGCTTTTTCCACTTCAGCATATAGTGTTTCTTATGTATTTTGACGCGCTGATCTCGAAAATGGGGTCATTTGAACTCGTAGAGCTTCAGGAAGCTGAGAAAATCGCTAAAAAACAATTGGAAAATTTCAAAATCGGTTTTTCCACTTCAGCATATAGTGATTCTTACGTATTTTGACGCGTTGATTCATTTTTCATTTTCCAGCGAATTTGATTTTCAAAATTTTGCCCGAAATTGAGCAGAGGGTACCCCATCTCGATTTTTTCGAAAATTTCAGAGTTCATTTCTCGACTTTATATGAAGTGTTTCTTATGTATTTTGACGCGCTGATTCCGAAAATGGGGTCATTTGAACTCGTACAGCTTCAGGAAGCTGAGAAAATCGCGAAAAACCAATCGGAAAATTTCAAAATCGGTTTTTTGACTTCAGCATATATTGATTCTTACGTATTTTGACGCGCTGATTCCAAAAATGGGGTCACTTGAACTCGTAGAGCTCCAGGAAGCTGAGAAAATCGCGGAAAACCAATTGGAAAATTTCAAAATCGGTTTTTCGACTTGAATATATAGTGATTCTCTCGTATTATGACGCGCTGATTCCGAAAATGGGGTCATTTGTCCTCTTCCGGCGAATTCGATTCTCAAAATGTTGCCCCTCTCGATTTTTTCGAAAATTTCAAAGTTCATTTTTCGACTCCAGTGTATAGTGATTCCTATATATTTTGACGCGCTGATTCCGAAAATGGGGTCATTTGAATTCGTAGAGCTTCAGGAAGCTGAGAAAATCGCGAAAAACCAATCGGAAAATTTCAAAATCGCTTTTTCCACTTCAGCATATAGTGTTTCTTATGTATTTTGACGCGCTGATTCCGAAAATGGGGTCATTCGAACTTGTAGAGCTTCAGGAAGCTGAGAAAATCGCGAAAAACCAATAGGAAAATTTCAAAATCGGTTTTTCGACTTCAGCATATAGTGATTCTTACGTATTTTGACGCGCTGATTCATTTGTCCTTTTCCAGCGAATTTGATTTTCAAAATTTTGCCCGAAATTGAGCAGAGGGTACCCCCTCTTGATTTTTTCGAAAATTTCAAAGTTCATATTTCGACTTTAGTATATAGTGTTTCTTATGTATTTTGACGCGCTGATTCCGAAAATGGGGTTATTTGAACTCGTAGAGCTTCAGGAAGCTGAGAAAATCGCGAAAACCCAATCGGAAAATTTCAAAATCGGTTTTTTGACTTCAGCATAAAGTGATTCTTACGTATTTTGTCGCGCTGATTCGAAAATGGGGTCACCAGAACTCGTAGAGCTCCAGGAAGCTGAGAATTTCGCGAAAAAACAATTGGAAAATTTCAAAATCGGTTTTTCGACTTGAATATATAGTGATTCTTTCGTATTTTGACGCGCTGATTCCGAAAATGGGGTCATTTGTCCTCTTCCGGCGAATTTGATTTCCAAAATTTTGCCCCTCTCGATTTTTTCGAAAATTTCGAAGTTCATTCTTCGACTTCAGTATATAGTGATTCTCATATATTTTGACGCGCTAATTCCGATAATGGGGTCATTTGAACTCGTAGAGCTTCAGGAAGCTGAGAAAAAAGCGAAAAACCAATCGGAAAATTTCAAAATCGGTTTTTCGACTTCAGCATATAGTGATTCTTACGTATTTTGACGCGCTGATTCCGAAAATGGGGTCATTCGAACTCGTAGAGCTTCAGGAAGCTGAGAAAATCGCGAAAAACCAATCGGAAATTTTCAAAATCGGTTTTTCGACTTCAGCATAAAGTATTTCTCACGTATTTTGACGCGCTGATTCCGAAAAAGGGGTCATTTGATTTCGTAGAGCTTCAGGAAGCTGGGGAAATCGAGAAAAACCAATCGGAGAATTTCAAAATCGGTTTTTCGACTTCAGTATATAGTGATTCTTACGTATTTTGACGCGCTGATTCCGAAAATGGGGTCATTTGAACTCGTAGAGCTTCAGGAAGCTGAGAAAATCGCGAAAAACCAATCGGAAAATTTCAAAATCTGTTTTTTCACTTCAGCATATAGTGATTCTTACGTATTTTGACGCGCTGATTCATTTATCCTTTTCCAGCGAATTTGATTTTCAAAATTTTGCACGAAATTGAGCAGAGGGTACCTACCCCCTCTCGATTTTTTCGAAAATTTCAAAGTCCATTTTTCGACTTCAGTATTCAGTGTTTTTCATGTATTTTGACGCGCTGATTCCGAAAATGAAGTCATTTGAACTCGTACAGCTTCAGGAAGCTGAGAAAATCGCGAAAAACCAATCGAAAAATTCCAAAATCGGTTTTTTGACTTCAGCATATATTGATTTTTACGTATTTTGACGCGTTGATTCCAAAAATGGGGTCACTTGAACTCGTAGAGCTCCAGGAAGCTGAGAAAATCGCGAAAAACCAATTGGAAAATTTCAAAATCGGTTTTTCGACTTGTATATTTAGTGATTCTCTCGTATTTTGACGCGCTAATTCCGAAAATGGGGTCATTTGTCCTCTTCCGGCGAATTCGATTCTCAAAATTTTGCCCCTCTCGATTTTTTCGAAAATTTCGAAGTTCATTTTTTGACTTCAATGTATAGTGATTCCTATATATTTTGACGCGCTGATTCCGAAAATGGGGTCATTTGAACTCGTAGAGCTTCAGGAAGCTGAGAAAATCGCGAAAAACCAATCGGAAAATTTCAAATTCGCTTTTTCCACTTCAGCATATAGTGTTTCTTATGTATTTTGACGCGCTGATCTCGAAAATGGGGTCATTTGAACTCGTAGAGCTTCAGGAAGCTGAGAAAATCGCTAAAAAACAATTGGAAAATTTCAAAATCGGTTTTTCCACTTCAGCATATAGTGATTCTTACGTATTTTGACGCGTTGATTCATTTTTCATTTTCCAGCGAATTTGATTTTCAAAATTTTGCCCGAAATTGAGCAGAGGGTACCCCATCTCGATTTTTTCGAAAATTTCAGAGTTCATTTCTCGACTTTATATGAAGTGTTTCTTATGTATTTTGACGCGCTGATTCCGAAAATGGGGTCATTTGAACTCGTACAGCTTCAGGAAGCTGAGAAAATCGCGAAAAACCAATCGGAAAATTTCAAAATCGGTTTTTTGACTTCAGCATATATTGATTCTTACGTATTTTGACGCGCTGATTCCAAAAATGGGGTCACTTGAACTCGTAGAGCTCCAGGAAGCTGAGAAAATCGCGGAAAACCAATTGGAAAATTTCAAAATCGGTTTTTCGACTTGAATATATAGTGATTCTCTCGTATTTTGACGCGCTGATTCCGAAAATGGGGTCATTTGTCCTCTTCCGGCGAATTCGATTCTCAAAATGTTGCCCCTCTCGATTTTTTCGAAAATTTCAAAGTTCATTTTTCGACTCCAGTGTATAGTGATTCCTATATATTTTGACGCGCTGATTCCGAAAATGGGGTCATTTGAATTCGTAGAGCTTCAGGAAGCTGAGAAAATCGCGAAAAACCAATCGGAAAATTTCAAAATCGCTTTTTCCACTTCAGCATATAGTGTTTCTTATGTATTTTGACGCGCTGATTCCGAAAATGGGGTCATTCGAACTTGTAGAGCTTCAGGAAGCTGAGAAAATCGCGAAAAACCAATAGGAAAATTTCAAAATCGGTTTTTCGACTTCAGCATATAGTGATTCTTACGTATTTTGACGCGCTGATTCATTTGTCCTTTTCCAGCGAATTTGATTTTCAAAATTTTGCCCGAAATTGAGCAGAGGGTACCCCCTCTTGATTTTTTCGAAAATTTCAAAGTTCATATTTCGACTTTAGTATATAGTGTTTCTTATGTATTTTGACGCGCTGATTCCGAAAATGGGGTTATTTTAACTCGTAGAGCTTCAGGAAGCTGAGAAAATCGCGAAAACCCAATCGGAAAATTTCAAAATCGGTTTTTTGACTTCAGCATAAAGTGATTCTTACGTATTTTGTCGCGCTGATTCGAAAATGGGGTCACCAGAACTCGTAGAGCTCCAGGAAGCTGAGAATTTCGCGAAAAACCAATTGGAAAATTTCAAAATCGGTTTTTCGACTTGAATATATAGTGATTCTTTCGTATTTTGACGCGCTGATTCCGAAAATGGGGTCATTTGTCCTCTTCCGGCGAATTTGATTTCCAAAATTTTGCCCCTCTCGATTTCTTCGAAAATTTCGAAGTTCATTCTTCGACTTCAGTATATAGTGATTCTCATATATTTTGACGCGCTAATTCCGATAATGGGGTCATTTGAACTCGTAGAGCTTCAGGAAGCTGAGAAAAAAGCGAAAAACCAATCGGAAAATTTCAAAATCGGTTTTTCGACTTCAGCATATAGTGATTCTTACGTATTTTGACGCGCTGATTCCGAAAATGGGGTCATTCGAACTCGTAGAGCTTCAGGAAGCTGAGAAAATCGCGAAAAACCAATCGGAAATTTTCAAAATCGGTTTTTCGACTTCAGCATAAAGTATTTCTCACGTATTTTGACGCGCTGATTCCGAAAAAGGGGTCATTTGATTTCGTAGAGCTTCAGGAAGCTGGGGAAATCGAGAAAAACCAATCGGAGAATTTCAAAATCGGTTTTTCGACTTCAGTATATAGTGATTCTTACGTATTTTGACGCGCTGATTCCGAAAATGGGGTCATTTGAACTCGTAGAGCTTCAGGAAGCTGAGAAAATCGCGAAAAACCAATCGGAAAATTTCAAAATCTGTTTTTTCACTTCAGCATATAGTGATTCTTACGTATTTTGACGCGCTGATTCATTTATCCTTTTCCAGCGAATTTGATTTTCAAAATTTTGCACGAAATTGAGCAGAGGGTACCTACCCCCTCTCGATTTTTTCGAAAATTTCAAAGTCCATTTTTCGACTTCAGTATTCAGTATTTTTCATGTATTTTGACGCGCTGATTCCGAAAATGGGGTCATTCGAACACGTAGAGCTTCAGGAAGCTGAGAAAATCGCGAAAAACCAATTGGAAAATTTCAAAATCGGTTTTTCCACTTCAGCATATAGTGATTCTTACGTATTTTGACGCGTTGATTCATTTGTCATTTTCCAGCGAATTTGATTTTCAAAATTTTGCCCGAAATTGAGCAGAGGGTACCCCATCTCGATTTTTGCGAAAATTTCAGAGTTCATTTCTCGACTTTAGTATAATAATAATAATAAACAATAATAAACAATTTATTCACAAGATAAAATAGGTAAAAAATGACAGATTGTATAAGGCAATGTGTGAATAAATAGAGCCTAATCTACGAGGTATAGTATGTATCAGGATACACATATGTACCTGTGTGTAGTGAGAATATATAACATCTAAAAACAGCACCTAAACGTAAACACAGTTAAATATCTAAAAAAAAAAAATAGTAGCTAAAATCATAAAGTTAAAGAATATTAAAATAGTACTTAATTAAATATGAACTCAATTAAATATACAAAAAATATTTAAAAAAAATAGAAATATGGTACTCGAACATCATAACAATTGTCAGTAATATAAATGGTTTACTTAATATTATTTATTCTTTCAGTTTTCTATAATTGATTTCACGTATGTTGGTGGTAACTCTCTGATATAATCTTTGAGCAATTTGGTGAATCGTTGGATTGTGGGTTGGTGTATAATATTATCTGGTAAACAGTTAAATACCTTTGGTCCCAGATATTGGTAGCATCTCTGGCCGACTGATTTATTCATAAATGGGAGTACAAATTTATTTTTCTGTCGCGTTTCATGGTAGTGGGAATGAGTACGAAGTTTGTTCTTCTGTAAATATTGTGTTTTCCCTAATTTAAAAAAATAGAGTTTCCTTATATCATAGATTTTTGTCTCTTCAAATAGCGCTTCGCTCGGATATCGGTTATTTTTACACATTATTTGTTTCAAAAATCTCTTTTGTATGATTTCTAGTGATTTCAGGTATGTGTTGGATACTCCACCCCATCCTATTATACCATAGTCTAGATGTGATTCTACTAAGCTATGATAAATGATTTTTTTATGTTTGGTGTTGAGTATATTTGAGACTTGTTTAATCCTATATAGAACACTACGTAATTTCTTCACTAAATGATTTATATGCACGTCCCATCTGAGGTGGCTGTCTATCATTATACCCAGGTATTTAACGCTTTTTGATGGTAAGATTTCGAGGTCATCTTCTAGTGATATTTTATCAAATTTTGGGAGACTCGTGGATAAACTACAAAATGGCAAGTAGAAAGTTTTTTTGAGATTCATTGATAAGAGTCTATTATCAAACCATTTTTTTATGTTCCCAAAATCAGTTTCTATTTTATTTTTTAAGTCGTCCCAGGTGTTACTTTCGTAAAATATGACCGTATCATCCGCAAAACTTATGATGCTTCCTTGTGTTTCAATGGAGAATAAATTATTCAAATAAATATTGAAAATTAGAGGTCCCAATACCGTTCCCTGGGGTACACCACATGATATAGTTTCACTTCTGCTGAGTATGTTTTGTATTTTTGTTTGTTGTTTCCTGTCAGTTAAGTATGACTTGAAAAGGTCGTGTGCTTTACCCTTCACTCCCAGATCGTCTAGGCTTGATAAAAGTATATTGTGATCTACGGTATCGAATGCTTTTGCCAAGTCCAGAAAAATTCCAATGGACGGTTTTTTGTTATCTATAGAGTTATATATTTTGCTTGTGAGTTCTATTATCGCAACGTTGGTGGACTTTTTTTCTGTGAATCCATACTGTGCTTCTGACAACAGATTGTATTTCTTCAGAAAGGAATTTAGCCTTTTTTTTATGATTTTTTCCAAAATTTCACCCAAATTTGATATGAGTGCTATAGGACGATAATTTGACACTTCTGTTTTTCCACCACTTTTGTAGATAGGTACTACTGTTGACATTTTCAATATAGAAGGAAAGTGACCGCTTGATAGAGATTTATTGATGATACAGCTGAGAGGTTTGGCTATGTAACTTGATATGAGTTTTAGTGTTTCTGCTTTCAAGCCATCAGGTCCCGGTGATTTTTTATTTTTCAACTGTGAAATAGTTTCTTGTATTTCATATGCATCAGTGGGAAAGAGGAATATGGTATGTTCTGATTTGATTTTAGTTTCCCTATAATTTCTATCCTGCTCAATATTTTTTGCTAGACTTGCACCTACATTGCTAAAGAATAAGTTGAATTTTTCAGAGATTATTATTGGATCACAAGTTATATTTCCATCCTCAGTCTGTATCAATGATACTTCAGTATGTTGTCTTGCTTTGGTTAATTCATTTACTACTTGCCATAATCGTTTTGAGTCTGCCCCTTCCTGTTCTATTTTGTTTTTGTAGTATTTTATTTTCGTGTCTTTTATTGTTTTCTCAAGTATTTTTTTGTAGGTATTATATTCATTCTTCAAAATTTCGTTTTGTGGGATTTTTTTTAATCTGGCATACATTGCATTTTTTTTATTGATGGATTTTAATAATGATCCAGTTACCCATGGTTTCCTTTTGATGTCTTTGTTCTTAACTTTTATGAATTTCGAGGATCTATCTATTGCACTTTGAACTAGTTTAACAAATTCACTAACCGAGCTTTCCAAATCATTTATTTCAAAGAAATATTTCCAATCAGTATTTTTAATTATTTGTATCAATTTTTTTTCATTTATTTGTTTATAAAATTTTGAGTTGGTGTTATTTTCTTCGGCGTATTTATTGTTGAATATTATTTGCACTAGAATTGTGTAATGATCGGTAATACAAGTTTCTATAGTCAATGGAATAATTGATTCAAGGTTTCCCTTTTTTGACTTAATGAAAATATGGTCAATGCATGTACCTGACTGTGATCTAGTGGTAGTGTTTATTGTTGAGTTATATCCATGCTCTCCTAGCGTGTCTAGGTAGATCTGTGTATTGTCTGTATTTTCATTTAAGTCGATATTTATATCGCCAATGAATACACTATATGCGAAGTTCTTTGGGTGATTCCTTAATATGGTATCCAATTTTTCAATAAACGGTTCGATTTGAGTATTACAAGGTGATCTGTAAAATGCATTAATAACTATAACTTCTTCGTCAATAGCCACTGTCAATTGGAGTAGATTTGTACCATTTATTTCTATTTCTTGGTGAAAGCGGTATAAATTTGATTTAATGAAAACTACTACTCCATCATTCTGGTTGTATTTCCCAAAGTTATAGAGAGTTGTATAGCCTTCAATATTATATACTCCGATGTCGTCTATAATTCTTGTTTCTGTAAGCACTATGCAGTCTATTGAGGAGTCTAGCTCTTCCAGAAATATTATAAATTCATCTATGTTTTTAGCTATGCTTCGAATATTATTATGAATTATTTTAAAGTTGCTGTAACAACTATTGACTTTTAGTACTTGTTTTGCTTGGTCTGCATTTTCTAGCACAAAATTTCTTATTTTCTCTACTTTGAAATCTCTAATGTATGGATTCATTTCAGGAATGTTCACTTATACAGATATAATATGCAATTTTCAGAAAATGCATGGAATTAATTACTTATTTGTTGGCTTTCAGAATGTTCCTAGTTTTTTTATCGATAACATGGATCCATTCCAATAATTATTAGCACGGGTGTTTAACATGAAGCTATTTTGCATATATGTGTGAGCAAGGGGCAATATTATTATTGGGAAATATTATTACTTAGACTAGTACTGGAATAAATAATTTGTGTTGGAGTATTTCGAAATCAATCAATAGTTTTGGTAATGCTCTTACTATATTAGGTTTATAAGAATATTATCTATTACTTGAAATTGAATTGTTCCTTGTAGCACGGCCAATTTTTATTGTGTTTTTGGATTGTATCACAGGCGTTGTTGGTTTCTTCTTTACTTCTATCGTTGTCTTCGTATTCTTGTGGTTCTCTTCCTTTGCTAATTCCTCTATGTCTATCGGATTTTCCAAAATTTCTGTGTTTTCAATGGTATCTTTCTTGTAATCTTTTCTGTGACTAGTACTTGGGGTGGCTGGCGCACTATTCGCTTTGGGTAGTAATTTAGCTTCAATTTCTTGTTTGCCGCTCTCTAAGTCTTCTGGAGTGTATGGAGTACCATTAACATATAATTTATGATTTTTTATATGTGCTTGATAATTATTTTCTCTGGCACTCTTCAGATGTTTGACCAAGATTTTATTTGTGGCTTGATCTTCAGGTCCTAAATCATGAGTTATGGAAATACCGGTACCTCGCAATTTCTTCAGGTTTTGGAAAATTTTCAATTTTTGTATGTAGGAGATGAACTCTAGGATGATTGTACCTTTTTTCCCGATGTGGTGTATGTTGTTCACGTCCTTCTCAGATAGGTTGCAGTTAAATATTTCATTCAGCTTTCCAGTAGTAACTTCGAGTACATTATTTTTGTTTGCGTCTATCCCAAAAATGACAATATTATTCCTTTTGTTGAAGCGTTCGATTTTGACAATTTTGTGTTCTAGTTAATTGCATTTTTCTTCCAATTCCTTCAATTTGTCATTTAGACTATCTCGAATGCCTTGTATTTCAGATTTTAATTCTGTAGTTTTATTGTTTATGAGTTCCTCTAGCTTGGAAAGTAAATCATTATTCGAGATCTCACTCATATTTTACGACTTCTCCCGTACTATCTCTTTCTTGTTTCTGTGATTTCTTGCAGTTTTTGTTAGTATCTATTAATTTTTTACATATATATACCGTTTCTTGTGGCTCTCGTGTATTATTGTTACTCCTGGTTTTTCTTACGTTTACTGTTCAATTTCAGATATCCATAATTGAAAAACTTCACTCACTTTTCTCAGTTTCATTCCAGGAACATGTCAATACAATTTCCAACTATGAATTGCACTCTTAAACCACTAGTTTTCACTGTTTTTCGGGAGCGATCATCAATCCAACCTGACACCACCACAATACAATATACAATATATAGTGATTCTTATGTATTTTGACGCGCTGATTCCGAAAATGGGGTCATTTGAACTCGTAGAGCTTCAGGAAGCTGAGAAAATCGCGAAAAAACAATTGAAAAATTTCAAAATCGGTTTTTCCACTTCAGCATATAGTGATTCTTACGTATTTTGACGCGTTGATTCATTTTTCATTTTCCAGCAAATTTGATTTTCAAAATTTTGCCCGAAATTGAGCAGAGGGTACCCCATCTCGATTTTTTCGAAAATTTCAGAGTTCATTTCTCGACTTTATATGAAGTGTTTCTTATGTATTTTGACGCGCTGATTCCGAAAATGGGGTAATTTGAACTCGTACAGCTTCAGGAAGCTGAGAAAATCGCGAAAAACCAATCGGAAATTTTCAAAATCGGTTTTTTGACTTCAGCATATATTGATTCTTACGTATTTTGACGCGCTGATTCCAAAAATGGGGTCACTTGAACTCGTAGAGCTCCAGGAAGCTGAGAAAATCGCGGAAAACCAATTGGAAAATTTCAAAATCGGTTTTTCGACTTGAATATATAGTGATTCTCTCGTATTTTGACGCGCTGATTCCGAAAATGGGGTCATTTGTCCTCTTCCGGCGAATTCGATTCTCAAAATGTTGCCCCTCTCGATTTTTTCGAAAATTTCAAAGTTCATTTTTCGACTTCAGTGTATAGTGATTCCTATATATTTTGACGCGCTGATTCCGAAAATGGGGTCATTTGAATTCGTAGAGCTTCAGGAAGCTGAGAAAATCGCGAAAAACCAATCGGAAAATTTCAAAATCGCTTTTTCCACTTCAGCATATAGTGTTTCTTATGTATTTTGACGCGCTGATTCCGAAAATGGGGTCATTCGAACTTGTAGAGCTTCAGGAAGCTGAGAAAATCGCGAAAAACCAATCGGAAAATTTCAAAATCGGTTTTTCGACTTCAGCATATAGTGATTCTTACGTATTTTGACGCGCTGATTCATTTGTCCTTTTCCAGCGAATTTGATTTTCAAAATTTTGCCCGAAATTGAGCAGAGGGTACCCCCTCTTGATTTTTTCGAAAATTTCAAAGTTCATATTTCGACTTTAGTATATAGTGTTTCTTATGTATTTTGACGCGCTGATTCCGAAAATGGGGTTATTTGAACTCGTAGAGCTTCAGGAAGCTGAGAAAATCGCGAAAACCCAATCGGAAAATTTCAAAATCGGTTTTTCCACTTCAGCATATATTGATTTTTACGTATTTTGACGCGTTGATTCCAAAAATGGGGTCACTTGAACTCGTAGAGCTCCAGGAAGCTGAGAAAATCGCGAAAAACCAATTGGAAAATTTCAAAATCGGTTTTTCGACTTGAATATATAGTGATTCTCTCGTATTTTGACGCGCTGATTCCGAAAATGGGGTCATTTGTCCTCTTCCGGCGAATTCGATTCTCAAAATTTTGCCCCTCTCGATTTTTTCGAAAATTTCAAAGTTCATTTTTCGACTTCAATGTATAGTGATTCCTATATATTTTGACGCACTGATTCCGAAAATGGGGTCATTTGAACTCGTAGAGCTTCAGGAAGCTGAGAAAATCGCGAAAAACCAATCGGAAAATTTCAAAATCGCTTTTTCCACTTCAGCATATAGTGTTTCTTATGTATTTTGACGCGCTGATTCCGAAAATGGGGTCATTCGAACACGTAGAGCTTCAGGAAGCTGAGAATATCGCGAAAAACCAATTGGAAAATTTCAAAATCGGTTTTTCCACTTCAGCATATAGTGATTCTTACGTATTTTGACGCGTTGATTCATTTGTCATTTTCCAGCGAATTTGATTTTCAAAATTTTGCCCGAAATTGAGCAGAGGGTACCCCATCTCGATTTTTTCGAAAATTTCAGAGTTCATTTCTCGACTTTAGTATATAGTGATTCTTACGTATTTTGACGCGCTGATTCCGAAAATGGGGTCATTTGAACTCGTAGAGCTTCAGGAAGCTGAGAAAATCGCGAAAAACCAATCGGAAAATTTCAAAATCTGTTATTTCACTTCAGCATATAGTGATTCTTACGTATTTTGACGCGCTGATTCATTTATCCTTTTCCAGCGAATTTGATTTTCAAAATTTTGCACGAAATTGAGCAGAGGGTACCTACCCCCTCTCGATTTTTTCGAAAATTTCAAAGTCCATTTTTCGACTTCAGTATTCAGTGTTTTTCATGTATTTTGACGCGCTGATTCCGAAAATGGGGTCATTCGAACACGTAGAGCTTCAGGAAGCTGAGAAAATCGCGAAAAACCAATCGGAAAATTTCAAAATCGGTTTTTTGACTTCAGCATATATTGATTTTTACGTATTTTGACGCGTTGATTCCAAAAATGGGATCACTTGAACTCGTAGAGCTCCAGGAAGCTGAGAAAATCGCGAAAAACCAATTGGAAAATTTCAAAATCGGTTTTTCGACTTGAATATATAGTGATTCTCTCGTATTTTGACGCGCTGATTCCGAAAATGGGGTCATTTGTCCTCTTCCGGCGAATTCGATTCTCAAAATTTTGCCCCTCTCGATTTTTTCGAAAATTTCAAAGTTCATTTTTCGACTTCAATGTATAGTGATTCCTATATATTTTGACGCGCTGATTCCGAAAATGGGGTCATTTGAACTCGTAGAGCTTCAGGAAGCTGGAAAAATCGCGAAAAACCAATCGGAAAATTTCAAAATCGCTTTTTCCACTTCAGCATATAAAGTTTCTTATGTATTTTGACGCGCTGATTCCGAAAATGGGGTAATTTGAACTCGTAGATCTTCAGGAAGCTGAGAAAATCGCGAAAAAACAATTGGAAAATTTCAAAATCGGTTTTTCGACTTCAGCATATAGTGATTCTTACGTATTTTGACGCGCCGATTCATTTGTCCTTTTCCAGCGAATTTGATTTTCAAAATTTTGCCCGAAATTGAGCAGAGGGTACCCCATCTCGATTTTTTCGAAAATTTCAGAGTTCATTTCTCGACTTTAGTATGAAGTGTTTCTTATGTATTTTGACGCGCTGATTCCGAAAATGGGGTCATTTGAACTCGTACAGCTTCAGGAAGCTGAGAAAATCGCGAACAACCAATCGGAAAATTTCAAAATCGGTTTTTTGACTTCAGCATATATTGATTCTTACGTATTTTGACGCGCTGATTCCAAAAATGGGGTCACATGAACTCGTAGAGCTCCAGGAAGCTGAGAAAATCGCGAAAAACCAATTGGAAAATTTCAAAATCGGTTTTTCGACTTGAATATATAGTGATTCTCTCGTATTTTACGCGCTGATTCCGAAAATGGGGTCATTTGTCCTCTTCCGGCGAATTCGATTCTCAAAATTTTGCCCCTCTCGATTTTTTCGAAAATTTCAAAGTTCATTTTTTGACTTCAATGTATAGTGATTCCTATATATTTTGACGCGCTGATTCCGAAAATGGGGTCATTTGAATTCGTAGAGCTTCAGGAAGCTGAGAAAATCGCAAAAAACCAATCGGAAAATTTCAAAATCGCTTTTTCCACTTCAGCATATAAAGTTTCTTATGTATTTTGACGCGCTGATTCCGAAAATGGGGTAATTTGAACTCGTAGATCTTCAGGAAGCTGAGAAAATCGCGAAAAAACAATTGGAAAATTTCAAAATCGGTTTTTCCACTTCAGCATATAGTGATTCTTACGTATTTTGACGCGTTGATTCATTTTTCATTTTCCAGCGAATTTGATTTTCAAAATTTTGCCCGAAATTGAGCAGAGGGTACCCCATCTCGATTTTTTTGAAAATTTCAGAGTTCATTTCTCGACTTTAGTATGAAGTGTTTCTTATGTATTTTGACGCGCTGATTCCGAAAATGGGGTCATTTGAACTCGTACAGCTTCAGGAAGCTGAGAACATCACGAAAAACCAATCGGAAAATTTCAAAATCGGTTTTTTGACTTCAGCATATATTGATTTTTGCGTATTTTGACGTACTGATTCCAAAAATGGGGTCACTTGAACTCGTAGAGCTCCAGGAAGCTGAGAAAATCGCGAAAAACCAATTGGAAAATTTCAAAATCGGTTTTTCGACTTGAATATATAGTAATTCTCTCGTATTTTGACGCGCTGATTCCGAAAATGGGATCATTTGTCCTCTTCCGGCGAATTTGATTCTCAAAATGTTGCCCCTCTCGATTTTTTCGAAAATTTCAAAGTTCATTTTTCGACTTCAGTGTATAGTGATTCCTATATATTTTGACGCGCTGATTCCGAAAATGGGGTCATTTGAATTCGTAGAGCTTCAGGAAGCTGAGAAAATCGCGAAAAACCAATCGGAAAATTTCAAAATCGCTTTTTTCACTTCAGCATATAGTGTTTCTTATGTATTTTGACGCGCTGATTCTGAAAATGGGGTCATTCGAACTCGTAGAGTTTCAGGAAGCTGAGAAAATCGCGAAAAACCAATCGGAAAATTTCAAAATCGGTTTTTCGACTTCAGCATATAGTGATTCTTACGTATTTTGACGCGCTGATTCATTTGTCCTTTTCCAGCGAATTTGATTTTCAAAATTTTGCCCGAAATTGAGCAGAGGGTACCCCCTCTTAATTTTTCGAAAATTTCAAAGTTCATATTTCGCTTTTAGTATATAGTGTTTCTCATGTATTTTGACGCGCTGATTCCGAAAATGGGGTTATTTGAACTCGTAGAGCTTCAGGAAGCTGAGAAAATCGCGAAAACCCAATCGGAAAATTTCAAAATCGGTTTTTTGACTTCAGCATATAGTGATTCTTACGTATTTTGACGCGCTGATTCGAAAATGGGGTCACCATAACTCGTAGAGCTCCAGGAAGCTGAGAATTTCGCGAAAAACCAATTGGAAAATTTCAAAATCGGTTTTTCGACTTGAATATATAGTGATTCTTTCGTATTTTGACGCGCTGATTCCGAAAATGGGGTCATTTGTCCTCTTCCGGCGAATTTGATTCTCAAAATTTTGCCCCTCTCGATTTTTTCCAAAATTTCGAAGTTCATTCTTCGACTTCAGTATATAGTGATTCTTATATATTTTGACGCGCTAATTCCGATAATGGGGTCATTTGAACTCGTAGAGCTTCAGGAAGCTGAGAAAATCGCGAAAAACCAATAGGAAAATTTCAAAATCGGTTTTTCCACTTCAGCATATAGTGATTCTTACGTATTTTGACGCGTTGATTCATTTTTCATTCTCCAGCGAATTTGATTTTCAAAATTTTGCCCGAAATTGAGCAGAGGGTACCCCATCTCGATTTTTTCGAAAATTTCAGAGTTCATTTCTCGACTTTAGTATGAAGTGTTTCGTATGTATTTTGACGCGCTGATTCCGAAAATGGGGTCATTTGAACTCGTACAGCTTCAGGAAGCTGAGAAAATCGCGAACAACCAATCGGAAAATTTCAAAATCGGTTTTTTGACTTCAGCATATATTGATTCTTACGTATTTTGACGCGCTGATTCCAAAAATGGGGTCACATGAACTCGTAGAGCTCCAGGAAGCTGAGAAAATCGCGAAAAACCAATTGGAAAATTTCAAAATCGGTTTTTCGACTTGAATATATAGTGATTCTCTCGTATTTTGACGCGCTGATTCCAAAAATGGGATCATTTGTCCTCTTCCGGCGAATTCGATTCTCAAAATGTTGCCCCTCTCGATTTTTTCGAAAATTTCAAAGTTCATTTTTCGACTTCAGTGTATAGTGATTCCTATATATTTTGACGCGCTGATTCCGAAAATGGGGTCATTTGAATTCGTAGAGCTTCAGGAAGCTGAGAAAATCGCAAAAAACCAATCGGAAAATTTCAAAATCGCTTTTTTCACTTCAGCATATAGTGTTTCTTATGTATTTTGACGCGCTGATTCCGAAAATGGGGTCATTCGAACTCGTAGAGCTTCAGGAAGCTGAGAAAATCGCGAAAAACCAATCGGAAAATTTCCAAATCGGTTTTTCGACTTCAGCATATAGTGATTCTTACGTATTTTGACGCGCTGATTCGAAAATGGGGTCATTTGTCCTCTTCCGGCGAATTTGATTCCCAAAATTTTGCCCCTCTCGATTTTTTCGAAAATTTCGAAGTTCATTCTTCGACTTCAGTATATAGTGATTCTTATATATTTTGACGCGCTAATTCCGATAATGGGGTCATTTGAACTCGTAGAGCTTCAGGAAGCTGAGAAAATCGCGAAAAACCAATCGGAAAATTTCAAAATCGGTTTTTCCACTTCAGAATATAGTGATTCTTACGTATTTTGACGCGCTGATTCATTGGTCCTTTTTCAGCGAATTTGATTTTCAAAATTTTGTATGGAATCGAGCAGAGGGTACCCCCTCTCGATTTTTTCGAAAATTTCAAAGTTCATTTTTCGACTTCAGTATACAGTGTTTCTTATGTATTTTGGCGCGCTGATTCCGAAAATGGGGTCATTTGAACTCGTAGAGCTTCAGGAAGCTGAGAAAATCGCGAAAAACCAATCGGAAAATTTCAAAATCGGTTTTTCGACTTCAGCATATAGTGATTCTTACGTATTTTGACGCGCTGATTCATTTGTCCTTTTCCAGCGAATTTGATTTTCAAAATTTTGCCCGAAATTGAGCAGAGGGTACCCCCTCTTGATTTTTTCGAAAATTTCAAAGTTCATATTTCGACTTCAGTATATAGTGTTTCTTATGTATTTTGACGCGCTGATTCCGAAAATGGGGTTATTTGAACTCGTAGAGCTCCAGGAAGCTGAGAATTTCGCGAAAAACCAATTGGAAAATTTCAAAATCGGTTTTTCGACTTGAATATATAGTGATTCTTTCGTATTTTGACGCGCTGATTCCGAAAATGAGGTCATTTGTCCTCTTCCGGCGAATTTGATTCCCAAAATTTTGCCCCTCTCGATTTTTTCGAAAATTTCGAAGTTCATTCTTCGACTTCAGTATACAGGGTGTTAATTAAGTATGTTAACAAATTTTAACCACGAATAGTACTCCGAAAAATAGAAAGAAAATGTCATATGAACATGGGTCCGGAAATGCTTCCTAAGGGAGCTACGCTCCTTTGCATGGGGCACCCTGAAGACGGTTTTCCCTCGATATTATCGAAACCGTTCATAACAAAATTACGAAATTAGGTGGGATGGGTAAACTTTCGACGCAATTGTTGCAATTGTTTTTCACAGCACACTAACTAAATATGTATGTAGACGAACATTTATTTATTTACAATAGCCTGCATCGATTCAATAATTTGCATTTTTCTCGAAAACTGTTAGGCCTATGGAGATGTACCAGGAGACCATTTTTACGTAGAAATCTCTGAATTACCATATTCTAGAATCAAAATGTCAAAAAAATTACCATTTAGAAAATGGGGTTATTTTTACCCTTAACTCCTTCCGTATGATACGCCTGTGATTCAAATTATGAAATTCTGAATTCAGAATCAGATTCAGCGTCGAAAGTTTACCCATCCCACCTAATTTCGTAATTTTGTTATGAACGGTTTCGATAATATCGAGGGAAAACCGTCTTCAGGGTGCCCCATGCAAAGGAGCGTAGCTCCCTTAGGAAGCATTTCCGGACCCATGTTCATATGACGTTTTCTTTCTATTTTTCGGAGTACTATTCGTGGTTGAAGTTTGTTAACATACTTAATTAACACCCTGTATAGTGATTCTTATATATTTTGACGCGCTAATTCCGATAATGGGGTCATTTGAACTCGTAGAGCTTCAGGAAGCTGAGAAAATCGCGAAAAACCAATCGGAAAATTTCAAAATCGGTTTTTCCACCTCAGAATATAGTGATCCTCACGTATTCTGACGCGCTGATTCATTGTTCCTTTTTCAGCGAATTTGATTTTCAAAATTTTGCATGGAATCGAGCAGAGGGTACCCCCTCTCGATTTTTTCGAAAATTTCAAAGTTCATTTTTCGACTTCAGTATACAGTGTTTCTTATGTATTTTGGCGCGCTGATTCCGAAAATGGGGTCATTTGAACTCGTAGAGCTTCAGGAAGCTGAGAAAATCGCGAAAAACCAATCGGAAAATTTCAAAATCGGTTTTTCGACTTCAGCATATAATGATTCTTACGTATTTTGACGCGCTGATTCCTTTGTCCTCTTCCAGCGAATTTGATTTTCAAAATTTTGCCCGAAATTGAGCAGAGGGTACCTCCTCTTGATTTTTTCGACAATTTCAAAGTTCATATTTCGACTTTAGTATATAGTGTTTCTTATGTATTTTGACGCGCTGATTCCGAAAATGGGGTTATTTGAACTCGTAGAGCTTCAGGAAGCTGAAAAAATCGCGAAAACCCCATCGGAAAATTTCAAAATCGGTTTTTCGACTTCAGCATATAGTGATTCTTACGTATTTTGACGCGCTGATTCGAAAATGGGGTCACCAGAACTCGTAGAGCTCCAGGAAGCTGATAATTTCGCGAAAAACCAATTGGAAAATTTCAAAATCGGTTTTTCGACTTGAATATATAGTGATTCTTTCGTATTTTGACGCGCTGATTCCGAAAAAGGGGTCATTTGTCCTCTTCCGGTGAATTTGATTCCCAAAATTTTGCCCCTCTCGATTTTTTCGAAAATTTCGAAGTTCATTCTTCGACTTCAGTATATAGTGATTCTCATATATTTTGACGCGCTAATTCCGATAATGGGGTCATACGAACTCGTAGAGCTTCAGGAAGCTGAGAAAATCGCGAAAAACCAATCGGAAAATTTCAAAATCGGTTTTTCCACTTCAGAATATAGTGATTCTTACGTATTTTGACGCGCTGATTCATTGGTCCTTTTTCAGCGAATTTGATTTTCAAAATTTTGCATGGAATCGAGCAGAGGGTACCCCCTCTCGATTTTTTCGAAAATTTCAAAGTTCATTTTTCGACTTCGGTATATAGTGTTTCTTATGTATTTTGGCGCGCTGATTCCGAAAATGGGGTCATTTGAACTCGTAGAGCTTCAGGAAGCTGAGAAAATCGCGAAAAACCAATCCTAAAATTTCAAAATCGGTTTTTCGACTTGAATATATAGTGATTCTTTCGTATTCTGACGCGCTGTTCCCGAAAATGTGGTCATTTGAACTCGTAGAGCTTCAGGAAGCTGAGAAAATCTCGAAAAACCAATCGGAAAATTTCAAAATCGGTTTTTCCACTTCAGCATATAGTGATTCTGACGTATTGTGACGCTCTGATTCATTTGTCCTTTTCCAGCGAATTCGATTCTCAAAACTTTGCCCGAAATTGAGCAGAGGGTTTCCCCTCTCGATTTTTTCGAAAATTTCAAAGTTCATTTTTCGACTTCAGTACTCAGTGTTTTTCATGTATTTTGACGCGCTGATTCCGAGAATGGGGTCATTCGAACTCGTAGAGCTTCAGGAAGCTGGGAAAATCGCAAAAAACCAATTGGAAAATTTCAAAATCGGTTTTTCGACTTGAATATATAGTGATTCTTTCGTATTTTGACGCGCTGATTCCGAAAATGGGGTCATTTGTCCTCTTCCGGCGAATTCGATTTCCAAAATTTTGCCCCTCTCGATTTTTTCGAAAATTTCAAAGTTCATTTTTCGACTTCAGTGTATAGTGATTCCTATATATTTTGACGCGCTGATTCCGAGAATGGGGTCATTTGAATTCGTAGAGCTTCAGGAAGCTGAGAAAATCGCGAAAAACCAATCGGAAAATTTCAAAATCGCTTTTTACACTTCAGCATATAGTGATTCTTACGTATTGTGACGCGCTGATTCATTTGTCCTTTTCCAGCGAATTTGATTTTCAAAATTCTGCCCGAAATTGAGCAGAGGGTACCCCCTATCGATTTTTTCGAAACTTTCAAAGTTCATCTTTCGACTTTAGTATATAGTGTTTCTTATGTATTTTGACGCGCTGATTCCGAAAATGGGGTCATTTGAACTCGTAGAGTTTCAGGAAGCTGAGAAAATCGCGAAAACCCAATCGGAAAATTTCAAAATCGGTTTTTTGACTCCAGCATATAGTGATTCTTACGTATTTTGACTTGCTGATTCGATAATGAGGTCACTTGAACTCGTAGAGCTCCAGGAAGCTGAGAATTTCGCGAGAAACCAATTGGAAAATTTCAAAATCGGTTTTTCGACTTGAATATATAGTGATTCTTTCGTATTTTGACGCGCTGATTCCGAAAATGGGTTCATTTGTCATCTTCTGGCGAATTTGATTCTCAAAATGTTGCCCCTCTCGATTTTTTCGAAAATTTCGAAGTTCATTTTTCGACTTCAGCATATAGTGATTCCCACGTATTTTGACGCACTGATTCATTTGCCCTTTTCCAGCGGATTTGATTTTCAAAATTTTGCCCGAAATTGCTCGATTTTTTCGAAAATTTCAAAGATGATTTTTCGACTTTAGTATATAGTGTTTCTCATGTATTTTGACGCGCTGATTCCGAAAATGGGGTCATTTGAACTCGTACAGCTTCAGGAAGCTAATAAAATCGCGAAAAACCAATCGGAAAATTTCAAAATCGGTTTTTTGACTTCAGCATATAATGATTCTTACGTATTTTGTCGCGCTGATTCCGAAAATGGGATCACTTGAACTCGTAGAGCTTCAGGAAGCTGAGAAAATCGCGAAAAACCAATCGGAAAATTTCAAAATCGGTGTTTTGACTTCAGCATATAGTGATTCTTACGTATTCTGACGCGCTGATTCCGAAAATGGGGTCATTTGAACTCGTACAGCTTCAGGAAGCTGAGAAAATCGCGAAAAACCAATCGGAAAATTTCAAAATCGGTTTTTTGACTTCAGCATATAATGATTCTTACGTATTTTGACGCGCTGATTCCGAAAATGGGATCACTTGAACTCGTAGAGCTTCAGGAAGCTTAGAGAATCGCGAAAAACCAATCGGAAAATTTCAAAATCGGTTTTTTGACTTCAGCATAAAGTGATTCTTACGTATTCTGACGCGCTGATTCCGAAAATGGGGTCACTTGAACTCGTAGAGCTTCAGGAAGCTGAGAAAATCGCGAAAAACAATCGGAAAATTTCAAAATCGGTTTTTCCACTTCAGCATATAGTGATTCTAACGTATTTTGACGCGCTGATTCCGAAAATGGGGTCACTTGAACTCGTAGAGCTTCAGGAAGCTGAGAAAATCGCGAAAAACCAATTGGAAAATTTCAAAATCGGTTTTTCGACTTGAATATATAGTGATTCTTTCGTATTTTAACCGCGCTGATTCCGAAAATGAGGTCATTTGTCCTCTTCCGGATAATTTTATTTTCAAAATTTTGCCCCTCTCGTTTTTTATCGAAAAAAACAAAGTTCATTTTTCGACATCAGTATATAGTGATTCTTTTATATTTTGACGCGCTGATTCCGAAAATGGGGTCATTTGAACTAGTAGAGCTTCAGGAAGCTGAGAAAATCGCGAAAAACCAATTGGGAAATTCCAAAATCGGTTTTTCCACTTCAGCATATAGTGATTCCCACGTATTTTGATGCGCTGATTCATTTGTCTTTTTCAAGCGAATTTGATTTCAAAAATTTTGCCCGAAATTGCTCGATTTTTTCGAAAATTTCAAAGTTGATTTTTCGACTTTGGTATATAGTGTTTCTCATGTATTTTGACGCGCTGATTCCGAAAATGGGGTCATTTGAACTCGTACAACTTCAGGAAGCTGAGAAAATCGCGAAAAACCAATCGGAAAATTTCAAAATCGGTTTTTTGACTTCAGCATATAATGATTCTTACGTATTTTGACGCGCTGATTCCGAAAATGGGATCACTTGAACTCGTAGAGCTTCAGGAAGCTGAGAAAATCGCGAAAAACCAATCGGAAAATTTCAAAATCGGTTTTTTGACTTCATCATATAGTGATTCTTACGTATTCTGACGCGCTGATTCCGAAAATGGGGTCACTTGAACTCGTAGAGCTCCAGGAAGCTGAGAAAATCGCGAAAAACCAATTGGAAAATTTCAAAATCGGTGTTTCCACTTCAGCATATAGTGATTCTTACGTATTTTGACGCGCTGATTCATTTGTCCTTTTCCAGCGAATTTGATTCTCAAAATTTTGCCCGAAATTGAGCAGAGGGTACCCCCTCTCGATTTATTCGAAAATTTCAAAGTTCATTTTTCGACTTTAGTATATAGTGTTTCTCATGTATTTTGACGCGCTGATTCTGGAAATGGGGTCATTTGAACTCGTAGAGCTTCAGGAAGCTGAGAAAATCGCGAAAAACCAATCGGAAAATTTCAAAATCGGTTTCTTGACTTCAGCATATAGTGATTCTTACGTATTTTGACGCGCTGATTCCGAAAATGGGGTCACTTGAACTCGTAGAGCTCCAGGAAGCTGAGAAAATCGCGAAAAACCAATTGGAAAATTTCAAAATCGGTTTTTCGACTCGAATATATAGTGATTCTTTCGTATTTTAACCGCGCTGATTCCGAAAATGAGGTCATTTGTCCTCTTCCGGCGAATTTTATTTTCAAAATTGTGCCCCTCTCGTTTCTTATCGAAAAAATCAAAGTTCATTTTTCGACATCAGTATATAGTGATTCTTCCATATTTTGACGCGCTGATTCCGAAAATGGGGTCATTTGAACTCGTAGAGCTTCAGGAAGCTGAGAAAATCGCGAAAAACCAATTGGGAAATTTCAAAATCGGTTTTTCCACTTCAGCATATAGTGATTCCCACGTATTTTGACGCGCTGATTCATTTGTCCTTTTCCAGCGAATTTGATTTTCAAAATTTTGCCCGAAAGTGCTCGATTTTTTCGAAAATTTCAAAGTTAATTTTTCGACTTTAGTATATAGTGTTTCTCATGTATTTTGACGCGCTGATTCCGAAAATGGGTCCATTTGAACTCGTACAGCTTCAGGAAGCTGAGAAAATCGCGAAAAACCAATCGGAAAATTTCAAAATCGGTTTTTTGACTTCAGCATATA